>JAYKAV010002916.1:0-75243 GCA_035582835.1 Phoebastria nigripes
ACAGCTCTGTCCCTATATTCCTGTGAAAATATCCAAAAAAAAAAAAAAAAAAAAAAAAAGAGTCTATTGAGCTTATTACTGATGTGCAAGTTCCTTCAGAAATTTGGAGA
Organism: Phoebastria nigripes; assembly: GCA_035582835.1. Taxonomy (NCBI): domain Eukaryota; kingdom Metazoa; phylum Chordata; class Aves; order Procellariiformes; family Diomedeidae; genus Phoebastria; species Phoebastria nigripes. Next base: position 111 of record JAYKAV010002916.1, read on the forward strand.
AAAGATGACCAGGCTCTCCAGGAACAAACACATTAAGTTCCTTGATATTTACTTTCACCCCATTATCCCTAGAAGACCAGCAATTCCTCTCTCAGTTTATAACTGACTGCTAAACCTAACAAGAATTTTGTTTTATTAATCCTGTCTGGTTTGCCATAAGCATACTGCACAGTATCTAGATGGGTAGACTAAAAGTGATCTTAACCAATAAAGTTGAAGTACCTCTGGTAAATATTGCTTTTAAAGAAGTCATTTACAAGTTAGACATTACCCAGCAATGCCTTAAATAAAACAAAGCACCTCATTGCATGGAATGGTCTTGAAGCAGGGAAAAATAAGTAAATACACTACACCTCTGAAATTCAAAGCAAGTCTTTTCATTTATCAAAATCTAGCTTGGGCACATCGCGATCCCAGCCAGCACTGCCCTGCTTAGCAGTGAGCATTGGCCGGTACACAGAGCCAGCGCCAGGCACTTTGCACCTAAAGCATGAACAGCATTTCTATACCCTTGTCAGAACAGCCCACGTTTGATGCCTCAGCAGCATCGCTGCAGAGATCAGCGGCGCTGAGGACCAGGGGGTCACTGGGTTGCAGAAGCGACGCGGGTCGGGAAGTGCCCCCTCCTCACGCTGCACCAAGCCCCGCACTCCTCTGGCTGCACCAGACACCAACACACAAGAGAAGTACATCAAAAATGCAGCACCAAACCAATGATTCAGAAAGATACATATAGTTTTCTTGTGTCCTCTCCCTGAAGGTAGCAAAGAAATCTATTTTTAAGAGTTTCTAAGAGCAGGATGGTAGCTGTTGTCACCACTCATAGCCTTGGTATCATTATCAGCCTGCAAATATGCTGTTTGCACCCCTGCAATGTGAACATGGAAGTTATGATTCTGCAGCTTTGCAGTCACCCTGCTTTTGTTTTGTGTTGCAAGGTGTCCCCAGAGAACCTCTGCAATTAGGACTCAAACATTGTTAATGCACTCATTCTTCTGAAGTTTTCCTCAAGTTCCATGAGGTTTTAACAGCAGCTGAATTTCTGTTCCTATTTCCTGCATAAAAGGCTTTGTGCTACAATAGTTTTGTTTTTTTTCTTAACTAATTCTTAAATAGAGCCTTTAAACTTAAGCAAGCCCTAAAGACAATGTGGTCTCTTTATTTTAGTAGTCCTTAGAGAGGTCATTCTCATTTTTGAGATTCATGAAATGGTTATTTTAGTATTGCTAGATAAGCAATTAATTCCCCGATTAATATAAATATTTTATATGCAACTGGGTTCTTATTTGAATAAGCAATTATGTTAAGGTCCTTTGATTCCAAATTAGTATAAAAAACATCCTGGCATAGGGAAATTATTCCAGGAGTTTTTGCGTAGATATAAACTATCTGCACGTGCAGAAGAACACATATTCACATTACAGAATTTATAAGAGTAATTAGAGTGTTTCAAGAAATCCCTGTGCAGGTCTTCAATGGAGATGTCTCCCCCCTTCCCTTGAAGGCTCTGGAAAACCTCCACTTTGATGAGATTGCCTGCTAAAGCAGGGGCAAGCGAGAGTCCAGCACCTTGGGAAGACATTCATGTTGGGCATGCTACTTTTAAACAATCAAAAGCCATAATAAAACATATCCATCTGTCATCTTTTAAGATAATTTCGTTGAGAGAATCCACAGGTGAACTGAAGGCAACAGGTACATGTTCACAGTCTAGAGAAAGGGTTCCCAGGCTTGTTTTGCATCATTTATAGGGAAGAAAGTGCCAGGATCATGCCTCTTTTTGGATAAAGCAAGTAGCAAGCAGAGACAAGCATGCGATCTGCTGGTCTCAAAGCAGCAGGTGTACGCTAACAATAGTACTTCTCCGCAAACTTGCTAAAAGTTATTATTATCTATGTTATGGTTTCACTGATCCCGCTGTGGTCCATTCCGCCCCAGCCAGGCCAAGCTGCCTATCTCCAACTCACCAGCACAGCAGTCTCGGAAGCAAGGACAGGGATGTTGGTCACACGAGCCTAAGCTCCAGACTTCCACTGAAAAAACCCCCTTGCCCTGGTAGGCACTGCCATCTCTTCTAAATTCAGGGACCCCGCTGGAGCACCTTCGCCAAGAGCTCAGGCTCAGCCAGCTCTCCCCATGGCTGTGGAGGAACCAACCTCTGCACGGGCCAACTCAGCCCAACCCCAAAAATGCTTCCCCCGCTTTCCTTTGGCTTATGGAGAGTCAAAGCTCCCAACACAGCTAGATCACCAGCATGGGAAACCTGCCAAGAAACCTTCTGGGGCCCCTTCGTAACTCTGTATTGAGTTTATCGTTTTCTCAAGCATTGAGCTGCTGATCCTAAAACACTTCTGCAGCTGCCACGTGCAGGTGACTTCAAACAGGGATGAAATGCAGTACAAGTGCTTTGGCTTTTGATCGCTTTATACACAATAGGACCAGGACTCCTCCTCCTTCAGCAGTGCTTTCCCTCTGACCCTTGGGAACTGCCCATGGCTTTGCCTTCAATTTATATCTACTTCCCATTGGCATTTTTGGAAGAAGAAAAAAAAAACAAAACCCAAACCACAACCCAGAACTGGAATAGCAGTTACCACAGATATCAGTTCTCTTCCGTTTGTTGCACGGGAAGACGTGCAGGCTGAGTTACAGTGACAGGGTAACGCACCCGTGAATGCACAGGCAGCGTCCGGCACAGCGGCTACCGAAGACTTTGCTGAATTCCTGTGTGTTGCCCAAGTGAATTGAAGGGAAGGAAGCAAATTCTAGTTCAATGCTTTATGCAGGTAACACCGCATGCTGGGTTCTTACTAGACACTGCCTTTTTGTGCCCTGTTCCAGAGGGGCTTTTCACCAAATACAAGCAGGCTTCCAGCAGTAACATCTGACTGTTTGCATATCAGCCACTTCCAGCTATCACAAAGCAGTCATTACTATTCCCCAGCAGTGACCAAGCACATGCACAGAGCTCACTCTCCCCTCCCTGCACCCAAGAACACATCAATCTCCATCTCCCATTGATTTTCCTAAATGGTACTGGCTGATGGAAAATTACACATCTCTAAACAACAGGGCAGTTCTAAAATCTCATTCTTTATTGACTCCTCTTCATTCTGCTACACTTAATTCATTTCTCACTTTTATAAGATGCCGATACACCTACAGCAAAGTCACCTGGGTGACGGCTAAAGCAGCACATCAAGAATTTCCACCAAATTAACAGCTAACCAGCCCCAACCAGGCGATGCAGACACACGGACCGCAGCAGTGAAGGATGGCGGCTTTTAGACCTACAGAGCATGTATCTATAGTAGTAAACTCATCTGACCAACAATACTGACTGATGGAAAACAGGGGCTGAGGGCTCTCCTGAGCCGGCTCCTGCCGCACAGCACCAGCAACGCTCTGCACACAGCCACGTACAACGTCTCTTTGTATTTACTCCATTAAACCCCTTTTCTCTCACTGACCCCAGATTCACACTTAACTGAAGTTTAATCAAACCTAAGAAACCAAGATAAAAAAACTCAGGCAACGCAAGATTTTAAGTGAAAAAAAGAAAAAATAGAATACGTGGTTTCAAACAGTACCTTGTATTATAATTATGCTCGAGGAAGAGGAAACAAACACGATTTCAGCAGCTTCCTCTGCAGATCAGAGGATGCTTCTTAACTTGCTGCAAAGAATTTTTAAAGCATGCAAAGTACTAATGATATACAAAGACCTGGACTGCAACCCACATACCCAGCTGTCCCAGGTGGACGTTTCCTTCTGTAAAGAATGCTTTTTATTCTATCCAAACACAAATTAAGAGAATAAAGTTTTCTCAATTTCAGTCTTTGCTCAAATGTCTAACCTTTTTAAAAGTACATCCCATTTTACTTAAATTGGGATCGTACATGCCTCGTCTCAGTCAAGAGAGCTGCATAACATGCCAATGAGCTCTTTTAGAGAGACAGATGGCTGAGGCTGGGTAACAGACTTTGTTAGACATCGGGTCAAGAAAAGGGGAGAGAATAGTCTAAATAAGCATCACTGGCGTGCTGTAACTGCTCAGCAAATAAATCATAGTTTATCGTTTCTGCTTTCTGAATCATAAGTAGAGATTACAAGCTACAAAGACTGAGAAACTATTATTGTTTTCAATCTTTAAACCACAAGAAAAGGTCACAAAGGTAATTGCTGCAAGAAAAGATCACAGGTCAAAAGAACTACTTTTTCACTTGAAATAAGGAAAAAAGTTGGCCATGGTAGGAATTAAAGAATGTACATTTAATTTCATCTCAAATTCACACAAGATATATATATAAATACATATATATAAAACCATAAAAAGTCTAGTTCTGAAAACCACCTTCTAACCTTTACAGGTCTCATTCAATTGTGTAGGAGCTGATGCTGTTTGGGGCGACTAGCAAAGTTTCCTCTGCTGTGAAAAGCAATATTGTCAGAGGTGCATAGACAAAGCTTTGTCTCATTTTCTTCAGTATCTTTGGATGTTACTGTACATAAGCTGGTGGCAGCCATGCACACAAGGCAAAGCCAGCATACAGGAAAACAAAACATGATTGCAGTGTGAGGATTTCAAACTTAAAAATACCTATGTTCACCAGTGAAGCTTGATTGTTAAACAGCTTTTGACCACACAGAAAGTACTTAAGGAAACCCTGGATACACTGACAAGCCAAAGCCCAAGGTTACAGCAACTGAAAACTTGAGAAAAGTGAACGGTCAGGTTCTGGGTACTGACTAAAATAAAACATTGTTTTTTATGTCAATGGTTTTCATTTTCACTTACACTTTTCATGAGATGTAATTTAGTTTCATGACAATCTAATATTTCCTCAGCAAGTTGGAAAATAAAGGAAATTAATAGTGGCTGATATTATTAAACAAAAATCCTATCAAGAGTAGACTACATTCATTTCTGCAAAGCTTGTTTTGCTACTGGGTTATGTTTCCAAGTAGCAGCAAGATAAAGATATACCTAGACAATCTCATAGCAGCTCCCTTTCCCATGAAAGGTTGGGCCAGATGATCTTTTGAGGTCCCTTCCAATCTGGACTATTCTACAATTCTTTAACCTTCAAACCCACTGTGAATCTGGAGCCAAAGAAGTAGTCATGTTCACCATGTAGAACAAGGAGTTTGGTCAGTTTGTCCTTGCTCATTTTTCCCCAACATCAAAAGACAGTAATCACCATTCAGATGTCACCTAAGTACAACCAAACAGCCACATGGCAGAATCAAGAAAAGCATGCTTGCCTTTGTATTTTTTGAAAAATACTAACACTTTGAAACCATAAAAGCAAAACTTAAAGCTTATTGACAAAGTTTACAGTTCATTATAATTTGTTTAAAGTGTTTTTGGTGTTGACCACAAGCCATTTTACAACAGGCACCAGGCTGAGCACAGCCTGAGGATGGCATTAACAACACTGCAGTCAAACGCAACCACAGCCAGCTACAGCGTTATGGAGTTCAGCACCCAACTGTGAGCCAGTTGTCCAGGCTCCTTCTGATTTTTTAGAGATAGCCAGGCACCCGAAGGGTAGGACAGAGGGGAATGGATATGTTTGATTTTCTTTCTTCCCTGGGCTGGCACCACATAGGTGGCTGCTGAGGATCCAGCTCAGAGCTCGCCAGGTGACTGCCACCTCCTCGCTCACAGCTCTCAGGGGGATGGGATCAGGTCAGAGCAATACACAACCCCCAGGTAAGCAGGAGACACAAGAACATGGCCATGATGAAAGGGGCCAGCAAGCAGGTGGGTCTGCTCTGCATAATGGCTGGGAAACCCCCACCCCAGTACCCAATGCAGCCCAGCTGTGTCTATTTAGAAACAAGTTGGGGTCTTGTGCTTTCAGCACTCACCACACTGCCTGCAAGGCCACCAAGAACTGGGCATCTAAACTCCTACCTGCAAGAGCAGGATTTTACACAGGAGTTCCTAACTTCTTAGGTTACAGAACTGCTCTCTGTTGTGCTGCTGGCACCACAAAGCAGGTTTTTGTGGATCCGCTATGGCAAATTACTCCCCAAAGGAAAAGCAAACAACTGCTGCCTTCATTTAAGTCAAAATGCACCTCACCTGCTGCAACTTGATTTGCCATAAAAACAGACTCTCTTAAGTTATAAGTACCAAAACTGCCATTTCACTCCAAGCTCAAGTGCACAAACAGCTGGCCAGCTCATTGCCTTCTCCACAGCTCCAGCAGACCAAACCCCACGTCATGGTTTAACCCCAGTCGGCAACCAAGGCCCACCCAGCCGCTCACTCACTCCCCTCCAGCGGGATGGGGGAGAGAATCGGAAGGGTAAAAGTAAGAAAACTCCTGGGTTGAGATAAAGACAGTTTAATAGGGAAAGCAAAAGCCGCACATGCAAGCAAAGCAAAACAAGGAATTCATTCACTCCTTCCCATGGGCAGGCAGGTGTTCAGCCATCTCCAGGAAAGCAGGGCTCCATCATGCGTAACGGTGCCTTGGGAAGACAAACGCCATCACTCCAAACGTCCCCCCTTCCTTCTCCTTCCCCCAGCTTTATATGCTGAGCATGATGTCACATGGTATGGAATATCCCTTTGGGCAGTTGGGGTCAGCTGTCCTGGGTGTGTCCCCTCCCTACTTCTTGTGCACCCCCAGCCTGCTCGCTGGTGGGGTGGGGAGCAGAAAAGACCTTGACTCTGTGTAAGCCCTGCTCAGCAGTAACTAAAACATCCCTGTGTTGTCAACACTGTTTCCAGCACGAATCCAAAATGTGGCCCCATACTAGCTACTATGAAGAAAATTAACTCTACCCCAGACAAACCCAGCACATCCCACAGCTGCCAGCTCAAGCCAATTAACCATAGCAAGACAACAGTGCCATTTCTTTGAAACACTCAGTGTCCTTTCTTCTAGTAGCCTAGAAGAAGAAGCTTCCCCCCATCTTAACATTGTATTTTCCTCCTGAATTATTAAATGAAAACACATTTTCACTCCACTGAAGTTATTATTAGAAAGAGACTTATCTCATGAAGTGAGCAGCCAGTCCCAGGGCTGCTGTATGCTACAGGCTCATCTGATTAACATTTTGAGATCCTACATTAAAAAAAGAAAGCACTAAGTATAATGTTCCTAGGTGCCTCTCTTTAATTCCAGAGAAAGAGAGCTGTAATACCCAAATGGCATTTAATCTGGCACTAAAAACATCAACACATAATACCCGCAACAGCAAGAAGCGAGTTCTGGGGGAGCTCAGCCTCCCCTCATTAAATGCAACCATTCATTCTTCCCTAGCACATAAACACATGGGGAAAGCTGAAACACAAGAGAAAAAGCAGTAGAAACCTCAACCAGAAGAAAAATATTAAAAAAAAAAAAAATATGCACAAAGCACAACACAGCACTTACCACCTCCAACAGGCAAGAGCTGCAGGACAGGGCTGTCCTCAGGACACCCACAGCTCTCCCACCCCTCCCCTCTGCTTCACAGCACCAGCCCAGCCCCACACCCTGATTATATGGTTTCCTTGATGAAAAGTGAAAACAGCTGGTTTTAACTTTCAAGCAGAGTTTCAATGCAAACAAGGCACACTACTCCAGACCTTGCTGCTGCTGGGCAGCCTCAGCTGAGCACCCTTGGGCACTGCTGGGCTCCCACCAGCTGGCCTGCTGGGTGCTACAGGGTGCTCAGCACCCTCCTGGCACTCGGGACCTCACATGGGATGTCTAGCACATCCAGTTTGCTGGTAAATAGCTCAAAATATTTTATCGGTCTTGAATACACCCACTTTAAGGGTGTATTTTTTCTACCTGTACTCTTGGTACACGTTTCCCTTTTCAGGGTGAAAGTCCTCATAAGTCACCAGAATTCCCAGCAAGAGGCATGGCCTGATTTATACTCAAAGAGAAAATCACCAATAAAAACAGGCTATAGCAATTTAGCAGTTGGGGAAATAAAGCTACAAGGAAGATAATCCACACTCATAGTGCCTCCTGTTTGTCAGGAGGGGTTGGAATAAGACTCCAGCATGTATCCCGGCCAGTGGTGAGAAGCCACTGATCTCTTTGGGGAAAGGCTGAGAAAACAATCTGTGATTGCATTTGTTCTCACGTGCACAGGTACGTGGCTGCCGTCCCACCTCACCGCAGCATCACAGCCCAGGATGCACATTCTTATTTTTAAGAATAAAAGGCCCACTGATATAAGAAAAGTTTAGTGCTCCTTAACCATCTCCCAAGCCACAGCTAAATCTCTGCTTCTGTTCCTTAAATGTCTCAATTTGCATAAAATTGTCTGCAAACAATTAGAGTTAATTAAGATAATTTATCACTTGAAAGTAAAGCATCTTATCAGCAGGTATCAGCCTGTAAAGCAAACAAAGAATTAGTTGTAGGAAAATAGTTGGGGCCTCATTATCCTGTTAGACATGAAGTGACAAAGAATAATTTCTTTATGATACTTTCTGTTTGGTCTGGGTGCTATGTTTTCAAAGTAATTCACTGCAATTAGCTAATCATCCTCTATAGTAACTTCATTTGTGACTTTACACTGTAGTATTGACTCATTTACACTTTGGCAGCCTTCCCACATATAAACTGTGATAAAAAAGTTTTGATAACAGCCCAAAGGTCTTGCCTGTGAGCAGAAACAGTATGTTGGAAAGAGCTTTGACTGCATATACAGCGGTACCCGTTCTGCCCTGAAAAATGGAAAAGAAAAAGCAAAATATTCTGATCCATATGAGTTGGGCTGTGCTATGTCCTGCCATCTTTGAGATGCTCCTCTTCCACGCTGCAGCCCCATCTTTGTGTCAAAACGTTGCCTCTTCTTTTGGTCTGCTGCTTCCAATTGGTTTCTGTTGCATCCCGATATACGGAGTCTTTGCGATGTTGCCGAGAGCTCCATGTGCAAAAATGTTCCCTGTGTCTGAAGGGACTGTAAAAATAATGCACTTTTATGAAAAAATAGCCTCATAATCAATCCCAGTTCCACTCGCAGAGATCAACACCATGTGTGAGCAAACACAACGCAGAGTCACCCATTTCTTTGGACTGAATAGTGAGAACTTGTTTAATCAAATTATGATCATAATAATAACAGAGACCATATTTAATTTTGCATTTGTGAGATTAGTTATGTATTAGCATTCACAAAGGCATTAACCCGTAAGGGTAAACCAACTTAATGCTGCACAAAAACTGATAAAAGGTAACCAGGAACAGTAATTTTTAAAATTAATTTAAAACAATTCCTGGAAGTGCCATGGGAAAAGGCAAATCATTAAATGGCCACATTAACATTCACAGCAGCTGTGATGCAATCAGGCACCGCACACCTATGTTCAAAACAGCCACATAACGRACTTCCCTGGAGGGACCCCTGGGCCAGGTCCAGCGGATGGGAATAGATCATCCCCTGAAAAGAGCCCGTTCCTCCCCTCCAGCTCTGCCCAGCGAGACCCTATTCCTTTCAACATGGCACTTAGGGACATGGTTTAGTGGTGGACTTGGCAGTGTTAGGTTAATGGTTAGACTTGATGATCTTAAGCCTCTTTTCCAATCTAAATGATTCTATGATTCTATGCTTCAATAGCACACTCCTCCTTTGCCTTTTTTCTTCCCTTTGCTTCTAACCCCACACTGCAGCAGCCCTCCGCAAGGGCCATATAAGCACAGCCTGGACCCTACCCTATCTCTGCCCACCCTGCCTGCACCTCTCCCCGCTGGCCTGCCCTCGGCCAAGCCCTCACAGGGTCCTGCCCATCCATGCCCAAAAACGGGAGGATGCTTCCACGCCTGCGCATCTCCGGACCCTGCTGCCCGTGCGTGGCACAGGGCTGGCTCCGGTGTCCCAGCCGTGCTCCTCGGATGCTCTGCCTGTTCAGAGCAGGGACCGATGGCATTTAACAGGAGAAAGATATGCTGGCAAGATACRTGAGGGGGAGATTTCTCAAGCAGCAGGAGAGGACAGGCAGCAAGCCAAAATACGGTTGGGCTGGTGCGAGTCATGTTGCTGCGGTGACACCGTGCGTCCCTCAGCCTTTCTGGTGGAATTGAACTGTCCCGAYGGAGCAGCTGGGGGAAAAACAAGAGAAGAAGGATGAGCCAGTCAGAAATACATCCTGGCCCCCGAGAACAACATGTGCTGAATTTACACCACTCCTTTCACGTCCGCAGCTCCTCCTGGATGTCTTACTCCTGCTTTTATTGCTCAGGAGGGAAAGAAATGTTCTGAAAGAAAGAAACATTGCTGAGACTTCACTTCTGACCTTGCCACAAGGGGTTAAGCGGTCAAGATTCCAGTTGCTGGAGCAGCAGGTATTTCAGTGCAGGGACTGTCACTGGTGCGTACTGGTGGGATGCCAGCCATCTCTCCCCGGTTCACACTGGTGGTGATGGGTATGCTCTGAGTCAGCCCGGATCYGTGTCCCCTGGCAGCTTTGTCATCTGCCATGCAGATCAAAACCTGCTCCAGAAGCACTCAGCACCTCCCTGTCACTGCCCTGCCTGAGCACAGGGACAAGACGGCGGCTGTCCCAGGCAGGGGAAGCCCCGCCAGTGCCACATGTGTCTTCTGGAGCTGCCCTCCCACCCCAGCACCTACCTGTGCCGTGGCCGTTTCTGTTCGCTGAGCATCCTCCTGGCCAGGTTCACCTCTAGAATGTCCATATGAGGGGACCGCCACTCCCCGGGGGGTCACAGCCTGTGAATGCCGAGCCCCCAGGAGAACAACCAGCGAGGTTGTCTCTCCGAGGGGGCTGTCGGTGGCAGCAGTACTGCCAGGGCTCTGCTTCAGAGCTCACCTTGGCGCTGCAGGGTTCAACAATTCTTCCCAACCTGTTCACACAACAACAAAGAGCTTGATTATCTCTTCTTCAGGTATGTTGAGTTAGTTTTGGAAAAAGCACTGGGCAGGTTCATGCATAAAAACGTATGTATTTTTTACTGCTCCCACCTCCTTTTACCATACGTTCATGCAGACCTGTACTCACAAAGACAATAAAACAAGAAGACYGTGGGATACCCATGGATTTGTGCATGGCAAGGGTGAGCACAGGCTTCAACAGGCACAGTGTGTGCATGCACAGCAGTGCAGGGCAGGAGGCAGACCCTGCTCTGAAACCACACGGGACTCTCGGAGGACACCCGTGTCCCACCACTAAAATCCCAGCGGGGAGCTCTAACCCTTGCACACCRCTAAAGCCACGCACAGCCCCGTATGCCAAGTGGGCTGCCATGGTCCAGCCAACACTGCCATCGTCTGCAGTGCATTAATTAGTGCACGAATTGTGGGGTTTGGTTTTTTGACTTTTTTTCGCCAAAGAAGACAAAACAACAGGAAAATTTCAGGTTGCAGAGCTGCACGTTCAGGCCATTCTCTTTAAGCTGAACACAAATTAACGGCATTTGCAAAATAATATTAAACTAAAGGTGATGGGAGAGCTAGGAATGACCCTCTCGTTGGGCCCAGGCATCTAAAGAAGGAACGGTTTAATTAAACATTGCACTGATGATGGAGGGCCACTTCATTGCCATGGCAACTGGACTCGGCGCTCCACCTGGACCAGCCCTGGGAAGCCACTGGTGCCACTCGGTGCCGAGCTGCGGATTAGAGCTTCGTGACGCCAGGAGAASGGGCTTTCCAGGCAGCAAAGCAAGGTCCTGATGGCAATTCAGAGGTACAGGTAAAAAGGTATTAACATACGTCACTGAAATACCTTCAGCTACTCGGAGACAACGTGCAGCATTACAGTGCTGTGTCACAGATTTGTTTGCAGCTCTGATCCGTTTTTGCAATATTAGCTTGGGAAAACAGACAAATTTCCAGAATCCAATAATTATGCATGATTCAGTCTTTCAGTGTTCACCTTGAGACAACCAGACCCATGTCTGGGAGCAACTGTCCGTTGGCTTCCACTGGAGGTGAGGCTGCAGAGCACCACAGGCTGCCTGGCCCAGGCAAAGCTCAGAGAGGTCAGTGCTTCTCCGGCCCCCAGCACGGCAGACACGAGCCCAGGCAGGGCTGCACGGACTAACAGCAAAGGGCTTTCCGCTGCTTTCAGAGGAATAAGGAGATATTCAGATTTGTGAGTGGCTTTTAGCAAAGACGAAAAAACCTTTAGATTGCAAATGGGTAAAAATGTTTTTTTACTCTTCCTTCCAAAAAAACCTCTTCCTTGCACTATTTTAGTTTCCTGGCTTATCTGTATTTCCCAGTTAAGAGGAGTTTAACGTAGGTTACTAATGCAACTTAGCTTCAAGTCTTTGCTATGGCTTATGGTTTCCCATCCAGCTGTTTTGAATTGTAATTGTGAAATGCACACACCACCCCCATTTCCCATTTAATTTAAAAGCAGACAACATTAAAGTCACAGATTTTATTTTTAAAGACAGCTTGCAGTTCAATCTATTGAGAAACACAGTTGTTTTTGTTTACTTTTTAACTGGGGTCACCACCTTCTCTGCTGTTGTTTCAAGGTTGACAGTGATTTAAACTTGGTGTTTTTTTACAACCTGCACCTAATCCAGGRTATAAATCATTCTGAAGGACATTTATTTCTGCCTGTCATTTCACAGGAAGATGCTATTAAAGCTGCGCTCAGTACAATGTGCAATTCAAAAATTTGTTGCTGATGACTTCAACATGCATTACATTTTCATCAGCTACAGAGAGAGGCAGCGGCAGGGAGGAATGCCAGCCGATTCATCTGAGTAAATGATAATTGCTTTCCCCTCATTTAAGAGCATATCACTGGTTTTTCTTCATTAATAAAAGGACATCTGCCTTTTAACCGCACCCCATTTTTTTGATAGAGACCAAGTAGATCAGGCTCACTGGACACGTACGTAGGAAATGCAGAGATATCGCTCTGCTTTCCACGATTACCTTCATTCTCTCCCCGTGATTTCAGAGACCGTTTCAGAGACACGTAAGCTCAGGTTTTCAAAAGCAATAACTGATTTGGGGTGTGTGCACTTCTGGAGGACCCTGCGAGAAGCTTGGGTGTTTCAAGGTGTCCCAGTGCAGGGGGACRGGATGCGATCCCCCATGCCAGCGCCACGGAGTGCTCACCACCAACACAGCATCGCTCTGCGTTGCAGATGGGCACACCGACACACGGCACTCACATAGCCCTGCTAGGCTGGTAGAACTGCCCGCCTGCCTTCTCCTAGCCTGCAGGATATATATCTGGGAGATGATCTGACAAGGCTTAGGGAACAGTGAGAAAGGTTTGTGCCACACCTCATCATCTCCCATCTGTGGCAAGTGCAAAGACCCCAAGCGTGTCTTACAGACACGCATGGCACACAACATTGCTGGCAGACACGTGCCCCTGGATAGTAACTTGGCCACGTCTCACCTCAAAACAGAGTATCCCCAGACATGAAGTTGTCTGTCTGTTTTTAAATGGGTCCTGAGAAACCCTGGCGCTGCTCTTCTTCTCCAAAGGAAATTCCACCAGGGACCCTTCGCTTGAGACAGCAGCAAAACAACAGTGCTCTGGGATGTGTGCAGACCCCGAAGCTGGGGTCTCCTTTAGAAAAGGCTTCTTAAGGTTTCCCATCACATGCTGACCCATTGCCTATGGCTCTCCGTGCCACAGGTCCCCATGGGGCAGCAGGCACTGCCGTGACCCGCAGGTGCTGGTGAGGGACTGCTGCCCCACCGCCTTCRCTGGTTCTGCTTTTAAGCACAGCCACAGGCTGGAGACACAGTGGTGGGAGCCAGCACCACCCAAAACCTGCTCAAGTCATTGGCTTTTAGAGAGTACACAGAGGGAAAGAAAGCATTGCCTCCTGCAAGGAACAGAAACATGTAGCTGCTTGAGATTACAGTTGCAATATTTTCCTATCATCTGGTTAATTAAAGAGCCTGTTACGGCACTTGCTGTGAAGTGCTGAGCGCCGAGGATGAGYGGTGCAGAGCACAGCAACATGTGCAATGGGAGGCACAAGCGCACGATCGGCACTGCTCACCACCGGTCTCCTTGTGCTGCCTTTGGCCCAGCAGCCTCCCAAGAGGTCGTGGTGATCCAGGAATGCTCCCACAGCACTTGGGTTAAAACCCATCCGGGTCCCATCCTCCCCAGAGGGCTGGACTGGTCCCAGAAGGAAACCTCTGGTGGAGGTGGGCTTGGGGTCTTGGGGGCTCACAGCCATGGGTGGCAGAAAGGGAGGGTGGGAAGAGAGCATGAAAAAACACCCCCAACAGGAGTGAAAAGTTTGTTTTGCACATTACCACCATAACACCAACCACCAACATAAACGTGCCCTCTGTTGCCGTCCTTCTCCCGGCACCCTCCAAGGCAAAGGCTGGTTCAGAGAAAATAAAAACCACCCTGAACCTCTGCCTCCAATTCAGCTCAGCCTTTTTTGGAGGTTCCCAGCCCTTTGCCATTTTGCTGTTGCCTTTTCTCGTTCCGAGCAGCAGAGGCTCGCTCACCAGCTGCAGCCACGAACCGCAGGGCAAACCAGTGCCATGGCTGCAGACAAGGCTGAGAAAGAAATGGCTTTGCATCTCCACAGCCCAGCACGTGCCTTGTTCTCCTTGCCTTTAAACACTGACAAGCACAACAGACTCGAGTGGATTTTAATAGATATACCTTAACACCCTTTAGCATAAGCGCTTGTTGCACAATCACAAGCTGCGGTGTTATCAGGATGGGTAGCTGACCAGTAGGTTTAAATCATATTTATCTTTCTCCRGAGGATGCTACCGTGCAGTGCTGGCAGGGGCTCTGGCCCGTGGGAAGGGGGTGAGGCTGGCAGGGCCCCTCTATCGCCTCATCTCAAACAGGATTCGTAATCCCACCCCGGACATTTGGAGCAAATTGATGGAATGTGGATCTTAGATCCTTGAGACATCTTTGAAATGAACAGCAAAGCCATGGCAGACTTGGAAAGAGTATTGCCACCAGGGCATCGCTGTCATACAGTCGGTACGAATTTAACCTGGCTGCCAATTTTGTTACCTTTTATATCTTAGTGGAGCTTTGCAGTGGAGACATTCTCCAGGGAATAACAACAATAATAATAGTAATAGCGTTAAAGAAAGCAAAAGCCAATAATTTGGGTTAATTACCAGGCTGCTGTTGAATTTGCCAGATGTAGGCAGCCCTCACTTTGCAGACCCATCATATACAGGCCAAGTCTTAATGTGACGCCCGACAGATACCTCTTGACATGCCTGAATCGATGAAATTAAATGCCAATGGAAGGATTTCTTATATTATTTTTAAGAGCACAAAGAAAGAGTTCCTTGCACAAATCCCATTAATAACCAATTTGAAACCACAGCCTGCAAAGCCCATTAAATCCAGAAAGATATATTTAAGGCAAAAACTAAAACTATTTGAACTTCGCAGTGTCTGAGAGGTGACTTTAATTGAATAGCAAACAGAGCATTTCTAATCCAGCCCAGAGGAGAAAAGAGAGAGCAAAAAGGACACACATTTAAAAGAGAAGGAAAATAAATAGCAGAAAGGAGCAGAGCGTAATGGACCCAAGAGAGCGGTGCTGCAGAAGGATGGGATTTGCAGAGATGGAGACTCCAGCACAAGACCAGCATCAGATCACTGCTACTTGAACAGACTTCAGAGGCTGCTTTGAAATGGTTATCCCGACTTTCAAAGGTCTCAGCGGGTTCATGGCCTGGAAAGCAGCCTTCCTACGCAGACAGGGGCAGTGCACACCCACATGCTTCCCCACTAACTAATCAAAAACCAACCTGGCCATCAAAAAGCCCCAATCAAACCTCGATCCGTGGCAGCAGATGACCTGCACCATGACTGACCCCAGCACAGCTGGTGTCCCCAGCACTCTGGCCATGGCAGAGCACTCACCCTGCAGCCCTCCGGACCCTGCGCAAAGCTTGCTGCAGAGGTGGCCTTGTGCATGATGCAACTCCGCGTGGAAAAGCAGGCGTATACAAACATTGCCTTTTGTTTTTGCAGATCTTTTGTACACGTTAGAGCTCCTCAGCAACTGCTGTTTGCTTTCCCTGTGCTCAGCAGAGCTTGGAGATGGGTCTGAAGCTTGCTCTTCCCAGAGCTGGAGGAACGGGGCTGCCTGCAGGGTCACTGCCGCAGCGCCGGCCGGCGGCACGGGCACCTCCTACATAGAGCAAACCTCGGTGCTCTGGGGAACCGCAATGCCCCCTTTCACAGAGAGGCCACCACAAAATAAATGGCCAGGCCTCCATCGGGCTGGGGACTGGACATGTTGCAAGGACCCATTTCAGTAAAATCCCTGTTCACTTCTCAGCCACTGTCTCCCATGACCAAAGAGATTTTCGGCTTTCCTTTTTCATAGAAAAATGTTTGATTGTCCTTATTGGCTGTGATAGATTTTGTATTTTGAAAGAGATCGCTACAAATCGAGAATCAACTGTTGCCAAAACCACAGTTACTCTTCCTTTGTTGTTTTTCTCCTGGCCATTTCAAACGATGTAATTTTTTGTAAAATATAATGATTCTTTTCCTGCTCGCAATTCTGCAAATACTGAGTGGCGCCACTTAATAAAATCACGGCGGGTTAAAACCTGAATGAGAGGAGAAACAGAGCATGATAACTGTTCCCTCTGCAAAGGAAAGGTGCGTACATTCAGGCAGGGCTGCAGAGCACAGACGAATAACAATACCTTGACTCTGATGTGTATCTGTTACACACTGGCTCAGAATTGTAATGTTTTATAAGCAGAATGCATTAGCTCCTCAGCACTAATGCTATAATGAATACATCCATGCTGATAATGTATACATGAATCCARAAGTTGCCTCTTCAGATAGGTAGTGTCATCAAAACAGCACTTCACGGAAAATTCCTAATATCCTCCTTGATTGTAACACGCCACTGACTAAATGAAGCAAGAAGAGAGCTAGTGCCACTGCTCCTGGCTGAACCGCAGCCTCTCCAAGAGACGCATGCCCTAGAGGAGATGAAATACTGAGACTGGGTCGGGAGAACGTCCTGGTTGCATGCAGATGAGTCTAAGATGAAGGAGATCAGCCTCCCCCGTTTCAGTTATTCACACCGGCATCCCAAAGCCTTTTGGGATCATGGAGGTGCTTCCAACATGACTTCATTCTCGCTGTGCCCCAGTCACTGCACCCTGGAAAGGCTGAGCCATGAAATAACACTGCTCCTTGTGTGAAATTCAGGATGCCTAAACACCACCGAGACCAGGGCTCCCAAAGCACTGCTTTGGGTAGTTTCCTTCAGAAAATACCAGTGATGGTGCCATGGCCCACAGCCAGTGCCCTCCCCAGCATCACACCTCCCATCCCCAAAGAAAGCCCAAGGGTGGCAGGAGGTGGGGAGGTGCTGGCAGAGGCTGGGGGCTTCCCGGGGGATCCCCAGCAAGATCTCCAGCCTGGCAGCCAGGAGCAACTCATCCCCCACACTCTGGGAAACAAAAGCCATTTTGGACCATTTACTAAAGTTTTCTAGAAGTGGATGGATATGCCCGACTCCCAGACAGCCCTCTCCAAATCCGTGTCTGCTGCCTGCAGGCACTCCACTGCAAAGGAGCTACGCCAGTGGCACCTGTGTCCCACAGCTCCAGAGGTTTGGGACCTCCGTGACCAGGGCATGGCACCRACTGGCACCGTCCCCTCCGGCTGCTGCTGAGCTCCTCCAACAAACAGAGATCCGGGACTTCTCTAAATGCAGTATCACGAGTAACAGCCTCTTCTTCCAGGAAACGCTTATCTGCTAGAATAGCAAGATAAAAACAAATAAATAGACAAAGCAATGCTTAAACACTGATTAAGGAATGGGTTTGTGCTATCGTCCTAGTGATTCAGTGAGAAGATGGATAATGTGCTTTCACAACCGTGCTGTGCAAATTTAGCATCTTCCTGGCCTGCAATCAATTATAATAGCCAAACTCTTCACCTCCCTTCCTTCAGGTGATATGGCTGAGCTGAATTTATGTTATTTATTTATATTTTCCAGGTGAGAGGAAAAACAGTGGGAAAACTATTCTCAAATTCCCCCCACTCACGTTTGCAATAGCAGTTTAGGCATACCAGGTTTTGCAACGTTGTAAGATCTTTTGTGGAAGCAGTGGTATGTTTTGCACACACCACAGTTCCTCAGGAGCAGCCTTGAGAGCCTGCCTCCGCTGCATAGCCCACTTCTAGAAAGCGGCCTTTGATATGAAATTGCTGGGCTCAATAGAAATCCCCCTGTACTATAAATTTCTGCTTTCACTGGAAAAGCGTGGCTCTGAAATGCAAACTCAGGTCCTGCGAGAGTAGATCCAAAAAGCCCATCCCATGTCTAGCCTTGGCATTAGCGGCTTCGCTTCAGAGCACAAGCTGCGCCATTACGATTCGCAGTGAAAAAAACAGCTTTGCCATTCAGCGGCTCGATGGCGTGCACTCGGCTTTGCGCATTACCATAGCCCGGCATCGCTGATGAGTTCTTTATGCATTCCATTTACAAAACATAATTATTYCAAGAGCTGATAGGGAAGCTATCCATCAAACCATTAATGCTGCTCTGCTCCCAAATGAATGCTTGAAATCCACATGCTCCCCTCCGTATGTAATTTTAAGTAAGGACTATACTGAACTTTCACAGTATTAAATGTGCTATGGAGACAGCTATGGTAAATGATCCCCTGGATAGTCCTGGAAGTACTTGATAGATATTCCCTATTGTAAATTTTTTCTGAAACTCTGAAGACTTTGGGGAAAATCATTAAAAACCACATTTGGTTCACAATTTCCAAAGTGGATGTATTTCCAATTCCCCAAACAAGAAAAAGCCTCCTGAGTCTACTGAATAATGACAGATGACGTGCTCTACACAGTATTTATAATTAAGTGCAAATGTCAGTGCATAAGAGAAAATAAAAATGGACAAAGGAGATGAGAATTTCTCAGTGTGTGACTGCCACTGCATTGCTACGCCCGAGAGTGCGTTAGATGTAAAGATTCGGGGTTAGAGAAAGACACAGATCTTCTGCTAACATTCTGGAAAGTCATTTTAGGTGCAAAGTAGAAATAAAATAAGCTACACAGCTTAAATTATTTATGAAAATAATTCACATGTGTTGTACATATATAAAAGAGAGAGGGGGAATGTAACTATTATAATCATTTGTTTCAATAATACTCATTACTTTAGTGCAATTAAACGTACACCAGAAATGCTGCATGGCGGCAGACTTGTCTAGGATTAAATATCATTAAAGCTAAAATAAAGCCTTTAAAAGATGCACAAACAAGCTGACAACTAGCTGCCCTGTCCCCTCCCGTGAAACCCTGCAGCCCACTCGCAGCAGAGGCAAGGTGGCACAGAGACCAACACGGGAGGAGAGCACGTGCTCCAGGGCTGGGAGCAATTTAGCATCACACCTCATCAGCCACGGGGTGACGGCAGACCCGAGACACGGCAGAGGAGGGTTTCTGGTAACACACTCAGAAATTGGTATCTTTGTCAAAAGCATAGCTCCCTTTTCTCCATCTGGCAAAAGGGGGATGAGCCACTTATGTTTGAAGGACTCGGAGATAACCAGTGCAGTTTCCAATCCATCCGCAGCGGGAGCGGGAGCTCATCAGCAAGCTGCCCGATCCACATGACAGAGGACAGGCACCTGTCAGCCAAAATGAAATGTGAGGGATGGAAATAAAACAGGAGCCGTGTTGCACTTTCTCTTAATGCATTTCCTCCCTTCCCGGCACAGACGACAAGCCAGGGGCAGGCTGCTGAGATCAGCCAACACGATGGGGTGAAATCGCACTGCCGAGCGTGGGGGACACAAGGTAACGGAGAACCAGAGCTGCGACTAAATCGCTGGAATCGGGAAAGGCAGGTGGAAAGTGCTGATGCTGAGAACTACAGGAAAATCTTTCAGACATCACCTCTGAAAAACATAGATGCCTCTGTTTCAGTTCCCATTGTCTGACCCTGAAGGACGAAGCACAACCACCACCCTCAGCTCATCTCGCTCCTACCCTGCAGACAGCCCATGAACACGCCTGCCAGCAAACACCTGAACCGGGCACAGGATTTATGCACAAAGCATCCAAAGCATCACGAGAAAGGAGGTAAATGCGAGATTAACAACTCCTTGTTATTGTCAGCTGGAAAACTTACACTCTGAGTACAGGGATATAAATTGGAGGATTTATGTACCAAATGTCAACACAGTATAAAGGAACTCAAATAATTAGCAGTGAGAATCTAACCTAAAGTATGAGCATCAATTTTAGTCTACAGTCTCCTTTTGCTCTCGTATAACTGACCAATGCAATTAATAACTGTCACAAGAGGATGTGATTCAGGGAGGGTTTTAGCAGGTATTTCCTCCACACCCCTGCAACAGTTCTGTGCTGTGCTGCAGGTCAGCACAGAGGTGGCCGAACATTTACTAACTAAACCCCGTACATTTAGCCAGACTCAAAGAAAAAAAGATCCAAATGGCTGGGAGGGAACAGGATTTCAAATGAAAACTCCAGCTGCAAAGAACTGGAGCTGGAGAGGGAGGAGAGATGAAAGCTTCTATTCAACCCTGTACTCTCCACRAGGAATTCACTACAATTTATCGAAGCAGCCATGGATATTTTCAGTTCAGCCCATTTAAAACCAAACTACCTCAAAGCTTGTACGTGAACCTCTAGGTTCTGAATAAGAGGGGGGAAAAAAAAGTAAAAGAACAACAAAATAAAGAAAGGCTTCTTTATGGAAAATTGGTGATACACTTTCAAGCATCCCTGTGTATTTCTCACTGTGCTGGAAAATAGAAAAAAGGGCCACTTAGAGACTAGGCTTTAGTACAATTCAGAAGCGATGTATTATTTGTTTTTCTTCTCATTCTTCTCTTTTACGTCTCCTCTCCTGTGGCTGTAACAGATGCAGAGAGTCCGTCTGACACAGATAGCACCAGATGGCATTAATTTATTGCAAAACTGTTTTCTTTTCTAGAAAGACTTTGTTGATGTCCCTCACAACTTCAGTCAAGTTCACTTCATTAAATCAGCTCTGTGTATTAAAATTTGGTCTCTGGACATAACGGCCCACCAAAAGGAACTCTTAGATTCAGAGACTTCATTTTAACAATTAAACAGAGTCATGGATCTGCAACGCGATCTTGAACGGCGTTAGGCAGGACTATGGTTGCTGCCAATCTGTCTCAGGTTCTACAGAAAACTTATTTTCCTTAGCAGAGGGAGCTTTTCCATCACCCAAAGGCAAAAAAAAGTGCATTTGTCCACTGCCTTTTCCTGGGCAGCATCCTCTCATTTGTTTTACAGGTT
Organism: Phoebastria nigripes; assembly: GCA_035582835.1. Lineage (NCBI taxonomy): Eukaryota > Metazoa > Chordata > Aves > Procellariiformes > Diomedeidae > Phoebastria > Phoebastria nigripes. Next base: position 21,364 of record JAYKAV010002916.1, read on the forward strand.
CAACACTGAGCCAGGGAAGGCTTCCACCAGCTGAGCGGGGCTGTCACTCTCATACGGGCATATTTATGGGATGATCAGGGTCTGCACGTCTTCAAATAACACGAACAGCAAACTTCAAACACGTGATACTCAAATGAAAAGAGTAAATGGGCTAAGAGTGCCAGACAGGAACCAGTGAGCAAGTAAGGGAGCCCAGGCGATGGTACCCTGAAGTGGGCTGGGCCGGTAACACAGGGATGAGCTATTGCAGGAGAGTTTTGCAACTGAGGTTTCAGCTTCAGAAGACATTTTTGGGTTGCAGATGTAACAGGGTAACACAGCGAGGATACCAACAACGAGAAAGGAAATGAATGGTCTTATTGAACTAAACTGTAAATACCAAGAGGGATTAGCGAAGAGACGTATAGTCATCTAGGTGAAAAATTGTAAGAAAAATGATCTGAAGTTTTGGCAGCAAAAAACTGTCGATTAACTCTTTCTTCACCATAACTAATCTCAGATAAATTTAATTTAAAAGAGGTTGCATTTTAACTGAGGTGAGAAAAGCRTACACTGCATTTTCTCATCAGCAAATGTCTCCCTCCAGTATCTTCTTGGGACCTTTCCACCAGGTGGGGCAGGAACTGGCTGAGGGTTTCCTCACTGCAGCTTGTCAAGGACTCAGTCCAAACTTTGATTCAGGTTCTCAAGAATCTGGTGCCAACACAGACACACGTTTAGCAAGGCCCACATCCTCCTGGCAGCACCAAAAGCGTTGTCTATACCATAAAGTGTCTCATCCTAACTGCTGCAGCAAGTCCAGCCTAGCTCATCATGGTAACAAGCTCTGCTGATCCCGGATTTGACGCCTAGACCCAGCTTCTGGGAATACTTGCAGGGCTACGGCTTCCATCGTTGGTGAACAGGCTCCTCTTATTCTGTGCTTAAGTATGTAATGCAAATMAGCACACCAACTATTGCAAGTGTCATCATCCTCTTACGGACTACATGAGTTCATGAAAGATGGTCAATTAAGGATAATTAAATTAAAAAAATGCAGATAAGAGTTTTTCCTTATGAAACTCCTCAGCTGCAGATGTCCGGCAGCAAGCCAGATTAGTGGAAATATCACTCTAAATTTTTCTGTGTCTCTTCTTCTCTAAACCACTGTGGGAATGAGGATACTGGGAGAGATGGAGTTGGGATCTGATGGAAATACAAGTGATCTCAGTCTCTGATGACTGCCATGCACGAAGTTTTAATAGGTGCACTACTGAATCATTGCCAAGTGACCATTCTGTAGTTATTAATTTCTAAATAGGCCTTAAAAATCTGGTGTAATTTGCTCTACAGCAATATCCAAACTGTACATTTGACTCTGGAAGAGAACCCCCCTGTGACTCGAGAGTGCAGCACCGCAGCCAGCCCAAAGCAATTATCAGCTTCCCGAAATAGAAGCCAGAGAGGACTGTGCCAGCTGAGATACCAGAAACTCTGAACTGAATCCTACCAGATCCAAATTACTCATGTAGCACGTTGCAAACACTTGGAAGCCAAATGGCAGATTCCCTCTGGCCTATAAAAATTCACTGAAATATACCGCTTGTTAATTTGTTGGCAAAATATTGCAAACTTGACAAGTACCACGGGGCAAAAGTCAAACATTACATACCATGTGATTTTTGTTAAGATATTAAATTTGCAAGAGAACAGCCTTTCCCATAAACTTAGAGATTAAAAAGATGGTGAACGTTTTGCTATAATTGGTCTTATTCCTATTTGTACTGCATTTATGAATAATATTAATTCACACACAATTTAAGCCATATGGTGGAAAGAAAATTAAAAAGTTACAAAAAGAAAATTAGCTGTTGATATGTTTTGCATGTCTGGGAAATTTTCTTGTTAGGTTTCAAGTTATAAATCTTTTTTAGCTTTAAATAAAAGCAAATACAATTTTTTTAAGATGGAAAACTAATTCTTCATTGTCTCGGCACAAGAATAGCCGCTAATATCACTACCAAGTTCAACTGGAGAGAGTRATGTGCTTGCCAAGAGGTATCAAATCAGCCCTTCACAGAATGGCTGAGGTTGGCAGGGACCTCTGGAGGTGATCTAGTCCACCCTCCCAGCTCCAGCASGGTCACCCAGAGCAGGTTGCTCAGGACCATGTCTGGTTGGGTTTTGGGTATCTCCAAGGATGGAGACTCCACAACCTCTCTGGGCAATCTGCACCAGCATCTGACACAGGAAAAAAGTGTTTTCTTGTGTTCAGATGGAATGTCACAGTTTTTAATATGTGCACATTGCCTCTTGTCCTGTCAGTGGGCACCACTGAGAGAGGCCTGGCTCCATCTTCATCATTCCCTCCCACCAGGTATTTATCCATGTGGATAAGACCTCCTTGGGTCTCCTCCAGATTGAGCAGTCTCGGCTCTTGCAGCCTCTCCCTGTAAGCAAGATGCTCCAGTCCCTTCATAATACTTATGGCTATTCCTACAAAAAAAACCTGTCCAAAAAAGGATACTTACGGGCAAAGCAGGTGTTTATAAGTAATACATTTCCAAATCATTCTCCCATCTCTCAGCAAAGATCTTTCAAAGAAAGACAACATCTGAATATAGTCCTGAGCATCCTGTACATCCATGGCCTGACTACTTCTTGACTGAATCTCTAACAAGGAGTCCCTGCAGGGGTTATATGTGGTTATACATATTCCCTCAGTATCTGACTCGTGGTTTTATTGTCCTTTTGCAGCAGAACCACAACAGCCCATATAAAGTGTATGGGAAAACGGCAGCAGAAGTTCACCTGCCGTTGGGGGAACCGGCACACCTCAGACAGTTAAACCTCCCAGTAAATGCTGAGGAAGCTTACAAATGAAGTTTAACTGTATTCTGTTAAACTCCTGAAGAGAGGAGTCACCCCGTCAGTCTGGATGAACATCACCAGAAATCTCGGCTGGGTTTGCCTGCTTCCTACATCTACTTAAGGGAAATTTCCTCTTGCTGTTGTCATCTACTGTGTAACATGAATTGTACTCAGAAGGGCATTTTGGAAAATAGACCCAACCACGTTTAGAGAACTCAATTCTCTTTGTGTTCCTTTAAGTTGAATTAAATGAGACTAATGTGGTTTAAAAGTTCTTGAGCAATACAATTAACGCCATTACGACTCAGTAGTTTGCAATATTGACTTCGCAACTGAAATGGAATTGGTTTTCTCGGGACTAATGGGAATTCCTGCATTTCTAACGGGAGACATTTAGCAGAGACATATGTTTTTTAGAGGTTCTCTCTCATTTGTAAATATTGTAAGGTATTTATTCCATGGGCACAATGCAGCTTTCACCATAGCACAGCTGATTTTCCTGGTATTTGTCCAGCAATGCTTCTCATGGACCCATTTGTGACTTTGCTGAGCTTTCTCTCCGCCTGCTGCTTAAAAGCTCTAGGAGGTTTAATAATAGATAACAACTCACATAGCATTAGCATGATTAAATGCTCAAGCAAAAGATTACCCAAGTTAAAATGACCAGATATCTAAATTCAGAAGGGACAATCCTAATTTCTTTAGCTCATCAGACTGACTTTTCCGAGTATCCATTTTGTCTCACTTTTACCCTAGGGCTTGCCTTTGTCTTAGCAGCTCTTCTGTTTTTCCTCTAACTGCCCTGCCATAAAACATAACACACTCCTCAGTTCCAGCCATATTCCGGCTCCCTCACCTTAGCAATGGTTATTTTACAGAACTACTTGGAAGTCTCAGGTGAGACCAAAGTATCTGGTCCTGGTGACTTCTCACAAGTCCCTGTGCTGTCACAGTGCTGGACTGATTTGCCACTTTCTCACCCAAAACAGAGGGCGTGTCCCCAAGGCACGATGCAGCAGGGCACAGGAATAATCAGCATAGCTGTATGTCCCTCTTGCTAGGATGTACAGGAACACAGCGTCTTCAGCCAGGTCGCTTCTGTTCCTGCAGGTGTTGGATGCTGTTCTATGTCAGACATTACACGTTCCTAAATAACTGCTGTATCTATACATAACRCTGTATACATGATGGTGGCATCCATCACACCTGGTGTAAACCAGTGCATAGACAGCCACATCCAGCTGCTTACCTGAAGCCCCTTAAAGGTGCAAAATTCAGGTGACCTATATGAGACTTTCACTGCAGGAGGAGGAGAACTGCATCCCTGAAATGCCCATTCCTCTCCAGTGATTAGGAAGGACCCTAGGGGTCCTATGGGATAAAGTCTCTTTACGGTCAGGAGAAATCTAGCCGATGGTGACAATGAGCCCCAGGGTGTGATTCACTTCATCCCCAAGCAGGCACCTCCACCTGCTCAGATGAACCGTGCCCGAAAGGCACCTGCTTGCTTCCTGGGGAAAGGGTGCTGAGCGGGGCCAGCTCGGGTGCGGTGGCTGCAGGAGCACAGCTGAAGCTCGGCAGAGCAGCCCCTGCACAGCCAGCCCGGCTGCAGCCGCGGTGCTGGTGGTCTCCACCGTCACCATCCATCCCTGCTCCACACCATGAGCTGCCTGATGACTACAGGGCACTTCCATCAGTATCTTCCAACCTCATCCTCAGCTTTTTGCAATGCCAGTGGTTTCACTGAGTTACTTCATTATAAATGAAGGCAGAACCATTACTGCAGCGGAGTACTCCCTTGAAAGTACTCAGGTGGGGACCTTTGATGGGTCCCACCAAGAAGAATTGCCTCCTAAAGGGAATGCGATTCACAGGCAAGCAGGAGCAAGGGCAGCTGCACACTAATGGGGCCAGTGTCTTGTAAGTCCCTCACTCTCGGTGTCATTACTGAACATGTTGTAGCAAGGGTGAGGAGAAATGATGAACAGGAAAGGAGCTGACCTCTTCTCGGAGGCTCAGGATCAAGATAATTAGTGAACTCATTACCCCTTTCCTGAACACAGACACGTCTCCTTTTAATCCTGTACCTTGGTACAAAACAGAGGACCTTTTGGTAAAACGAAATGTCAGGAAATTCAGGATACGTAAGAGGAAAAGTTGCTTCACACACTACATGAAATTGCTGCCACCCCAGGTCATTGCAGTGTGGCTGCTCTTTTGTTTTGGTTTTTTAAGGGATAGGTAATTTCCAGCGCACTCATATATAATTTCCAGTTCTCCGACCATCAGTCATCAGTCACATTTCAGGGCAACGCTGACCACCAGCTGCCATAAAGAGAGGTTTTCCCCGTAACATGTAATTCTGGTCCTGGTGACTGCAGGGGGGTCTCTGGCAGAACTCACAGGCTCTTGATGAAGGGGGTATTGAATAAAACAATAGGAAGCCAAAATCACAATGTTAAATCACCGGAAATTATCATTGTTACAAAGTAAATGTCAGACTGTGTTTGCTAGGAGCTTTGTTAATATAAATAAACCTTTCAAGGCAATGTGGGCTAATCAGATACTACTCTTAACAGGTGACTGCAGAGCAGCCTAAATATGTGTGATCTGGAGTTTTGCATAAAAGACACAAGAAAAACCTGCCGCTTTACACCGTGTCAGAATGAACAAAGGGAGTGCTCAGAAGTTGAGGGTGGCTTTTGCTTTGCGCTTTTTGATTCATTAAAAGGACCAGCTACGAATCTTTGCCGGAATGAATCAGCCCCCATTCACACAGACCCGGTACCTGGACTAAAATAATACCACGATTACATGACTAAATCCAGCTCTGCTCTCCTACCTGTCCTACTTCATAAACCAGAAAGCCGTAAACAACGAATGCACACTCTCTTGGGCACTCTCATCTAACCAGCCAGGCTGTAATTAGTGTCTTTCATGTCCTCGTCCCCTTCCCAGAAACACAGGGATACCACCTGGGCCAAAAGTCATTTGAAGACCAAGCTTAAATGTATTGTTGGCGCTCAGCTCAACCCAATGGCAAGAAATTCTGCAACACTATAACGCCTAGGTTATATCGTTTCAATTCAGAATCACCATGCTCTCCGCTGAAATCCCTGTGAAAAGAAGGTCAGCAAAAGTAGCCCTTCTCCCTGGAAAACCAAACTGACAGCAGGAATATAACAACGAACTGCAGGACATTTTTCTCATCAGCAGTGACACGGACCAGAAGAAAACCTTACACAGAATATTAGAAACTTATTAAACACGTAACGTCACTGCCCAGTTTTGGGGAGATTTTTTTAATGGCTCATACTGTACATTGGTGAGAGAGGTTTTCTTGCACTGAACACGCTGGGCACATGCCTAAGTGGAAGCATAGCGCTGCCAACCGCTACTTTTACATTTGAAATACGATGTGCTTTAATACATTTGCAAACCTGAGCACTTCTATAGTCCCTGTAGGCATTGTCTACACAAGAAAAATTGAACGCCACCAAAACACACGTGCAAGACCTGGTCCACATGTGCAAGAACGGGTCCACGTCTGCCTGGGCTGTTGCCTGTCCTGTCTCCAGACACCTCGTGGGGAGCATTGGGGGACAGACGTTGGGTGCGGACCCCAGCCTGTGCCGAGGTGATGGGCCAGCCTGGGAGAGGAGTTACCAGCACTCCCCAATGAAGCGACAAGGCAAACTTCAGCAGCTGAAGATGGTAACCCCGAGGACTGCCAGGTCAGCATAACTGCAATTTCTTTGCAATCACGAACAAGCTCTTCGTGAACAAATCAGACCAGGCAGATCCTGTGATTCTTACTCTGAACCTGCTGGTTTAGCACTGGGACCATGTGAGCTGACTGCTTTCACCTAAATGTATTAGAAACCAAAGCCAAAAATCATCAATGTACTGAGGTTCCCAAAGCCTTTTTAGGAGCTCACCTTTCCAATGACTTCACCTGCAACCGAGCAGCTTTTTTTTTTTTTTCAACCTATATACTAGGATTAGACTTAGAAATGGAGTACGCTTATTTTGGAGTCTCTGTATCATCTCCAGTGAGAGAGTTTGTGTCTTTTTGCCACACCTCCTACAAAGGATGGAGAATCAGCAAACCTTTTTTATCAATTTCAATAAAATTACTACATGGAGATATTAGCGAAGCAATTTCCTGCATTTCTGCTGCAACACCAGGACCTATATGAAGCTTTTGGTCTCTGTGTTCCAAATATTCATAGTTAAATATGGACCCAAAAGGTAAATGCTCATCCTATGAGCCTAATGATTCTCCCAGAGAGGTGAAGACTTCCTTAAAGAGCTTCTGCATAGAGCTGTTGACACAGGGTAACTGCATTTCACAGACTACAATTAGGATGGGAAGTGAAAAAAGGTGTCAAGAAAAGTAATGAATAGGGCAATTAATTTTTCCTTTTTCTATCCACACCTCCCATGCTCCTCTTTAGGCTCACATTTCTTCACAAGCAATTCATTTTTGTGATATGTCATTTTAACAACTGCTCACGCTTTTAAAGAACATTTTCAGTGAAGAGAAACCCATGAAGAAATGCTGCTGCTTTTAAAAAGTTGCAGTGGAAAATGGAAAATATTTTACTTTGCTCATGAACTTTTAACTGATTTTTTTTTCTGTTTCATGGGCTGTGAGAGTTGTTTTCCCTTTATCAGTGACAGAAACATCCCCTTCCAGCCAAATTATTTCTTTGTTATTAAATAACTCATTAAGGGTTCAGACAATCCATGACTTGCAGGGTTTCTGCATAGGGAGCTGAATTCAGTCCCCCATTCATTCATGTCACTAGGATGCAGAATTTGACAGGCGTGAATGAGGCTTTGAGTCTAAAGGAGAAGAATTCTGTTGTCTGTCATAAACTGTGCATTAAAGTTTAAGCAACCACCATCAGATTGCTATATTTGTTGGAGAAAGACGTACATATATTTCAGACTTTGCAGTTGAATAACACAAGGGCACTTGTCCCATAGCACACTACAGGAGACTGAAGAAATGTACACTCCATGCTTGGAGATGAGAGCTTTTAGATATTGGAGTTTTCCATCAATTTAATATCTCAACAGGCTTTATCAAGTATTCAATTGAAAATCACATATTGGGAGAAAGGAACATTATCATACCAAACTTAAGTATGCAATACCACACCACCAGCTTGAAACATTACTGATTACTTAATTTTTTGCTCAGTAAAACTACATAAAGCTGCACAATGGTAGGTCAGATGATTCAAATTAGATGTTAAAAAATGCTGTTCTCTTAGGCAATTGAAGGCACTGGAGCGTAAAACAAGATCGTATTTGTTTGAACCGGCTAAGAGGGAATTCTGTGATTTTCCATTATGGTGCATCTCTTCAGACGGAGCTGCTGTCTGCCCCAGCCTGCTCACAGACTTTGTCTTCCATGTGCTCCAGCTCCTGACAAGTCACAATAACTCTCCCACATCAGTTTTTTAAATTTTCATGCATGAAGTAACATAGCTCTAAAGCATTTATTTCTCACCTGCCAGTTAGGCTACAATACATACAACTACAATTACAATTTGGAATTCAGACACCGACACATTAACATTTGTTCTCCATTACAGGGGTAAGCACTTGGACCCTCCTATGCCAGAGCCCATGCCATGACCTTGCTGATAGTCTTTAGTGCTCTGACAAATTAAGTGACCTTGACGTTTCCTCCTATTGACCACAAATGCCATAAATCTTTTATTATACACTTAAAAATAAAAGACAAATACCGTGATGCCTTGTTTCTTTCATATTCTGTACATCACCTATGATAAGTGGATTGAAAATTGACTTACGGATCCTAGTTACTTGGAGTAAACCCCTTTGAGGCTATTTTCTGAACACAGAGGCAGTTTCTTATATGTGAACTTTTCCTAACTCTTGCAGATCAAGTGAAGCAAGGTCTCCTACTAAACACCATAATTTCCCATTTGTCTGTTTTGCTGTCACTCATTCAAAAACTTCAGGTAATCATCCAAGTTTTCAGGGGTCCAAGATTACAGAGTTCAATGCAAAGYAGAAAAATGGAAAAGCTCAATTCACTGGAAAATCGTGTACCCCATAGTGCCAGGTGCTGCAAGGCAGTCACAGCTCCACCCTCCTCCTGCCTCCACAGATCCAGGGGCTGGAGGTTCATGCACAGTCAGGAGCCTAATGGAAAGAAGAGGTTTGGGGGAAATGTATGCATGAAAGCGAAGGAATAAAGAATGGCGATAGAAATCAAAAGGGACTATCAGACTAGAGGTCACTGATAACAATTAAGAAAACCAGGGACTCCCAAAGAAGAGACAAACTGAGGAACGATTCTACAAAGTGCATCAGAGACCTGGGAAGAAGAAACTGGGTAAGTTCAAGAATAAGTAAAGAAGATTAAACAAGGACCATGAGAGATGGTCCAAGAGTCAGTGAGCTGCAAGAGGCAGGTGAAAAGGGAAGTAGAGAGGCAAGCAGGAAAGGGATGATAGACATGAGATGCACAGCAACCTTGGGGCAGCACGAAGGGAGGACGACGGTCACCTGGAGTTCCTGAAGTAGGCAGAGATGGGAGGACAACTGATGGGGAACAAACCATGCCAGAAGCTCCTYGAGGGTGCTATGTAGTTGTCCTAACGGAGCTAAGGTGTGCTCTACTCCTAAAATAAATGTCTCATTTTTGTCATTAACCTGGAGATGCAGCTCTTAAAACTGTCAGTGTTTTACCTGCTTCTGTATTTGCATCCCAAATAATTGAGCTCAAAGTGGTTTGGGAATTCTGGGGTTTAGTTACCTGGGAAGTGATGGTAGCTGACAGTAAACCACTCTGAGAAGGAAAGACATGGAAATCAACTGTCTAAGTACAAGTAGCCAACGCCAATGTACATCATCCGAATAGCTGGCTCATGGCATTATACTGCTACAGCCTGCACCAAAAGCATGCTTCAGACCCAAGAGGGGACCACACTACACCTAGGAGATTTTCTGCTGTGAGCCCTTGCAAGCCACCACTGTCTTCATATAATAGTCTGGACGTAATTTTTCAAACACAGGCCAAAGCCAATAATTGGCTTAGTGTGTAATTATTTCTTTCAGTAGGTCTGCAGTTCATATTCTTTGACGAATTTATTTCCTGAAGGGCTTYTGAGGGTTTTCCAACTACAGAATGAAATTTGTTAACTGTTAATAACTACCAAATTAGCTAATTCATTAAGAGTTAAAAATAACTCATCCATGTCAACCGTAATCAACAAGTTATCTGTAAATTCAAAAACAGCAAAGAAAAAAAAATAAAATATATATACCTCTTTCTCTAGTCCAAGACAGTCAGTGGGGAAGACAATTGTTACTGGTGAGGACCAGAGATTTCAAAGGACATCATGGTCTCACGGCTCCGCAACCTGTATGGACTCAGAATTGCTGTTGAGCTCTTTGGTTGCAAACACCCTGTAAACTGCCTTTCCTGCCTTAGCTGGGTACCACCTTCTCCGAGCTGGAATATCCTCCTGTTTCTGAGGTCTCAAACCCTTCCTCCTAGCCCCTCTTTTATTCCAGCTGATACCTCTCAGCCCTGTTCCCCTAGAGAAGACAGACCACTCCAGGCTTCACCATTTCCCACCCACTGGACATGCCCACCTTAGAGCACGCACCACAACTTCTTGACACTCCTGTACACCAGGATTACTCCTGTACACTCAGAGCTTACTTGCCAGTTAGTTTTGGTTTGGGCTTTTCTTTTTTTGGGCATTGCACGAGGAACTGTTTTAGAGTTCAGCTCTTTTCCTAACGCAAAATGACAAGATTGACTGAGACTTGTAAACTCCCTGGTGAATGATGACACGAGATGATGTCAGAAGCTAAGCGGAAATAAATGTACAACTACTGTGCAAATCATTCCCATTTATGAGACCTCTGGATAAATTTGCAGGTCTTGTGGCTGCTAGAAAGAAAGTCCTCGCTGTGTGCTGGTTCTCTTACCCTCTACAAATGTCATTTCTTTCCTCTGCTCTCCCATGACCACTGCGCCCTGCCTGTGCATAAATACTTTATCTTGAAAGTCATTTTATTGTACCCTGTATCGCATGATAAGGCATCTGAACAACAGATAGACCGAGGGAAGCAATTTAACAGAGGGTAGCATCTCTCAGTGGATTTGAAAAGAAGATCACATTCACCTGGTGAAATAAGGAAAGCAAATTGACTGCAGGGCTACGGGGGAAATCTCTGAGCGTTAGAAGTCTAATGGGTTTATCCCCAAATACAACTAGAGCAGTTTCAAGGGGCTGCAGCAGCAGCAGTGACTTCAGCGGCAGAGTGTTCACTAATTAACCGCACACTCACAGCGGTGACTCGCTGCTGAACACAACCCCTCTGACCTCCACTGTATTTGTGACAAAGTCATAAAAGCTCAAATTCTCAGAAAACTGTGGCTATTTTACAAATGTGGAAGGAAAAGTATAAAGGAAAACACGAACCATAACCTATCATGCAACATGTGTTTCAGATGAATTTCCAGTCACTGCAGCCAACTGTAACTTCATTATGCAGCACGATCTCCCCGTAGCACTGCCAGCAATGCATGCGCGCGCCGTGATAAAACAGTGGAGCTTTATCTCTAAATGCAGACAACACAAAGCACCCTGATAAGAGTAAAGAATTTGTTTACTTCTAATGGATTTCTGCCACTGGAAAGAAAAATAAATGTCCTGTCAATTTTAAATATATATATCTCTCTACATTATCTAAGGTATTAATCTGAAGAAGCAAAAGCTGTCTAATAAGAAGCTATAACATTTGTTTAAACTTTACAACACACTCAATGACAAAGAGGTACATGCATATTCACAGACTATATACCAACTTCAAAGGTTTTTTAATCAATTGTAATATTCTATTATTTTGAAATATGATTTGAGGGCATTTGTTATCTCTTTGGATCAAACCAAAAATAGAGTCTGACAATACTGTTATGTACCGTAAATACAGTAGCTGGGTCAAAACCAAAAGGTTACAGACTTTATGAAGCTTTAACCTTGCTAAAGCAGATACTGGGACTCCTCCCCAAGCAGTACCCAGTAGGATGATCACTTCTTATCTGAGAACTCAATTCAAAAAGTATCCAGATCAGTAGCAAGACACCTTTAAAGATAAATCTTTGCCAATTATCTGAAATGAGAGTTACCCACAGAGAGACTTGACAGGTGCTAATCTACTACATGGAGACCTATAAGAATATATAACATGAAAATCTATCATCTCCAAGATTACTCTTCTAAACTCAGGAAAGAAATGGTTGCATTGATACAGGAGAAGGAACTGCAACTAAAAGCTGGGAAAGAAGGGCAGGTAAAGGTTCGGAGAAGTGGGAGCAGAGAGGGATTGGCTGCTGATGGTGGGAAATCCACAGAGGGGAGTGAAATGTGCTTTCTGTGAAGCAAAGTTAAGAGTCCTTCCTACAGCTCAGCGAGAATGGTAAGTCAAGGAAGGTACGGGACTCAAATCTCTGCTTTCACCAAGACAAAACTGCAGAACTTCGGTGTCTTTAATCAGCCGACGCTTGCAGCCTTATAAAGTTTATAGCTTCACATTAGACTGAACCCCCTGCCTTAGATACACACTGTACATAATGGTGTCTGTAATGCAGTGGTTACGGTGGCCACTGAGCACTCAAAATGATTTCCATGGGAGTCAATACAATAAAACAGCCCTCAGTAGGAGAGAACAGAAACCTTAATCAGAGAGGAAAACTTTCATAGCAAGCTACACGGGAAAACACATTTTAAAGGCCAAAAGGATCAGTAAGGAAATGGGTATGGAGGTGAAGAAAGGATTGAGTGCTCAGCCAAGAACGCCTGCGACATGATGGATTTAACCGAAACACATCTGGATCTCAAAAATAGGTAGGGCTGAACAACTGGTTATAAAGATTGGTTAAAACGCACCACTCTAAGCTCAGAGGGAGCAGGCTCATATGTCACAGCCAGAGATAACAGAGATGAACTATGTATTAGGGCAGTGCGGGACAGAGTCTTACAGGTCGAAAATTGCAAACAGTCATGGTAACAACTTCCATCACAGAAGAGGATGACAGACCATCAGCAAGGCTGGGGAGAGCGAGGAGAGAAACCAGATGAAAAAGGTGTCTCTGGGAGAAGAACATTATTATTAACTGGGAACCGTAACTGTTCAGATGTAAACTGTTAACTCTGGTGCACCGAGTGGAAAGGGCAGTCAGACATGGCCATGTTGTCAGTGGTGGAGCTCCTCCTGGAGCTGCAACACTTGCAGAGTCACCTCCTGCAAAGCAACGGTGGAGAAGGCCAAGAGCTCACAAATCCATCTGCTGGTCTGTCCCACGGCTCTCATGGACACATGAGGACACTGTGGCCCTGCTCAACCAGTGGGCTTTACGCTCATCACGGCACACAGGGCATAGTCGTAGGCTCGTAACCCAGGACATGGTACCCCAAGGGCCAGAGGTGACCTCCACTGACAGCAGTGCTCCAGCACAAGCGTTTCGCACAGCAGATGTGAATGTGCCCCCAGTCCCTGTGCAGGGCACGGCACGGGAGCTGGCGGGGAGCAATGGGCAGGTTGGTCATTTGGTGAAAATATGAGACAGGTCTAGATGGAGGTGAGTGAGAGAGGCAGAAAGCGAAGGGGATGCTAAGAAGAAAGAAAAATATGAAGACTGTTGATGAGGGGTGTCAGCTAGCAGATCTGATCACATTTTCTGGTTTCTCATTTTTTCAATAAAAGTTGTTCATACCAAAAAATGAGATTTCAGGACAGAAAATTATTAACACCTGGTCATTTATTTAAGTCTGGAAAAGTTTGGGTAAGGATGTTATCCCATTTTTTCATGTTGTGCTTTACTCCCTTGGTTCACTGGACAAATGAAAAATGAAAGAGAAAATCAGAGAAGAGAGAGAAGAAAAAAGACGCCCCAGCGGCAGAGCCTGTTCAGTGCTCCACATCTGGCAGGGAAGCGCACAGCTGGGGGAGCCTGGGCTGAGGCTGGGGGAGAATGGAGCACACACTGCACCCCTGGGTGCTTCCCCTCTGCGGGGATGTGCCTGCTCGGGGCAGCTGCACCCAAAGACGCTCAGGAGGTGCTYTTCTGCTCCCCTGCTTTGAGTGGTCCCTTTGCCCCGCAGGGGACGATACCAGCACCACCCAAGCAGGTTTTATCTCCTGCTGTGTATGCTCTGCTCCGTTTATAGACTTTTTGAGGGGATGAGGCTAATATGCTTGTGTAGCCTGCCCCGCTGCCATCTGTCAGCCCTCTGCTTTTGACTCATTCGTACAAAACACAAAGGGGCTATAGGAGGATCAAAGGTACAAAATCCATACACTTTTGGTGAAAATCAGTGACTGAAGAAGAAAGAGCTCAAAAGTGGTGCCCAGATGGAGGCAAACACAGGAGAAACTCACTCATTGTATTGGCAGCTGCCAAAAGGCCAGTTAGCATGACACAGGCCAGCTAATTGGTACCTGGGGCTCTGTGAACCAGCTGGGGCTTGTGCTGTCTCTTGCCCAGAGCCTGCTAAGGGAGGTGGGTGAGGGCCTGGGGTCCTGGCAGCAAGGGGACGTTGGGGAGCAAAGTGTCAGTAGGTGGCCAGGCACCATGTTCTGCAGAACTTGTTGCCATCATTTCCTTTATACGTCTGTCACTCCCTAACCAGGTGTCTGCAGGATGCACAACACCACTGCGTCTGGATTATTCCCTTTCTTAAAATATTATCACCATATTGATTCAATCACATCTCCCCGAGTCAGGGGTTTGCCCAAAGAATAACTTATGTGAACTTCAAACATCTTCCAAAAGAGAAAACTGSGGAGGAGGAAGAGACGAGGCACCACAGAGGACATCTGCTTTTGCGGGCAGCTCCTGGCTGCAGCAGGTCTCCGGCGGGTGCTGACTCGGGAAACATATGCAGTCCCGCTTTGTCTGTCTTTCAGAGCCTTTCCTAGGGACAACTTGACATTTCGGAGCTTCCGCTCCTCCCCATGACACCGTTCAATGGCAACTGTCACATAAAGGGATTCTACTTAAAATTCAGGTTTAGTAATTGAGTCATGTTGAGAAAACCTCAGGGTGCCTGTAAGATTTAAATTCGGGAAAACCGTCAATGTCAGCCCATCAAACTGTTTACAACAAAAACAGTCTCCCTCAAATGGCAAATGAATTGTTTTATCTCCTTTGTCAGGGGCTTGCTGCATATAATTTAACACGACAAAGCACAGCACTGGACTTGGAGAATAATAAAAACAGATGGAGCACTTTCTCATTTATGTGACCTTTTTGTTCCTTGACTTGAATCAGGTGGTAAATTAGCTGCACTAAGTAACTAGTGCTCCCTATACACACCTGCTCACTTTCCTAAACACATGCAACCTTTCCTGCTAGGCTGTTTAGTTTAATGGTATCTCTCTGACATCAGACAGATGTGACTTGATGCTGACAGTGCTACGTAAACTGTGCTAATGGAACCTCAAGGCAACCTTGAACAACAAAAAGCAACCTTGAACATCAAGCTGACAAATAGAAACTCGGCTCTAGCTGTTAGGATTGCAAAGGAAGCCCTGAAAATGTGAGCAGGGTGACCCCAGGCAAGTCCCTTGCTCTCTTTGTCTAAACTCCCTGTTGACAAAACAGTTGATGTGGGAAAGGGATGGATATGAGCAGAGATGGTTGAGTGGACGCGAATGTGATAATCAGTGTTACAGAGGACGAAAATTCTGCTTCTTGAGGGAGATTTGCCATTTCATAGAATCATAGAATCATAGAATCATTAAGGTTGGAAAAGACCTCTAAGATCATCAAGTCCAACCRTCAACCCAACACCACCATGCCCACTAAACCATGTCCCTAAGCGCCTCATCTACACGTCTTTTAAATACTTCCAGGGATGGTGACTCCACCACTTCCCTGGGCAGCCTGTTCCAATGCTTAACCACTCTTTCAGTAAAGAAATTTTTCCTAATGTCCAATCTAAACCTCCCCTGGCGCAACTTGAATTCCCTGGCGCAATTTGTTACAACCTGCCACAAACCTAGACCTTTCCAGTGTTTTCAAGACCTAATGATTTAACATGTGTTTGGGATCGAGGACAACATTTCATTTTGACAATACTGAAACAGTGCTATCTTTCTTACTGTGTCACTCAGAATGACAAGTCATTTCTAAACTCAGAGCATTTTGCCATTTCTGGAGCGAAGGGAGCTCCTTTGACAGTCTTACAGAATTGTCAGAAACTGTTTCCATTTACAGGTAATGCACTTTCTGATAGGATACTCTTCCAAACTTCTTTCCAAAGAGCTGTAGCTCTTAGTGCTATCCATCTTCATGGTCTACACAAAAGCTCTACAATACTTTTACGCTTCCATCCACCTGCACAGCTCTCATTTGAACTTTTTAAATGGATGCAGTTAGGAAACGAAAATTTTGATATCTCCTTACTCATTAACTGTGGAAGACTGATCTTTTGTCTTGGCTCAGTTTGGCTCCTTTGTGTGTGATCCGTACGAGCTGGAGTCCGGCTGGCCATGGCACCAGTTACCCAATCCAATTACTGCAGTCCAATTACTACATTGTGTTCCTCTTCTCCTTGTCACGAACTTCATGACTTCTTCATACAAGATGAAAGACACCCTTTAAACCTTAGCACAAATTAGTTCACGTATTAACATTGCCTAGATCTGCCTAGATCCCTGTGCCTGATTATTGCCTTTGTACCTTTACACTAAGGTTTCTGATAAGGGTGAAAGTAAAGCACAATTACAGCAAGCGTGTGAACGAAAACTGAGCTATACTGCCACATTCAGTTTTTGTACAGGATGCAGCCTGGGTTGCTATGAATAATGAACATACAGCATTGGGGGAAGAAAAAAAAAACTGTTTTGTTTTGGACTGAAAGGAACAATATTGAGGCCATCAGATTACAGCAGCAAAATGCCCAGGACAGATTACTATTACCAAAGTCCACAGAGCAAACACAGCCTGCTTAACCACCAGGGACCAAATCATYATCACAACACAACAATCACAACGGCGGGAGCCCTATACCAGCAAAGAAGAAGAATGAAGAACTATTGGCTATAGGAATAACACTGGCAGATGAGAATCCTCACCTCTGGTCCTTGCAGGAGAAAAGTCATTGTTTGACAGACCACCAAGAGGAGTTTTGTTGGGTGTACCCACCTTACACAAAATACCATAAAGAGAACCATACGATTCTCTAGAAGCCAATGATGAAGGAATCCAAAACCTAGTGTCCCCTTTACGCCATCCCACTCTGCTCCAATGTCCCTTTCTCATGACCAAAGCACTGAAGCTGCAGTGGTGCAGCATGGAGTGCCCATGAGTTCTTCACCGAGTGCTTCAGACTGGTCCTCAGGTACTGCTCAGTACGTGGCCGTCTCACAAGACTAGGACAGTCAGACCCACCTGAGATGACTTACCATGCAATGGTATCATCACATGAGGAGAGGGATGGGAGCTCTGCTTTATTCTGAATTTTTTTGTTGATGGGTCAGCCACTGGAGAAAAGCTTTAAATGCCACAGACCTTCTCTGGGTTGCTGTTCAAGATTTAAAGGTTATTGCAACTATTTTTTAAAAGATGCTATGAGACATAGAATTCATTTTGGACCTGTAAAACTAAGAATTGCCTGATTAACATTTGTTGATTACAATATAACATGATTACAGCTTCTATACAACACTGCAATATATTCCACGAAACAGTGGGAGCCCATAAATGCACACCTGTTAATCAGGAATGAAATTCCACAACAACAAAAGCTATGCAACTRGGTCCTGATCTGAAGCTTACAGGAACCAAGAGAGACGATGCTTTTGTTTTCTATGAGCTTGGGACAAGGTTTCCATTACCTCATAACATCAGCATTTAAATCATGTGCGTTTCACACTGTTCTTTGTAAGTGGTTTTGTTCATTTAGACCTCTGATACTAACAGCGTAAACAATATTCATTAATAAGAAAACAAATGATTTGCCAGTACTGTAGGGATTTCAATGAATTTTAAATTTTCAAAACAATATCTCTTGGTCCGTAAGAATTACAGTAGCAAATCAATTTGCCTTCATTCTGGGTATCCATTTATTTGGTTTCTTCTAATAAAATGAACACCAAGTATTTATTAGTCTAACAGTTTATTTACACCACTTTTTGCAAAGGTATAAACAGAGACTGAAAGCAAACTCTGTACATGGGAAGGGTGTTATGAGTCTGAACAGGCATTCGGTGAGGCTGGAGCGGTTCGAGGAGGCCAGGGAATTAGCACCTGCTTCCGTACAATGTCAGGAGGACTTGGGCACATTAATTTTTAGGTTCCTTTGAAACACCATCCCGCATTGATTGAGGGGATGCTGCTGGTAACGTTAATGACTCGCTAACAGCAACACATTAGGAAACCTTTCTGGCTGTACACCCACTCTCTATGCCCTAAATATGCTGCGCAGTGACAAGAAGAAAGTGCTTCTCACTCAAGCAAAGATAATACTTCGACAGCCAAGAAGAAATGGGACGACCGCCTGCTGCTTGTATTTGCATCCAATCTGCACGCAGTGGGGGAGCACCGGCCAGCAGCGAACACTCGGTGCGCACCACTTCACAACTTTGCTGTAGACAAGAAGTGTCTACGTAAGCTAACGAGGTCAAGTTCATCCCTGATATAAGTTTGCTCACTGCAGGAGGATCTCACTGAGACTGGTTTTGGCCCATTACTGCCTTTAATATTTCTCAGTACCCTATTTCTTCTTTTACTGAGCTCTGCTCTAAGTGGAAGCCAAAACCTGCAGCTGTGTTTTGTTCTAGACTTATGATGGCCATGATACAGACTTATTTGGGCTCTGCTGAAATCGTGAACACAAGCAACTGAGTAAGATCTGTTCTTTTCTAGATCTACTGTTGTGGTTTTCCTCACACTGGGCTTATTCCCCATCCCTGGATGGGGACCATTCAAGGTCAGGTTGGATGGGGCAACCTGATCCAGTTGAAGATGTCCCTGCTCATTGCAGGGGGGTTGGACTAGATGGCCTTTAAAGGTCCCTTCCAACCCAAACCATTCTATGAGTCTATGATTCTATTATATTTTATTTTCAGGGGTTTAATCTGGAGCTGAAACCCATTCTGGAAAAAAAAAAGGCATAATAAAAAATCTGAATGTACTACAAATCACTGCACTGTTCTAGGGAGAAAGAGAGAGAGAGATAAAAAATATTTTTACATTTAACAGTTGGAAGACATTACATTACATCAAGCATCTACTCTTAGTATTTTCTTATTGACAATGCTATCAGGTTATTAAAAGGGGGAAAAGTTCCCAATCACTTCCAAGTAACAGTTGGCTACTGAAAAATATTTTCTGGAAAATCCACCAACATGCAGGTGGGTCTGCTGCTGGGAAAGGGCACAACTGGAGGCATTAAATTGAGCCTTATAAAGGCTGGCACTGAATTTTGTTGGTTTTTTTTTTTTTTTAAGTAAAGGCTAGTTTTTGCCTTCAGCACTAAACTATAAAACATTATTTTGGCAGTGGGTTGTGCAGCACAGGATCTCAGAAAGGAAAAAGAAAAGAATTAAGATCAAGTCATGCTGTGAGCAGAGGAACACCAATATCTAAGGGTAAGCTCCCAACACACACTTTCCCATAAGTCAACATTTGATCCTTCTCCTCCTTGTCAACTTTGGCTGAAATATCCAGAAGATTCAACATTTATTAACTGGGGACAAACAGCGTTTTCACAGACATCCCATTTCCTTAGAGATCTGGGCTGAAAGCAACAGAAAATGAAGCACAGAGCCTCAGCTACTCTTGTGCTAGACTTCCCATGACAGGCTGTTGGAAATGCTTTGTACTTGTAATATAATATTAAAATCAATTAAAAAACTCCTCTTTCCTTAATTAAGGCCAAATGCATGTGCGAAACTATTTGACAGATTTTTCAATAATTTAGCTAGAGTGGAAAGATGGAAAGAGAAAATAGCATTTGAAGGTATTTAAAGCACAGCATGATAAGCAGCTAATCTGAATAGAAATGGCAGATGTTTTTCCTCTGTGTCCAACAAGCGTAATTGCCTAAAGATTAGGGAACAAACGCTGCGGTACAGCTGATGGGAATGCGGGAACAAGGATGGGCAGATGGCACACTCCACCTGACCGTACGCTGGATCGGCCTCCGAGCGGGTTCCTCAGCACCGCTCTCCATCACCTCCCCACCCGCTCCTCCACGTTGAACGTTGACCCTCGGGGGTTAGTGCCAGCTGAGTGATTCTTCCAGCCATCCCTCTACAGAGCACAGGAACAAACTCCATGGGTTTCCATGGAGGTAAGGACGGGTAGGTAAAATCCTTTGGCTTCTGTAATTTAAATTTTCCAGCTGATCAGCCAGAAGGAGCAACCGGAGCAGTGCTTGTGCATTTTGTTTTGTTTTGACACTTCTAGGGATGTGCCAATGGAACTCACGGGAACCGAGTCAGTCATTTGTACCAGCTTCGGCCTTTAAGAGCCTATTTCAATTTCTGCTTCATGCTCTGTTTTCTACTAAGAATGATTATGTGTGAGAAAATCCCTAAATGTCACCTGTGTTTTCGCAAATGCGGTTGCACAATACAGCTCTGCAGCAACAACATGCAGCTTAGATTGTACTGCCAATATAAATCAATGATGTTAGTCCAATTTAACTGGAAATGAGATAAACAAGAGAATTTCAAGCACAGTACTTCTCTTCCAGAGAGCACATTGCCAAATGGACAATTTGCATTCCCCTGGAGCCACCCTGCCGCTGTCGCTGTGCCCACAGCACCAGCCCAGCACCTGGACAAAGCCCCCTCGGCTCCACCAGTGCATCTGCAGTCCACCCCAGCTCCTGCCCCCCAGTATGGCAGGCACTGTCAGCAATCCCACTCTGCTTCCCAAGATTTAATTTCTGTTGCAGTGCTGAGGAGAAAGATGCCCGACGACAGGAGGCAGGGGAGGGCTGGGATACAGCTGAACGGTGCCCACTTCATCCTGCCCACAGACCGCAGCAGACATGCCAACGTCAGCAAATGTCAATATCTCTTGTAAAATGCTCCCCAGAGGTGAAGTTAGGTTCAGTACTGTATGACAGACCCATGATAAAACCAACACAGGAGTCTTGGAATTGACAGTTTAGGGAAGGCTGAAGTGTGAAGTGCCCCATATCCTGCAGCCTCCTGCCTGGAACAGACAGTTCATTAGAGCCGAGCTCTTTGCAAATCAACTTCCAGAAATTAAAATACCAGCTTCTACCGGGGATCCCCCACGAGAGGCTGTAGTTAAAGAAACACAGTGGGACCAACTAAACGGAGACCAGAATCCAACTCCAAGAGAACAAATGAGAGACTTTGCATCTTCACCAGCTTTAAACCACAAAGGAGTCCATGACCTCTAAAGCCACATTCCTCCTGGAGTATCTATAGCCTTAACGTTGCCTGTCTGTTGCCAGGGAAATGATTAACACGAACTCAGACAGCAGCTCCCTTATCAACAAATATTCCTCAATTGAAGAGCAAGCAAACACGTGACTAATGGAATGAATCTTGCCTGCCCGGGTGTATGTGTGTTTGCCCAAGCAGGATGATGAATATTAATGGCTGTATGCAACAAACCTCCCCAGGAGCTGAGGAAGCAGTTCCAAAACACAGTGTAAGGCTTCCTAAGGAAGATTCACAGCCAGGCTTCCTCACAGACTTAGACCACCTCAAATATTTCTAGAGAAGTTGTCAGATCCCAGAGATAAAGTTGACCCATCTGGACCATGGCTAAAGGTTGTTGCACAGCAAGGCAGGGGCTCTGCACGGGAGGGCTCATCTCCCACTTGCAGCAGACTCCAACCCATCCTGCCCCACCACCTCCCTCTCCGCTCTCTGAGGACTCCCAAAGGTGGCAGGATATAGGTACTTTGGGCTGGATTACTGCTATTCTAGTAAACACACTTTGAACCCTCACTTTGCACATCCACTGTTTCAGAGACGGGAGCAGGAGCACTTCATTTGAATTGTTTTGCTCCAGGCTCAGAAGCCTTTGCAAACCCGGCTGGAATCGATGGGCAGCTAATGGAAAATGCATACCATGTCTGAAAACCAGGCACAGGTTATCTTAAACTAGCCCCTAATGACATCCGGGCTAGAGTTTATTTCTAGATTCTACCTGATCTGTTTATAATTTGACTTTTAAAAGATTTACATATATTTATTGTATATGTCATTAAAAATTCTTACATAAGAAAGACTCGTTTCAAAATCGCCATTTTGTCCCACATTTGCACACAAGTGCATTAAAGTATTGTATCCATGAAATGAAAATACAATGAGAATTTCATTTGAAAAGCAGGAAACATTTGAAAGCAATAGTCTAGATATTTCTTCAGAACTCTTGACTTTTGAATCTAAGAACTGGTCTAAATCAATTCAGAGTCCGAAAAGGATCTGATTTTATAACTTATGAGCCCACATCCCACAGCCCTGAGCTGTTCTGCCCGAGTCATGCCCATTAATCAAAGATATTTAGTTTATCTATAATCTCGGATGGTCAAGATACTGTTGTTCTGGTGATTTGTGCACAAACCATACATGCTCCCAGGACCCCTCACAAGGCTTCACAACACCATTTACTTAGGATACAGCAACACGTAACATGAATCATCAGCCGTGTGTTTAAGCTCTTTATCTGCACTTTCCTTTGCCCATAACGTATGCCATTGACAGCATCAGTTCTCCAGCTGATGTTAACCAGATTGAACACAAACCTGTTTAAGGCACCCATAACCCTCTTCTTTTGTGTAATGCAGTGGTTGGTAGCAGATAACATTTTACACTCTGTCTGGGAGGACAACTGTGAAGACTCAAGACTCTTCTGACCTGAGAGAGGTGGCAAAGAAACCCAACACCTCTCCACAACACTGAAACACAGACCAAAGCACACAAACACTTTTTATTCCTGTGTTCTCTCTTGCAAAGATTTATTATTTCAGGCAATGTTGCCCTTAATCTATAATAAATGCAATTCTAGCCCAATGCATCTGTTTGCTCTTTGTGTAATCAAAAGTCATGAAGAAACCTTAAGCCATTTTTGAGATGATCCATTAAAAGCTGACTGCAAATCAAGGGCCTAAAACAATGAAGAATACGATATGATGAATTGCAATAGCATTTCTAGGGTCATCTGTTTCAAAGTTCTATGAGGGGAAAAAGAACACTCCTACAAAAAGAATACATTTTTCTCTGCAGCAAGCGCTCCCAGGCAGGCCGCCCTAGCCCTCACCTACTGCTCCTCTTCGTTCTGCAATGCTTAGTGCCTTCCAGCTGCACAATGGCCAAGATCGTGCTGGAAAGTTTCAACATGGAAAGGAAAAATAGTATCTTTGAGATGGTTTTGATAGGACAAAATAACCATTTCAATGAATTGTTAATTACAGATGTTCGATGCATTGGTTGCCCTTTTGGATGGTCTAGGCTTGTAGTAAGCTGCTGAAATCTGATGATATTTTGCTCAATCTCTCTGTGGTTGTTTTCCAAGAAAATGATGCCTCCACCTCTACTTTGGTTCTAACATTTGCCCCTTAAGTCCTGATCTTAAAAGTTACTATGTAGCACATTATAAGACAC
This sequence comes from Phoebastria nigripes, assembly GCA_035582835.1. Taxonomy (NCBI): domain Eukaryota; kingdom Metazoa; phylum Chordata; class Aves; order Procellariiformes; family Diomedeidae; genus Phoebastria; species Phoebastria nigripes. The sequence goes on from JAYKAV010002916.1 coordinate 44,875, forward strand.
TTAATACTATCGAACAGTCATAACACGTAGGGTTGAAAAGAACCTCAAGTGGCCAACTAACTTCTCCCTGTACCCCAACGCAGGATCAAGTAGACTTAGACTGTCCTCACTGTATGTTTGTCCATTTGTTACTGTAAAACCTCTAAGACTGATGATTTCCAGATCTCTCAACACACAGTAGAAAAATAACATTTTTCCCCTATATCTAACTCAGCTCCTCTTTGTTGTAATTTTGGCTCATCACTCCTAGTCCTGTCTGCAAGAGCCACAGAAAGCAGTTTATTCCTTCCTTGGTGGAGCTACTGTAGATGTAAAAAAGACTGCTGCCCTGTGTCCTAGAATCACTTTTCTCCAGACTAAACATTTCTGGTTCATTTAATCTTTCTTCGTATGACAGCTTGACTAGATCTCTGATTGTCTCTGTTGTTCCCCATTGGATCCTCCCCAGCTGGCCCACATCTCTCTTCACAGACAGTGTCCAAACTGGACAGACTGTCCGGTGTTCCTCAGAGCCATCAGGGGATCATCTTCACATGAACGCACGGGTTCATCTTCATATTAAAACAAGGGACCTGGCCATTATTTCATGGGTGAAAAATCACACCACCCAGTCCCCATGGACGACAAACATGCAATGCAGCACACCGATACCAGGCTATGTTGGAGGAGAGACACTTCTCCTTTCACTTGAGTTGCTCCACTTTGCATAAATAAATACCATGAAGCCAGAGCAAAACATATGTTATTTCCACTGGAGGGACGAGGGACCCAAAACTGGGTCCTACATGTGTCAGGGGCATGCATCTCAGAGATCGGAAGATGAGGTATGCCATCCAGAAGATGACAGCTAGGGCAGGAACTGAGCCGAGCTGCGGCACCACCACACTCCTCTCTCCTCTACACCAGCAGCTCCCAGCCACTTCTGGTTGCAAAACCTGTTTCTGTGGCATTTGAGACTCTGACTGTGGGCATAAACAAGTGCATTTCTGCAGATTTGCATTTCCTTTGTCACCGATTCAAGCTAATTTGTGACCACAATGTCTAATTGCAGAGCTTCTGCACTGAATCATCCTGCCCTGGAGAGGTTTAGCCACCGCCAGCCCCATTCATTCGCAGGACTGCAGGAGGAGCGGGGCTGATGCTCCTGTGGGGAGGGCAGCACCCAGCGGGGCTCCCCGCTGCCAGCAATGCCCTGGATCGAGAGCGGCACTGAGGCTAAACTGGGAGGGGAGCGGGGAGAGGAGACTGCAGATCTTCCCCTCTGGAGGAGCCGGTGACAGTCAGTGGTGCTTATTTTTCTTCCAGCCCTGCGTGACTTAATCACCTTGAAGTGTTTACTGCTGCCACATTAAAGGCTCTAGCTCTCCCTCAAAATTGCTCACGTTAAAGAGGAAAATAGTACTGATCATTACGGTACAGAAGTGTTTCTGTGATCTCACATGCGTCTGCTTCACAAGCCAAAGCTCACGCCAAAGTTAAAGGTACAGCAACTGTTGCATTTCACCCCCGAAAGCCTTCCAGCGTGCAGTGTAGTGAATCTTTGCAAGAGCCTGTGTTTAGGTTCACTCCAGACTATTGAAAGGAGACCCGAGCCGAAGCAGCTACAGCAAACAGAACAGCACAAATCCCTGTTTTCAAAGACAATTTCTTTTTGAAGTCAGACAGGCTCCTCACAGCATCACACTAAGACTTGATTTAGCTATTTCAGTGGCACTGCTCAGTGCTTTGAGCTGGAGTAGGATCAGGTCCTTCTCCTTCCCTAACTAGTAATAGACCTACAGAGTCAAAAAATTAAAGCTCACCTGAAGTTATGGGACAAATTTCCTGCAGGCACACTTGCCACAAAGCTCAGGTAACTCTTCTGAGTTCTTAACTMGAAACTCATTCCTTTATTAAATAGTGTGCTTACATTCCTGCAAACAAATCCAGAAGACATAGGTTCAATAACCCTTAACTAAAGATAACCATAATATCCATATATAACCATAACCATAATAACCATAATATAAAATCTGGTCCTCAGGCTTTCCTCAGTTGATAATGCCCACAAACAAAGGTCTTCAACTTCACTTCCTGTCCTGGTTTCAGCTGGGATAGAGTTAATTTTTTTCCTAGTAGTTGGTATAGTGCTGGGTTTTGGATTTAGTGTGAGAATAACGTTGATAACACACTGATGTTTTTAGTTGTTGCTAAGTAGTCTACTAGTCAAGGACTTTTCAGCTTCCCATGCTCTGCCAGGTGCACAAGAAGCTGGGAGGGAGCACAGTCAGGACAGCTGACCCAAACTGGCCAATGGGGTATTCCATACCATATGATGTCATGCTCAGCATATAAAGCTGGGGGAAGAAGAAGGAAGGGGGGGATGTTCRGAGTGATGGCGTTTGTCTTCCCAAGTCACCATTACGCGTGATGGAGCCCTGCTTTCCTGGAGATGGCCGAACACCTGCCTGCTGATGGGAAGGAGTGAATGTATTCCTTGTTTTGCTTTGCTTGCATGTGCGGCTTTTGCTTTACCTATTAAACTGTCTTTATCTCAACCCACGAGTTTTCTCACTTTTACCCTTCCGATTCTCTCCCCCATCCCACCGGTGGGGAGTGAGCGAGCGGCTGGGTGGGGCTTAGTTGCTGGCTGGGGTTAAACCTCGACACTTCCCCACGGACATGGCTGGGTGCCATGTCACAGCTTCTTGCACCACGTATTTCTTTTTGGCCCTTTGATTCTTGAATATCTGTCAGCAAGGAGGCAAGAACAGCATTTGCCATCTTCTGGAATTTTAAAACAGAGAACATTAAGCACCTTATACAATTTTGAATGGCATTAACACCACAACATCGCTGCTCAACAGCATTACTCACTCCTAGAGCTCTCTTTCAAAAGATGAAAATGTCATCGCTCCTCCCCACCCGGGCAGGTACACCCAGCCACACTCCTGCACAAACACCAGCATGCATGCAGACACGACGGGAATAGCCCAGGATGGCCCCGTATCAGCGAGAATGAAAATCAAGATGCCTGAGTCCCGGTGCAGTCCGAGCAGGAGCAGTTGGTGGTGTCTGGGCACCTCGGGGTCAGGCCACATCTGAATGGAGAGTTTTCATGATCAGTTTTGTACTGATGCATTTTCAGCCCCAGTTCTGCTCGAGATTAATCAGTTCTTTACTGTTCCTACTTTTCTTACTAGTTTCTAGTAGTAAGGGGGAAATATTATTTCTTCCCCTTCCCTGGGTGCTGTTTTCTCCTCTTCAGCTGAGTGGTTGAAAAAGGCCATCTCATTGCCCCCGAGCCCATCTGCTTTCAGACAAAATTAGCTTGCTAAAATCATGGTCGAAAGCAACAGGAGTCTACCTGGCTGAGCGTGCGCCGAAGCAGATCAGGGAGCGCTCGCAGCTGCGGTGGTGACCTCTGAGCGGCTCCAGCGGCTCACAAAGCAGAGCCCAGCTCAGCCCATAATAAAACACTTCTCAGTACTGAGTAATGTTGGCACAAATTGATCCTTAATAGCTTATTCGCCAAGTTTATACAAATGCACCTCTTTGGCCGAATCTGCTGCTCTTCACTTGGTAACACTGAGTGCTTGCAGAGTATCTTGACATGTTCGGTGTTTTGCAGTCACTCTGGTCTTTTCAGTGAAGTACATCACATTTTCATCTCTCTCTCTGTGCTCAGATGATGCAGATGTCCATATTTCACTTCTTGAACTATTTCACTTCTTGAACTTTTCTAACAATCACAAAGAATGGCATATCTGCGACATAGCTTCAGAGGATTCGTGTTCAGTTCATTTTATCACCTGCAGGTAATCTTAAAAGACATTTCTTCTCCTGACACATATCAATAAATTAGTCCTTTCCACAAGGACAAAAGCAAAATTCCTATTTTTTTTCTGGGTCCGCCAGTCAAAGTCTTGCCCTCTCCAGTTATTCACCAGACAATTCTTATTCTTGGAGCTTTTCTAGGATAATTAAAATTTTCCTCACTTGTGCTGGAGATTGCGCTAATCAACACAGTTTGTCATGGCTTCGACACCTCTCTGGCCTTTTCCATCATCAGGAAGATCAAACACAGAATTGTACTCATGACCTTCAGCACAAAATACATGTGACCAGCAAAAGTGCCCATAATGTGCCTGAAGCATGACACTGAAGAATTTAAGCGCTCATCTTTCTTTTACTGCGTACAAGAAAAAGGACTTACCTTGAGTTTGTCAATTAAGAAGGCAATTTCTCAGGATCATTCACAATTAGTCACTATTCATCTATTTCTCCCACAGAAGCACATTAACCCATTGCCCCCAGCAGATGAACCTTACATGACTTCACTCTCACCATCAAAGACATTTCTGGCAGAAAGAGAAAATCCCCAAAGAAACTTTGCACACTGTAAGTTTTTGATCTAGAGGGACCATTCTGTGTTACGGTGGCTCTGGAGTTCATTACAGATTACCCTGCCCCAGTATCATTGTAATTTGCAAGCCACACTTTTATTTTAATACAGGGAGATCTTATCCACGTGGATAAATACCTGATGGGAGGGAATGAAGATGATGGAGCCAGGCTCCTCTCAGCGGTGCCCACTGAGAGGACAAGAGGCGCAAATTTAAAAAATATAAAATTCTGTCTGAACACAAGAAAACACTTTTCTCCTGTGAGGGTGGTCAAACTCTGGCACAGGTTGCCCAGAGAAGTTATGGAGTCTCCACCCTTGGAGATACKCAAAACCCAAACAGACACAGTTTTGGCACCTTGCACGCCACACCTTTCAGTGGGAGCTGGAGAGCCCCAAACTGCGATGGTAAGTCAAGTCCAAGGTAAAAATGAGAAGAGATGTAAATGATTGGAGCTTCCAAAACAACTAAGGAACATCCCTTCCCTTCCACGGTTTTCCGTGTCCACTTTCCTCATCCAAGCCCTACCATGCCCAACACGATACAGAGAAAAATCAGCTCCTGGCCCTGTTGCATTTTCTGTGCCTTTCTACACAAAGCTAAAAGTAATCCTAAGGCATTGTGCTAATCGACTTGGAAATATTAAACTGACCCCCACTGTGCACACACATCTTTGTCTCATCTCTGCTGAGCACAGGCAGCTTCCAGCGAGCATGTCTCACATCTGGGAGAAATGCAAAAATGAGGCAGACATCCCCTCAGTCCTTGGACCACCGAGACCCCTCATCGAACAGGGCTAATTGAGAAGAGGATGATGCTTTCATGCAATGCAAAACCAAAGCATCAGCGCCACAGGGAAAGCCCATGACGGAGGAGCACAGGGATGGGCTGGGAGTGGGAGGCAGCACAGAAAACACTGCTCACGCCTGCATTTCACACCAGCCAAACTGCTCTGTATCAGCCAGCCCCTCAGGCTGTGCTGGAGAAGCTGCCTTCTAGCATATCTCCAGTTCCTAGATATGGGCAACATTATCTACTTACATGCCTCGTCAGTGGGTAACTCTGTCAAGTTCAGTGGAAAGGGGAAAAAAAAAAAAAGCCTGAGAAGAGGAACAAGCTCTCAAAGCAGAGCTGAGAGCTTGATTTAGTCTTCCACGAATGAACCGTTAGCAGAGAAGCAAACTAAACCAATATATGGGGACTACATCTCTCCATATGCTGCAGGCCATAATCACTTCCCAAAAATTTCTTACTGTGAAACAGCAAAGGCCATAACAACACACCACAGGGAGCATGGCTCTCCCTGCTGCACCAGGGTCCTGCAGGCAGGCTGGGACCAAATATCCTTCCAAACTCCATGGGGGCTCTAGACTGGGCATTTAAAATCTATGCCAATTATATCTTAATGCTCATTAATATAACCAAACCTTAGATTTTTAATGTATTTCATCTACTGCTAAAATGTGGTTCATGTGCACTCCAGACAAAGGACCTGCTCCAGCTACCATAAAATTTACAAAGATAGAGCAAGACTGGGGGAAAGAGATACAAGAACCTCATGAAATGGTCATGTTGAAATATGCATATACTCTCCAGGCAGCGGCTGGTAGAAGGACTGGGTGCTTTTTTCTTTTAACATTAAACAAACAAATTCCTTTCCCTCTGCCCTTCAGGTCACAGATTTAATTTAGTATTCTTATCCTCCTGCATCCACAGGGGAGAATAATTGACTCACAGAGTGAGTGAATGGACTGCATAAGCATATAATTTTGTTAATTTTTAGGTCATTATCTGCTAGTGAATATATGAGCTAGCTAGAGCTTGCAGTTGATATAAAATTCTGAAGGCAAACACTTTTTAAAGTAAGSTCTTAAATGATTAACTTATAAACACAAGTTTAAGCCACTAATTACAATAATGCAAAACTTTTGACTGTTACACAGAGAAGTCATCAAGGAAAACCTGCTTTTCCTCAACAGCAGAGACTGAAGAACGAATACTACTTAATAATACCATATGTCATAGTTGTATTCAGAGGTGCTTGCCTATGRTCTACTTTGGAGAAAAAAAATGGGGGCAGAAGAAAGCAGAAAGCAGCATTAGACTTTGTCTCTTTTTCTACGTCCGTCACGTCTCTTTCTTTTTCTTTTTTGTGGGCATAAAAATTATCTGTGAGCAGATAAGCTGGGTGGCTTCCCTATGAAGGTCCTTCATAGCCCAGCTGCTCTGGCAGCTCAGATCTTCTGGTGGACAGGTTGGACAGGAGCCAGTGGGGTGCCCTTGCATCCATGAAGGCCAACCACACACTGTGTGGCAGCAGCAGGAGCACAGGCAGCAGGTCCCGGGAAGGGATCTGCTCCATTCGGCACCTGTGAGATGGCATCTAGGGGCCACTGGCACTCCAGGGAGATACTGGCATCGTGGAGAAAGCCCAGGAGAAGGACACCAGGATGGTCAGGAACTGAGCCCAGCAGAAGGACACGAGGATGGTCATGAGCAGAGATTAGGGGAACTGAGGCTTGTTCAGCCTTGAGAAAAAAAAGCTACAGTGGGATCCAGTTACCATTTTCTCTGCTGAAACAGAGAAAACTTCCGTGACTCTTCTCAAAAGGACAATGTAAAGACTTTGCTACTTGTTCTCCTGCCACATCTGGGACTTGGAGGAAATCCCCATAAGCATCCACAAAGCTATGCATTACTTCTTTCATCCCTCCTTACTACTCTGCTTTGCCACAATGCCTACAGCGGGCTGCCGAAGCCTCAGCTGTCGCTCACCACGCTGAGCTGTGCGTCTCCTTGCCTCCTACTCCTCTCTCCCTGCAATTGTCAACTGCTCCCTGTCTTGCAGAGGCACCTTTCCATCCTGTGCTTGTATAAGGCCTGGGATTGCCGGGGTGGTCCATGAACGCGACTCTGGACACTGTAGCAATACACGTAAGTTGGGTGAGCTCATGAATATTTGTGTATTGTCCTGTGCAACTCTGCTTGACTAAGGTTGTGTGTACAGATACRGGTAATGGTAGGAAAAACAAGAGTAGAGAAATAGGGACTATATGTCATCAGAAGCCTTTTTAAAAACCTGCAGGAATCCCTTCTTAAAATTTAAGACACATTTTGACATAATAGTGACTCCTGATCCTGTCCTGAGTCATCAGCACAGTTCCCCTCATGCCTTGGATGGAATAGAATGCCAGCCCATCCATCAGAGACCAACTGCTTCACTGATGCCRGTCAGGTCTCTGCTTTGCTTCATCCCTTCACTGTGGCTTTTCGCTTATTTTCTCCCTGACAGAGAGGAGAAAAGACTACAGACACCTTGCCACAATTTCATTACTAAGGGGCCTCCAAAATGAAGGGTGCCCAACGAAGAAATGAAGATTAGGGGTGTAAAAGAAAATCAACTGGCTGACTTCTCCCTAGCTCTGATGGGTTTTGTACCACTCCTTGAACACAGCACGTAAAAACACACAACATTTTAAAGTAATGGGTTCATCAACCTTGGCACATGTTATAGCATGCTTAATTAAGCATTCTTAAATATAAAAAGTTCTTAAACACCTCAACAGAGGAGCTCGGTGAAAATTTTAAGAACCTATTGATTCACATTTGGATAGCAATGACGTGGGATTTAGGATGCTGGGACAGTGAGATCCCAGCTAAAAGCAAGTGTGACAACCTGCCTTCTGAAAGGCAGGCTGCTAATTTGGGCCACATTGCGGACTACAGCAATTTGATATTGTGGCAAACCTCGATCTCAAGTCCCCAAACATGGGGTGCCAGATCATGAGAGTCCCTGTCTCAGGGGTGCTGAGCTGTGGTCTGGGCAGCACGGGTCCAGCTTTCCAAGCGCTCAGCAGCTTCCCGTGCACTTCTCATGCTTAAGGCAGTCTGACAACAGCGATGTGCTGGTGCAGCTGAGGGCAGCAGCTTTCCTGGTTTGCATTTACCATGACATTTCACCAGATGTCTGCAAAGATGCTTTCCCACCTCAGCCCTAGAAAGTCTGTCCAGTTTCAGGAAAGTCACCGGTCTCCCAGCGAGTCCCGCCCTGGCAGGCTAGAAGTAAAAGAGCTTGGATGGGGGCTACTGGATGGGAAGGTGGCAGAGATGGACAAGTGCCCAGAGGAAGGAAACTCTTGAGGTTCGACCCAATTGCTGGTTGACGTCCTGGGCTGCAGGGGAAGGGAGAGGCAGCAGCAGATGCCGGGAGGAGGAAATGTGCTGGGGGAGAGCAAAGGAGAAATCCCTGCCCAACATGGCCTCTCAAAGTCTTCCAAGCACACCTGAAACCCCATGTCCCTTCCCTGTCCCCCGCTCCCCTGAGCTGGAGCAGCTCTGCAAGGCGCTGCTGCGTCACTGCTGCTTTGCTGGATCCGAAACACTGGTACATGGCACAGGGTTTTTTAGCCAGACTGCAAAATGCAAACCATATTATTTTTGGATCAGTAAAACAATTATTAATACTTGAAAACAAGCTGTAATCTATTCACATATAATTTCTAGTTTTGCTGTCAATGAGCTAATTTAAATTTTAAAAAAGTTTGCAGCTCCCTAATTAAATTTGCTAAAAGCATTTCTCTTATCAGAAACATAACGACTAGTGTAATTCAGTTTTGGCAGTTGCCTAAGTATAACAACCTCCCTTATGTTAAACCCAGGAGTTATGACTCTACAGCAGCAACATTCAATGCATATCTCAGCGCTTAGCTCAAACCACGGCTGACCCAAACATGTTCTTCTGCACACTTCCCGTTACAACAGTTCGCACATCATTTTCACAGAAGTTTTATGATACCGCAGTAAAACTGACAACCATTAAATGAAGTCTTTGTTTTTATGCAAGCTCACCAGGTAATTCACTAAATGTTCAGTTTTAATTGTACTTCATTATGAATAACGGTGAGAATAGACCCTGATCAAAAACTTCGTGTCCAAAGGGTGTGAGCTGGCTGGATGCTGCCCAGCTGCTGCCGAGCTGGGGAGGTGCGTCCTGTGCAGCCCCCCGTGCCAGGCTGCTCCACGTCGTCTCCCCTAGTTCTCCTGCATCTTGGACAGCTCAGGGATCCCCACGCCAAGCCCCTGCCAACGCTGCCCTCACCTGCAAGCAGCTCCTCGGAGCTGGTGAGAGCACAGGCAGGCACTGACGCTGGGAAGAAGGCAGGCAGGCAGCAAGGTCAGGGCAGTCCCTTTGCAAAGTAACTGGAGTCCAGCCAAACTGCTTGCTTTCTGTATTTGAAGACAGTGATTATGAACAGGGATTTCCACAGCTGTCAGGGGAAAAAAACCCTGTGTCAGCATTAGCATTGACTGTATTTTACAGTTGGACTCGATGATCTTAAAGGTCTTTTCCAACCTAAACAATTCTATGATTCGATGTATGGGGCACACAGCTGCTCAGGGGCCCTAGGAAATGTCACATTTGGTACTGCATGGTACTTAGGGTATGCGAGGTCGCCAGCCCCTCATCACCTAGCAGGCACCACGGGCTGTGCACGGGGCGAGCAGCCTGCAGCCACCCTGCTCCGTCCCTGCAGCGGGCTGCCGCCGAGCGCGTGCTGCTCTACACCAGCCGTGCAGCGCCGGGGCCGATGCTGTGCTGCTGCCCGCCGGAGCGCTTGGCACATTGGCCACCCCCAGTGCCAGTCCCCACGGCCACTGAAGTCTGCTGCAAGGTCCAGCAGGAACCCGGGGCATGATGTGCAGGGAGTCACGGTGTCACCTTGTAACCTGCTGCCAGGACTGGGGGTGCGAGTCTCCCTCCAGAAAGGGGCTGGGGGGGGTCTTAGAGTTCAGACAGCTGCAGCTGGGAGGCAAAAAGTAGAGACTTGCAAATTACACATTAGAAATTTGCTAGCAAGAGATGAATAAATATTTTATGAACCACCCTTCGTTAAGTCCAATATGTGTATTGCAAATCAGTTTGCAAACAGCCCTCTAAATCTGACCGTACCCCACTCCCTTCACTCGAGGAGGCCGGCCGTACCACTGCTTCCCCAAAATGTTCTGAATACATATGCATGCACCTACACAAAGAGAAACATAATTTGGTCTTGCAGTTTGCTGGGTTTAACATTTTTACTTGCTGTTGCTCAGGTGTTAAATAAAATCTACAAGATAGTCAGAAGCCACCATCTCGGTTTATAGCTCAGTGCTGTGGCAGGACAATGCCTGGTTATGCTAAGTTGCTGGAGAAAGCATTTGCAGCCATTTTCAGGACAACAAATAATAGTACAAGCAATTGAGTTGACAGTGAAATTTTTATATAGAAATGCAGCTGCTTAAGCACTTTAAATAAAATGATAACTTGGGTTAGAAGGTGCTCTTTAACTGAACTTCAGATTATTTCATTCAAAAGGAGGCTATTAACTTCCACTTTAATTTGTAAGTGGTAACTTGTGTTCCCTCAGCATTATTCCCTGATAGCACAAGAATTATGATCGAAATACACAGTCCCACCACACTTCTCAGCCGTGACAACAGACTGATTACTCTGGGGCAGTTTGGCGCTGCAAGCTGATATACTGTACTCTCTCAGGAAGGCAAAGCCTATCAACACCGATGTTAATAACTGTCCAGCCCTGATGCACCGAATCTCAGTGCTACACGTAGCACAGGAGTGATGGAAAACTGTTTTGACCCAATCCCACCATAACCCGTTGCAGTGTCTCTGGCTCTGTACTGTCATCCTCAGCAAAGAAAAATTCATCAGCAACAGCAGCCTGTGTAGCAGTCGGCGGCAGATCCCACTCGGCTGCCTTACCGCTGCTCTGTAGGTCAGTTCAACATGGCAAAAGCCCCTCTGAAGTMATTTTGGAGGCTGTCCTGGGGAAAAGGATTAAGGATGAAGATAATGCTTCTTGCACTTCAACAGGCTTCAGCTCTCCCGGCAGTACATTACAAATGCACACGGCCGTCCTTTGAACTGGATCTTCCAGCGCACAGCCTAGCTGCAAAGAGCTCTCTCCATCTGCCGGTGTTCAGCGGTGGCACAGGACAATGATTTCAGGCCTGTACACCCTCAGGAAGGACACCTTCAGCAGGTCTTCCCATGCTCTTCRCCCTGGAGGTCTGTGAGGAGCCCCCTGCCCCGGGCTGGGCTGGGCCATGCAGAGCTCTCCCTCCTCCCTGGCCAGGAGGAGTCGTGCCTCTGCACCTCCAACTCCCGGCACAGGGGCCACAGGCAGAGGCTTTCCAAACGCTTCCCAGGCTCTGCATTCCCTGATGTGGTGTGCGTGGGACATTTGGTTGCCCTTGCCATGCATCTCTGTGACACAGCCTTACCCTCCTTCCCCCAGCTTGTGCCAATGGGTCTACCTGCATTTTCCCCTCTCCGTGCTGGTTTTCCCACTCCTCCCATAAGCGCATGCCCAGATCCTGGATCTGATCCGTCCTCTGCTTTTACCCTGCTGCATCCCTTCTTCAGCTCCAGACCCACCATCCCCCTCCAAGATTGCTAAACACTCTGCTCACAGTCACTGCATAAAGCTTCTCCCCCAAGTCCATAAACCAGGCTGTTATCTTCAGCTGCACTCATATCCAGACACCATCTAATTCTTGCTCACTTTTTTTTTTCTCTTGAATAATCTCTCGAAGTTACAGCTCTTCACATCCACCCACACAGGTAAGACTATCAGCAGGGCTCTCATCTTGAGCATTGTAACATCCCTTTTGGGACCTTGACAAATGCAAACTCAACCTATTAAAAAACTGCAGCAAAGCCCATTTTTCCAGGCTCTCACATCCATCGCATCTCCCTGGCAGTGCTCTCTTCTCTATCACGAGTGTCAGTGGAGCAGTGCTGAACTTTCAAGACTTCACTAATTCTCCACACCCTCCCTTCCCCCAGCTAATCAGTACTGAAAAATCATCTTCTGCCGATACATATATATATATGAATCAAAATTAATACTAATAACAATAAACAAACATGAAACCTGCAGAGTCACAACCCAAGATGCAACAGGCGATGAAAAGCTGGCTGAGAAGGCTCCAGGGCCTTGCAGGTGTGGTCACTCGCACTGCTGCGGGGACACAGCCCAATTTCTCTCCCCACAGGGATCTGGCATTGCTGTCAGGGCACAGCTCTGCAGCCACGGTGCATTGCCACTCGCTCACCATCTCACACAGACATGAGATGCGTGTGTGCCCCAGTACCTTATAACGACTAAACATGTCAAAACTGAAGCTATGTTAAAATTTGCCTGCAGTCAACTTCCCCCCAGCTCTGTGGAGCTGCACTGTCCATGAGGACCCCCMTTTGGCTCGACAAATCCAGACCTGGATGGTGAATTGTGAGGCTGAGGACAGGTTCCTCGGAGCGAGACGGGGTTTAGTTTGGGTTTCACTACRGTATTGTACAAAGCAACGCTGCAGACAGGAAGCACGTGGGTTTTGTTCTCTTCACACGATGCCCTGGAGCGTGTCTCAGCTCCTGACTAAAATCAAATGACAGCTTGGATTCTTTTTCAAAACTTTTCTGTAGATCTTGATCTTTAGATGCTTAGCAGAGCACATCACAAATTATTAATAAGTGAATTACATTTCCCCATGCCCTTTTATCAGACTGCTCATCAGAGCCAAACCTTCAAAGTCCAAAAAGTGTAATGATTGAAAAGGGACAGGTTAGTTATATAGCTATATAAACCTTGTCATTAATAATGGTTTAAAGGCAGTCAGTGTATATACAGATAATTTCTCAGACATAGCTAGAAGTAGTCCAGACAACGGCAATAGCATCTCTAATTATGGAATGAGATAAACAATTAATTAAACTTCTTTTAAAAAGAAAGTAGAAGCAAAATGTTCACCTTCTGGCGAGCTTGCAGGCCATGCACCAAACAGAGGAAAGAAAAGGCTCAGCAGATAACACCCTAACACTTCGTGAGGCTTCAGACCAGGCAAGCTCCCTGCAGTAGAATTTGCAAAGACGGGCGAGTGCTGCCTTCAGCGCCCCAGGGATCTCTCCCCTGTCGTAGGCAAGGCTGGAAAGATTGAGATGTCAGGAAACCCATCTCCTTGCAATTTTGTTTCGATACCATCTTACCCAGCTTGAATTCCCAGGAGAACACGTTATCCTGTCCTTTGTCTTGTGGAACACTGAATTAAAGAAATCTTGTTAGTGTCATTAAAAAATTCAACAACCTAGCCATTATAAAAGATCATGTTAATTATTCCTGGGTTTCACCTTTCCTATAGCAAGTCTCTTCAAGAAAATGACAAACAAGAGGTTCCCGTAATGAAATCAGAGCGCACATTGAAACATGCCACCACCTTCCCTACCTGGGCCCATCAGCTTCTTTTATCTCATTACTTCTSAGTAGTAGATGCACATGTTAATAGCTTTGTAGAGCAATTTATGAAGAATAATAGACTGTTCAACTGCAACAGCGCCGTTGAAATGTAAGCTTTGAACCTTCACAACGATTTTACTGTAGGAGGAGAGAAAATTAAAGGTTCCTTATTACAGAGAAAATGATGATAAGACAAAGAGTTCATGTAGTTATTGATGGTCCTATCATTGATAAATAGGCTGTTAAAATGAGCACTGAGAAGGTTTGCATCAAAGTGAGCACAGTCATGGGTAACCCACTGACAGAGATCAATAATATCCAAAATGGATAAGCAGAGATAGGCTGAATTTCCTCGTCGTTAATCACTTCCCCATCGGAAAATGCCATGTTTATCCATGTAAATGTCATTTCAATAAGGCAAACATTAATTCTACACACTTGTTTTTCCCTAAAGTCTCATAGAAAAACTACATGCACAAACAGCAGTGTTTATAGATCTCTCTGAATACAAAGTGTGTCTGTTGGGGTTTTCATGGCCAAACATAATTAAAAATTCTAGATTTGTCAGGGTTTTTCCCATCCACAGCACACTACCTTGAAATAAGAAGCACTACTTTCCATTGACGGCAATCAGTTCCACTATGAACTGGGCAATTTTGTTTCATCTCAGGTTTCTTCTTTTTGACTTGCCTGCAGAATTTTTCGTTTCAAATCTAGTTAGTATCTCAACATGTAAAATGCTTTAGTGGATGTGGTTTGGAGTAAAATAATTATGGCTTCTTGGTATAACCAAGAGTGCCAGTATCGCACTCCCTAGACACACACGGAGGCATTTCCCAGGGGAGCACTCAGCTTTCTTTAACCCCAAAGGCTGTCCTTCCGCAGGACCACACATCACACCAGGGTTCCCTTCTCCCACCTACTTCTTGATTTGAATTTCCAAACGCATTTCACTGGGTCTGCAGTATCTATTCCCTGACTTTGGGCATCCTGTTCAGATATCCATTACTTACAATTTTTCAAAATTCATTTCAGATATGAAATATTTGACTTGCAAAATGCCAAAACCAATTCTTAATTACATATATATTTTTTAAAAGCAGCATTTTCTGATGAAAAACACCCCCCTGCATGGTGTTTGATCAACTCTACGTGCTAATAGTGTACATCCCAGCATGTCCATCCAGGCCACTACTCACGCTGTTATTTTTACTTCCTTAGTTTGTAAATATAATAAATGGAATATGATGCCCCATTTTAGATCTAACAGCGACATTTTGCTCCCAGGTTTTTATTAATTCCTGCCCCTTCTTTGACATGCTCACCAACTTCTCCTTCAAAAAAGGTTTCTCTGCTTGCTTTCTGTTCCTCCAGCAACGTCCAGTCTTTTGCTCTTCTGTTCACAACACAAACCACTGCCAGGCACCGAGGGGGTGAATCAGGACTTCTGTCCATCCCTTGCAGTGCAGGAGGGAAGCCCATGGCTCCGCGTGATGGGGACAGGGCAGCTACAGTTCACAAATACGCTTGCGGGGACGCAGCCTGGTTCGAGTCAACCAGCTCTGAACAACACGTGGTGTTCAAGAGCCAGGTACCATCCACCCCCGGTACTGCCGCTGTGTCGCAGCAGCTCTCTCATCCCCCATCCTGGTTGTGGTCACCCTCCTTACTCCYTGCCCCCCAGAACAGACCTCTTCTCTAACACTGGGGTTACAGCACAGGATTTTGATGTTTGCTCCGGACTAGCAGCAACATTTTACCAGCAGAAACTCAAGAGACCAGCTAATCTGCCCACAAACTCCAAAGGTTAGCAGRGTCAGGCACTAAATGCACTGTCCAGGTGTCCCGAAAGCCGTAGGAAGCAACGCTGTGAAAGCAGCAGGGCTTGCACAGTGCCTCTTCCTCTGCTCCCACAAAAGGAGACAGAAAAGGTGGCAGATGCATTTCGGCTATGACCGGAGTTTCCCTGGCAGTGCCCCTGTTGCTTGCTCATCAGCTGATGGCTGCAATGACCTAACGTCAGGTGGACGCGGCAGTCCTGGTCGCAGGGACAGGAGACGATGTCTGCACCACCCCTCTCGGTACCCAGCGACGGGGCAGCGGCGTGCCGGCTCCTCCTGCGCACACATGGATCTCCTCAGCAGGAGTCAGGCTGATTTAGCTCTGCTGATGGAAAGTTCACTCTGACTTGCCCAAGGCAGAAATATGGTGATGGCCTCAATTGTTCCAAATGCCGCATTTTTTTCTTTATTTTAGCATAACAGCCATCCTGACATTTAAAATCCCTGTTCAGTCATGACTTAAATTTAAATTGGAGGTCATTCAGGGCTTATTCTGAATACTTGCAATACTTCACACCTGTTATCTCTGCAAACTCTATAAATGCTCTAAAATAAAGGAGGCACATTTCTGAGAAATTCTGATGCCACTAATCAAATTAATATTTAACCCCATTATATTAAAATTATGAGATATACATACAGATTGCAAGGTTAATTGTATTTTATGAATCGGCTCCTCTGCAAGCAACGTAGTATGTACACTGCTAGAAATGTGCATGACTGATTATGATCAAAACCAATATTTTTCTCTAGTTCAAATTCTAAATACAGTTGGTTTATTAAATGTTTTGTAAATTAATTTATGCAGCAAGCACCTGACATCCGTTTAGCATACTACAAAGGTTGTATTTTATAATAAGATTGTAAATTTTATTATAATTCTAGAGAACTGTAAATCTGCAAGCAAGAAGAAGCAGGCTCACATTTACAGAAGAGATAGAAGTGGTTATATATCACTGAAAAAATTAGACCAGCTTCCCCTCGAATATCCACAGGGATGACACCAGCTGAGGGTTGAGTCCAACATCGTATTTGTCAGCTGCTCCATCAGCTCGATGCCACTTGTCCACTGGATGGTGGCAACCGTTGGCTAGACAAGCTAGTTATGAAAAGCTGGTTGAATATTCAAAGGGATACCAATTTATTCCATCAAAACAATGGCAAAATTGGGGAAATCTTATCTTCCTCTGCACCCCCAGTTTTGCATTAACATGAGTGACAGCAGTTTTGTGTCGGTGTCAGTGAGAGGAATCAAGCCAAGCAGTCACGGAAAGCTAAACAGAGAGTTCAAGCCATCCCCATAAGCTACACTGAAATACAAATATACAAACCCAAAAATATGGAGAACAAAAGCACTGCACCATAAACCTTCACAACAGCTGTTGGATCAAGCTGATTGCTACCTGGAGAGATGGAAGTGAAACTTAACTCAATTTGTGAAAAAAAAAAAGAGCGTTCGTGATCCACAACCCCCTTTACCTTTCGCAGGTTCAGTCTCCTACCTACTTTTTACCACTATTTTGTTTATCATCGTAATAATCTTAAAGAAGCTGTATTAGCAATTCATTGCCTTAAGTAAAAGAAAGAAAGCATTTAATAAAGGAGGTCCCTGACACATCCCTAATGCCATCAATAACCCTGCAAAGTGAATGGGAAAAGGTCCCTATCCTGACTGGTGGCAGAAGGACTGCAGGTGACAACAGAAACTGCGCAAGGCCAAAAACCTGAAATTCAGTTCCCTGAACTCCAGCTGGCAAATGCATTCTTGGTAACAGCAGGTGTAAAAGCTTTGCACAGAAACAGGATTTTAGAGGGGTCTGGTTAGATGAAAAAATAATTGATGCTGACAGAGCAGGCAGGGCAATGCGGAACCTCCACTGTAAAAGGTGCTGCTTGTCATGCTTCGGGACAGATATAAAAACTGAAAAATACACAGGCTGGCTGTGTGAAAGAGGCAGTTGACCCAGCACTGCCAAATAACATGGAACATAACATTATAATGACAGCTAGGCACTGAGAGCCACCAGAAAAGTCACGTATGTCCAAAAAACACAGAGCGCTGCCCCAGAACTGAATCTGGGGCACAGGACTCAAAACCTCTAATCTGATACGGCTTGGGAGAACAGGAGAGGGAGGAAAATCTCTCTTCTGGCTTATAACATCAACAAGTTATAACTTCACGTCAGATCATCTACTCCACACATCAGGTTAACAGGTAATGGGGCTGGAGCCCTGTCTGTTCATCACCCACTCCCGTCCATCCAGGTGAGTGCAGCATCCGAGTCCTCCATCCTCGCAGAGTCCTTAGGAGCCCATGACAGGGAGGTTTTTACAGCGTCTCACCTTGCAAAAGTACATACATCCACATCACAATTGCATCTTTCAACTGCAAACTCCCCAGAGGTAGGTGCATCTAATTAAGTGTTGTGAATGTGCCGAGCATACTGTGGGGCACTATGATAACACCAATTATATAAATGTTGTAAGGTGTGAAAACTGTCACAGTGCAGGCACTGGAGAAGTACGAAGACAAGTTATTACTGTCATTACGGATCTCCGCACACAGCCGCACCGTGCAGCTATGCAGGGAGAAAAGACAAGGGGGAAAAAAAACCCAAAATAGAATTAAAACTTTAAAATCGTTAATTTCTACTTTCTTCTGAACAATCACAAAGCTCTTCCCACAAAGCAATGCCACATGCTAAGTCTACCAAGTGAGATGCAATACTCTGCCAGGGGTTCAGAAGATTTGATTCGTTGCTGTATCTTGTTTGTAAGCTGGGGATGGGAGTGGGGCATCCGCAGGGGCCCACGAGGCTGCTCCCTTGTAACCTCACAGCAACTCCAACAGCCCGGCCGTGAGTTACCACCACGAGTGGGGTTCAGCTAGCGAGGGCTGGAGATGTCAGCAGGAGACAGCTGGTGATTCCATAAGGATAAATACTCAAGTATGACCACAGCCAACAGAAACTGCTTTTCAAGAGTACCTGCCTTGTTAGGCCCATGAAATCAGGTATAGAAAACCATGAAGCAAAAGAAAACCCATCCAGAAGTCAGGTTTTGGTGCACTCCCTGGGTTCTGGGAGGGACTTTAGGTTGCAAGTGGTCCCACACATCTCCAGAGGAGCAGCTGAGCAGATGCAGCACATCCCTCCCAGCGCGGAGGGAGGAGAATATAGCCCTGCGCTTTGCTGGCTGGAAAAATGCAAACAATAGTTGGCAATYGGTTCCCTTCAGAAAACACAAGCCAGAATTTTCCAGTTGGATGGAAAAGCAGAAAATCAAGGTCTGAATTTGGCAAACAATTTACCCTTTAATTTCTTCTGTATAAGAACTAGAGATTTTGGACTGTCACTGGCAGCTAAAAAATGAATTGCAATGGGCAAGAGGCATCCCGGTCGCCCACTGCCCCTCGCCAGGCCATCAGCACAGGCTGCACAAAGGGAAATTTTTCATTTTGTSTTTTCTTCGCCCCTGAGTAGAATGCAGGAAGCAGAAAAGAGACACACACTGCTTTATCATTCTCAGTTCCTCAAATCCTTACGAGATACCTCTGTTTCATAAATTCTCAGAGAAGATAAGCTCTTTTTACTGTCTTARTTTAACCCCAAATTTAACACCAAGCGTTTGGGATGGGAACTGTAATGCTTATCTGCCTGGAGTCGATTTCCCTATTAAGCGACCAGCAGAGCTTTGGCTGTTCCTCCTGTCGACGTGGGAGCAGCGCCGGTCCCCGGCGAGCTGGCACGCACGCAGAGGGACTGCGGCACGCTCGGTGATGGAGGACAGGCGTGACAGGATGCACGAATGCTCTCAGAGGCTGCTTCATGAATCCAAGATTAATAATGTTTTCCCTGTATTTTCTCATGCCTGCCTTCTTTCTAAAACTACTTGTTTTCCCATCCAGTCCACACCAGAGAGCAGACAAACTGTTTTCAAGCCACACGCATGGCAATGGTGTACTTAAAAGGCAGAGACAATTCTAGCAGGGGAGAGTGGGAAGAAGGTTGCTGCCCACATCAGACATCATGTCAGCCAAGTATCACATTTCCTGCACAGTCTGGGATTGAAAATGCCATTTCTGTCTCATATGGCATCGTTTCAAACTTGCTATACAGCCCACGCTTATGTAATATTACCATTTACATACTCAAGGGGCAGAAAGCAGCATATAATTAAAATCAAACTTTTAGCAGTTGACAACTGATCCTTTGGCTGCAAGTTATATTTGTAACATTTGATTGTCAAAAACGTATGTTTATATCAATTTCTGTACACAAAGTCAACTTACCACTCAAAGGGTATCTGATCCTGACCTGTGCACTAGGAAAAGGCAGACTAAAGGTGTTAGTACTCACATCTGGCTGGAAGACGCAAGTAAAGTATGTGAGCGGTGCAACTTAGAAGCAGGTGCCTTTCTGTCACCATCTCACAACACACCGTCGGTGCACTTGAAAGGACTCAGGTGCCTTTCACAACGCTGAACCTGCTGCAGCAGAGTGTGAATGATGAAGGCATGCTACAGACTAAAACCCACTACCTCTAACATCCCTTCCAGCTTTTTTCCTTTTTCTTGTTTTTTTTTTTGTTTGTTTTTTTGTTTTGTTTTGTTTTTTTGTTTGTTTGTTTGTTTGTTTTGGTTTTTTTGTTTTGTTTTTTGTTTTTCAATTTAAAGGAAAACCATTAACAAAATTAAGCTACTTGAATTACTCAGGATTATGTGCCAATAGCTGTCAGAAAGCAAACACTGTATGACCTGTAGCCTAGAGGAGGCTGTAGCATTAGGACACTAATGGTTGCAAGATGCAAATTGCTGCCATGAAGTGAGCTGCATTTCCATCTGCCTTTACCTCTGCAATTTCCTCAAACAACTCCATCTGCCAATTAACTGCAAAGAGTCATGCTGCGACCATTTTGACCCAAAGCTCTTAGAGGTTGTAAAAAGGTTGGTTTGTTTGTTTCCAAAACTGTCACTGAGCTTTTATTTTCTTTTATTTTTTTTCCACAGGATGTGAAAGGTTTCCTCCCGCTCCCCTCCATGTCTCAGGGGCAAGGCTGCATTGTAGTTCCCCAAAGTTTCACAACTAAGGCAGGCTGGACTCCTGCTTGGTATTGCTGAAATAATTTTCTGACTTTTTCTAGCTTTCTGGTTCCAAGTGCATTCGGACCCTGTAAAGTGCCAAAGTTACCAGTTACCATCAACCAGTGCCCTTCAAGGTACAGAGCTGACACCTGCACTGAAAGTGGCCTCCTGTGCATTACCTCACCCAAGTGATGCCTGTAGAAGCACCCAACGAAAAGGTGCATCATCCCACCATGCTTCACACGTGACACAGTGGGCAGTGAGATGGAGATGGGGCTCCYGACAGCTGCGCTGCAGGTGATGGAGTCAGACTGCTCTTCATGCAACCATGCACTTTTCCTGGGTGCTGGAAGCAGGAGCTCTGGCTGCTCTTGGAGGGTGTCCCCTGGCAACGATATGGGAAAAACTGGATAGAGCTTAGAGAACTGTCTATACATTTAGGTAGCCTGCTCTTCCCTTGGTACTTAACCCAAGTTGGAGGAAGCCTTTGCCATTACATGTCAGGGAATCACATGTTGTTAAAATTGCGTGATACTTCATGGCTGGTCTTTGAAGTATCATACTGAGAATCCCCAATTACCCCAGTCCTCCCCAATTAACACACACTGCAGCCAAACTGCTCCTCCAGCCACCATGCTGCAACCCGGCTCCAGCGCTTTCACGGGAGATGGATGATCACTGGAATGACGCAGCAAAGAAACGAAGTTGACAGTACAACTTGCCTTTAGCATACACTGCTAAATTAAAAGATACCTCTTTCCTTGCGGCGGTGTCATGATCTGTTGGTTGTGCTTGCCAAAGCTGTTGAACACGGCCCTACCCAAGAAGCCTTTATTTATGTACACACATTGATGCTAACAAGAAGAAAAACACGGAATTACTTGATTCCTGTAACACTTAGATGAGGCTGGTGATGCACTTGGAGAGATCAGTCCATAGTTTTCCACTGGTGGGACCTTCTGCTCAAGCAAACACCAGTTTTGTGACTCTTTGAGCAATTCAAAACTATGGACTGGTAAGAGAGAGAAAAAAAGCTTTACAGTTGTACTTGCAGTGTCCTACCCTACATCCAAAGGGCTTTTGATTAGTTATTAGATTAATTTCCTCATTCCACTCTAACTACGATGTATGGAGATTAATTTATTACAGGTTTTGTATTAGTCAGAGAGTCTTAAAAACCATTGATGAAAAAAAGACTTTGAGGCCAATTCCTAATGAGAGCTTGTGTCATCTCTAAACTTCTATTGAACTTCCAGATCCCCTTTGAAGAAGGAAAGTATTTTAAAAGTTTCCTAAGGTGACATAAAACTTTCAGTTTTATACATTTTACAATAAACCATATATTTCTGCTGAATGCCATGTAGAGATCTGAAACTATCAAGTAACAAGTCTGCCTATTATAGCCCCTGTCTTTTCTTGGATATTTCACTCGCATTAACTAGGAAATTGCTCAGCCCCATTGTCGATAAGATAAATGTGTTCTCCCTGGAAAATCTTAGCAGATTTTAATAGCAGATTCCGCCTCATAGTTTCTTGTTTCTTTCTAGATATATCGTAATGGTATCTGCTTTGAAGTTCTTTATCTTGCTTTATCCTTTCTTCTTTAAGGAGCAATTTCTTGTTATTTCTTGTGCTGGAACTAGCCTTTATGTAGAATAAGTCTGAAAGTACAAAGAATGAAAGTGTCCAGCCTTGCAGAACTGTGAGCATCTGTCTAATAGAAATGTCTGCAGCTTTTCAAAAACAGTGGAACCATGTTACTGCCTTTCAAGTCTCCCCGGATTGTCAATGCATTGTGAAACGTAGTCTTAGAATGACATCTTGGTTTTGCATTCAGTCTCTCTGGGCCCAACCCCAGGGAGGACTGAGTACTCTTGATGCGAAGCATCTGTAGCTGTAAATACCATCTGTATAGCTACTGAAGATACTTTTGAGCAGCTGCTGGAAAGTAAAAACCAGACCAAACTCTATCCAAAAGGGAAATTTGAGAAGTCCGCATTTTCTACAGCAGAAATACAAAGTTTTCACAAAAGCCATTGCACTACCATTTTGTAGTGCGAAGATACCACAGAGCCTGGATATCCATACAGCCTGCTAGAGCACCAGCCAGAGGAGATGGCTGCTTTCCCATGCTGGTTGTCCTCCTGTGAGCCAACCCAGGTGCACCACCAATCCACACAGAACAAGCCAGGCCATAGGGTATCAGGGGAAAAGAGCTCAGCTACACAGAGAAAATGGGTATCGAGCCCTTCAGATTCCCAAGACCTTCTTCAGGCACACAAACCAGAACAGAGCCATAGTCTACGTTAATATAAGTAGGCAGTGCATTAAGATGGGCACCCCCAGGCCTGGATTCTTCCCAGGCAGCTTCGGAAAGCTAGCCGTGGAGGCTGAGTGAGAAACATGGCGTTCTCAGCATCCCACTATAACCCACGGGAAGGTGCAGAAAGTGCAGCACCGACCCACCAGCGATCATAGCATCCTCCAAGGTGGCCTATTGCTCCCCATTGGCAGAAGAGGGATCAACCCAGGTCTTGGGGTCTTTTCTCAGCATTTTCCATTTTCAACGTCCCTTCCAAATCCATGATTTTACTTTTTCTTCACTCAACGGTAATAAACAGACCTTGCTTGGGTTGCTTGACCTTGCTGATTGGTCTTCTGGCATCCAACGACAGTCTCTGTTTGGGGGCACAAGCTCAGGTGATCCAAGGTCCTGCACAGCAGAATGGACAGAGCAGCTGGGGTTTCATACCCTGCTATTCGCTAGAAACACTACAAAGTCACTCATGACTTGGGAAAAGGACAGCCTTTGCTGGGTTAAGACAGGAAGGATGAAAGCAGGGACCTAACTTGGATTATAAAAGATCCATTCTCACATTCACTTTCCAGTTTGGCTCAGTGATGTTTCCCTGCAGAAGCGGTCTGCATCCAGCAGTGCACTCAGCTGCATCGCTGACTGTGTCCCACAGGACGGTGTGCAGGGTTTCAGCAAAGGCTGCTTTTAGCACTACCAGCAGTGCAAACCCCATTTGAAGAGGGAAATGGCAGGTGGGCTATAGAATTGCTGTGCCAGTACTAGCTACTAATGTGAGTATTAAGAGAACGTAACTTTTTTCCCATATAAAAATAATTTTCCCAGTAAAATATTTAGAATAGGACACATACATATTTATTACTTTCAATCAAACAGAATGAGAAAGTTCTTCTTGCTTCAGCTTTTGGAAACCAAAACAAGTCGACAACTGGCCTGACAACTGCTACCTGCTTTCTTTCCAGAAAGAAAATAAAAAGTTTGGGGAAGAATAAATGTTCCACAGGACACAGTTTAGGAACCACTACCAGATAAAGGCTCAATAGGCCAATAGGAATGAAAGTCAGCAAATCCAGGCAGGACTGGACATGGTCCTGGGCAACCTGCTCCAGCTGACCCTGCTTGGGCACGGGGTTGGACTAGATCATCTCAAGAAGTCCTGTCCAACCTCAACGATTCTGTGCTAAAGGACAATGAGGGAATGAAATTAGAAAATAGCCAAGTACTCTACTAACTAATAGAAGTGTGCACTTCTGTTGGTATACATTGCATATGTGTATGTCTATCAGCCCATACACCGAGTGGACTCTGACTTACACCTACACAAGATCATAAGAAGGAGTCAATCATCCTTATCCCTCTACTTACGCTATCTGGATGCCACGTTCAGACAAGCTATTTGGGCATCCAACTCCTTTTGTACCCACTTCCCAAAATAAAACCTGCCTGTGAAGAACTTGGCAGGAAGTTTGGCAAGTATCGGTTGTCAGTCTCCTGCTGACACAAACCATGGCTGGACGGGCAGTGCCTGCAGGAAAAATCAAGATGCAAACTGTGTCCCTGAGCATGCCTCTGAAGCACAACCCCTCCAAAGCAAAACCCATTTGATACAGGTTATGCCCTCCTTGCTCAGGGCTGGGCTGTGCATCAACATCTAGGCTGACACGAGTGAGAAGGTCTGCTTTTCCTGATCTTATAAATAGCCCGGCACAGTATTTGTGCCTTGAGTCTTTGTTCAATCAGTGACACATGACCTCAAGCGCTCTGCGAATAGAGGATCAGGCATGTTACATGATTACCAACCAGCTACGGCTGATAAGACACCTACACTGGTGTATCACAGCTGTCAATGACCATGGCTTGTGGGGAGGCTCAGCCTGGCGTCTGCACAGGGCAATGCCCACGAGGGAGTCCCCACGCTCTGGCCACCAGGTAGGGATTGTTTCTTTCTTTCATCTTTTGTTTGTATTTTCTGTTTGGACCATGCACTCCCCCGCATTCTCCTTTTAAACCATGCAATACATTTTACTTGGTACTGTAGCATAAAAAAAGGTAACGACAATTGCTGCAATAGCTCCGCAGCAAGGAGCAGAGTTCACGCAGCCCACTGACATTGCTGAAGGGCAAACAGAAATGTACTCATGTGAATAAGATTATGCAATTTTACTCCCTGCGAGTAAACAAAATTACTTATTCTTAAAAATCAAAAGGTAATCACACTCTTTTCAAATTGTGTGAAAGGATGGAAACTGGATCCCTCTTCCTAAGACATTAATCAAATCCAGACTCAATTTAATGATGTTAACAGTCATCCTTAGCTTTCAGAATCATTCAAAGGGCTTCTACTGAAGATATTTGATCTCAGGGTTCTTCTTCACTTTTCAGCAGTATTTTAGAGAGTGTATAATGTCTGAGACACTTCACGTTCTGAACAGGGAAGGAATCACAGGACTAATATTACTATTTATTACTTTTTTCTACTCAAACTTAAATTACATGCACAAAATTTCAGGATGATATGAGGCACATAAATGCCCATATTTAGTATTTTGATTAGTCACAGAAGAAAGCAAATCATGAGCTTGTCTATATAAGTTGCCAAGCTGCTGACAAAGTCTTTCAGAAATAACGCTGAAAAATAATGAAGTCTAGTTTATGAATGAAGTTTGTGTCAAGGTAAGACAGCATTCCTTTCAGCATTATAAACAGTGCTTTGATGAAAGTTTCATAAATGGTTTAATTTTTCTCTTTTATCTTCTCCCATACTCTCCTCTCTGCAGCCTATCTTTCTTCAGAGCAGCATCCACAGAGGAACAGATTGTTCAGGAGATGAGAGATCCCTCCTGAAGTTTGCAGGCAAAGGTTTCTCACTGGCTTGTTGGAGGAGAGAGAGTTCAGTTATGGGTATCAGATATGACGAGAGAGACAACCAGCCTTGGCCCTGGCACATGGACACTCCCAGGCACAAAAGGTCGCTAAGATACAAACAGCATCTTCATTGGGAAAGAAATAGCTTAACAGAAGCTATCGGTCTGTGCAAGACTCCCACCATCCTCTGGTGGAACCGCTCTGCTCAGTAGGAAGGGTTGAGTATTCACTGAGGTGTAACCTAGAGGAGGAAAAACACCCTCTGAAATGGAAATTATGACACTGAACTTCAGAGAGAGGACACTGGGATTCTAGCCTTTCTTGGTTAATGTTTATTTATAAATGGAGGTGTACTACCACAAGAGATTAAGAGCTTGCCTAGCTCCAGAAATCCTCTAGCCCTGTGACTGAAGAAGCTGCTTGGGAAATGACAGTTCACAACCATTCATTGTTGTCACCTACTGGTGGTCTTCATCTCCATATACCCCTTTCCTCTAGGTACTCAACTTCAAGCTCGTCCCTCTGACTTCAACCACAGCCCCACCTTCAGCATCTCCTTTTTTCTTCCTATTTTCTGAAAAATTTGCCTTGCTGACTCTCTGTCTTCCTCCATGCAGTTCGTGAGCAGCGTGAGGACTTCAGAGCCATAACAGTTTGTTCTTCCATCCCATCAGGTAAATGGTGCCTTGTCCTGTTAACACAGCACAGAAGAGACAGGAGGCACCACGCCAGCCCCTGCAGCACCTGGGGACAGCACGCACGACCTCTCGGGATGCCCAGCTCACGTGGAGGAGACCACAGCTGCGGCTGTGCTGCCCTCTCCCRCCTGGGAGAACTGAATGTAAAGCTGGGTTTAGGGCAGAGCACCTGCCAGGCCAGGGCGGTCCCACCAGCTCAGTCAGGTACCAGTGTATGCCAACGATGGATCAATGGGGAAGGGGAAACTTGCTTTGGCTCACTTCAGACAACCACTGGCCCCACGTCATCGCATGCCCTTTACAACAGAAAATACATGAGCTGCCTTCTCCCTCCACCCACCCCACCCACCACGGGACATGGGGATACAAGCCCTGCCTAAGCCTCATCACTTTCAGCTCCAAACACTTGCCGCCGCAGGAAAGCAAAGCTGCAGGGATCTCTGCCTCTCTCACATTAATTCCACTTCCAGCAAGCCAGTATTTGTTGATATCAGAATTACATGCAGATATCACAGACTTTTATGTAGAGTATTACAAGAATTGCTATAATCTCTCGATTCTTCCTTTGCTCCTTATCGTACTGGTTCAGCTCTTGCCTGCTTCATACAGTTGCTGTCTTTGTATTGCCCTTTGTTCAAATTTGCATTCAGACAACAATTAGAGGACTATGCATTGCACACTCGCATTGTATCACACGAGCATTTATTTCTCTGGAAGGCTGGCAGCAACCTGAAGCAGCACTTCTTTTATTAATGGGAAACCACTGGAAGGATCACTGCATTCCCGGAGCAACATCGGGGCTTTTGCCTTTGGTTGTGTCTCCTACCACACTGGATACACCGTTGGGTGTTTAGCAAATAAATAAGTCAACGACTCCTAGAGAGAGCAACCAGATAGAGGCCACAAAGAAGGGTCCCTGATGTGCATGTTGAGTCTGTTCAATGATCATCCATGGTAAATCCTGGCTATGGACTACAGAAAAAATATGAAACTGCTTTCTTAGACATAACCCTCCTTCTTTCACTGTGTGCTTCAAAGTCTTCACGTGCAGCCAGCCTCTGGGAAGGCATGGCAGGGTCTGTCATTGTGGAGACTGAGGCTTGCAAAGAACAACTGCAGCAAGAGAAAGAGAGCCCCCTTTGAAATATGAAAGGGGAAAATGTGCAAGCCCTTCCCTGTCCCCACCACAGGCTCCCACTTCCTCGTCCCAGCTAAAGCTAAGAAGGAAAAAATACACTTTAAGAGAAAGACTCCTTTGAAATGAGGCAGAACATAGTTACAGAGAGATGAAGACGACGGCTTATGACAAGGGCACAGCCAGTAAGGAACAGTAACTTTGGGAACAATGGAAATTTCACAGGTATTAGATCTGAGCGCAGTCGAGGCTGCTGGAAACTTCAGTACAGGCAGCAGGGTGAAAAGGTGCCCAGGATTTACCGGGACTTTTTCTTCCTGTTATTTTACTGATAACAGGGAGGGGGTGAGAGACAGCAGAAATAATCAAGAATATCCTGATCGAACAGGGAAACTACAGAAGTATATAACAACTGTGTCATCTCTGTTTCCCCACAATCAGTCAGTATCTTCTGTTGAGCTGACTCTCAAACAAGCATTTCATGAACCAGATGTGTGTTTGTAGATACAGGGAGTGACAGGTGATGGGATGATAAAACACTGATTTTAAGAGGATGGTACCCTGAAGGGACACATCGAATGCAGTCCTCTTGAGGACTTTAAAACTTTTAAAGTTCAATACAAAGATAACTTTTTTTTTTAGGTGACATAAGCATAATAGAGATTATATTTTAACCAGAAATTAGGAGTGGTGCCAAAGGAAGTCATCTTGACCTTCAGCAGGGCAGTGACCTGCCACGGCATCACTCCCTGCCCAGCACTGCCGCATCCCAGTTCCCCAACATCCCGATGGCAGGACAGCCCGGAGGAGAGAGGGCTGCCATGTACAGACAGAAAACAGCTTTTCACTAGGCAACTGGTACAGGCACTCGAGTCCTTCTTCAGGTAAGAAACAGAGGGGGCAACTTTCAAGACCAGTTAATTATGGTAATGTAATTAAACAATTTCAAGGGAGTATCTTAGCAACGGGTAAATTTTCCTGAACAGTAGCATCCCTGTAAGGGGTTAGCASTAGGGAAGGTCAATGGAGGACTCTAATATATGGTCTACATGTCTGTATCAGACAGCAATATTGGCACTGATCTCAATTTTTCATCTCCAGCAGAGTTAAGAGCTGTTTTCCAGTCCTCTCCTGGAAGCTGTACTGTAGGACTCCCCTGAGAATCAGGATTGAGAGGCCAAGGACAAACTAGTCTCCCATTTCGCTGAAGCTGCCTTGTTTACATGCTTCAACGATCTAAAACACAGTCAAAACTGGAAAGGCAAAACAAATGAAAAACTCAGAATAGAAACAGTCCGTTTCTGTTTGGAGTCACTCCCCGTTTGTGGTACAAAGCCCATCAGGACTAGTTATCTAGTTATCTAACTAGTTCAGACCAGTTATCCTCAGGGTATTCAGCCCCCTGAGCTGGAAGACAGGGACGGCGAGCAGGATAAACCTCCCATAATCCAAGAGGAGGCAGTGAACAACCTGCTACGCCACCTGGACGCTCACAAGTCCATGGGRCCGSATGGGATCCACCCGAGAGCGCTGAGGGAGCTGGCGGAGGAGCTTGCCAAGCCACTCTCCATCATTTATCAGCAGTCCTGGTTAACGGGGGAAGTCCCGGACGACTGGAGGCTTGCCAATGTGACGCCCATCTACAAGAAGGGCCGGAAGGAGGACCCGGGGAACTACAGGCCTGTCAGCCTGACCTCGGTGCCGGGGAAGATTACGGAGCGGTTCATCTTGAGGGTGCTCACAAGCCATGTGCGGGACAACCAGGCGATCAGGCCCAGCCAGCACGGATTCATGAAAGGCAGGTCCTGCTTGACCAACCTGATCTTCTTCTATGACCAGGTGACCCRCCTAGTGGATGAGGGAAAGGCTGTGGACGTGGTCTACCTGGGCTTCAGTAAAGCCTTTGACACTGTCTCCCACAGCATTCTCCTAGAGAAGCTGGCGGCTCATGGCCTAGACAGGTGTACTCTGTGCTGGGTAAAAAACTGGCTGGGCGGCCGGGCCCAGAGAGCTGTGGTGAATGGAGCGAAGTCCACTTGGCGGCCGGTCACGAGCGGTGGTCCCCAGGGCTCTGTTTTGGGGCCAGTCTTGTTCAATATCTTTATCAACGATCTGGATGAGGGGATCAAGTGCACCCTCAGTAAGTTTGCAGATGACGCCAAGTTGGGCGGCAGTGTCAATCTGCTTGAGGGTAGGAAGGCTCTGCAGAGGGACCTGGACAGGCTGGATCCATGGGCTGAGGCCAACTGCATGAGGTTCAACAAGGCCAAGTGCCGGGTCCTGCACTTTGGCCACAACAACCCCATGCAACGCTACAGGCTGGGGGAAGAGTGGCTGGAAAGCTGCCTGGCAGAAAAGGACCTGGGGGTGCTGGTTGACAGCCGGCTGAATATGAGCCGTCAGTGTACCCAGGTGGCCAAGAAGGCCAACGGCATCCTGGCCTGTATCAGAAATAGTGTGGCCAGCAGGAGCAGAGAGGTGATCCTGCCCCTGTACTCGGGACTGGTGAGGCTGCACCTCGAATACTGTGTTCAGTTTTGGGCCCCTCACTACAAGAAGGACATTGAGGTGCTGGAGCATGTCCAGAGAAGGGCAACGAAGCTGGTGAAGGGTAACGAAGCTGGTGAAGGGTCTGGAGAGCAAGTCTTACGAGGAGCGGCTGAGGGAACTGGGACTGTTTAGTCTGGAGAAGAGGAGGCTGAGGGGAGACCTTATCGCGCTCTACAACTCCCTGAAAGGAGGTTGCAGCGAGGTGGGT
>JAYKAV010002916.1:78098-202113 GCA_035582835.1 Phoebastria nigripes
GATGCATCCCAACAAAGAGGAAATCGGGCAAAAACGCCAGGAGGCCAGCATGGATGAATGAGGAGCTCCTGGACACACTCAAACACAAAAAGGAAGCCTACAGAGGGTAGAAACAAGGACAGGTAGCCTGGAGGGAATACAGAGAAATTGTCTGAGCAGCCAGGGATCAGGTTAGGAAAGCTAAAGCCCTGATAGAATTATATCTGTCCAGGGACATCAAGGGCAACAAGAAAAGATTCTACAGGTACGTCAGGGATAAAAGGAAGATGAGGGAAAATGTGGGCCCTCTCCGGAACGAAATGGGAGACCTGGTTACCCGGGATATGGAGAAGGCGGAGGTACTCGTTGACTTTTTTGCCTCGGTCTTCACCGGCAAGTGCTTGAGCCTCACCGCCCACGCTGCAGAAGGCAAAGGCGGGGACTGGGAGAATGAAGAGCCGCCCATTGTAGGAAAAGATCAGGTTCGAGATCATCTAAGGAGCCTGAAGGTGCACAAGTCCATGGGACCTGATGAGATCCATCCGCGGGTCCCGAGGGAACTGGCGGATGTAGTTGCTAAGCCACTGTCCATCGTATTTGAGAAGTCGTGGCAGTCCGGTGAAGTTCCCACTGACCGGAAAAGAGGAAACATAACCCCCATTTTTAAAAAGGGAAAAAAGGAAGACCCGGGGAACTACAGGCCAGTCAGTCTCACCTCTGTGTCTGGGAAGATGATAGAGCAGATCCTCCTGGAAGCTATGCTAAGGCACAYGGAGGACAGGGAGGTRATTYGARAYAGCCAGCATGGCTTCACCAAGGGCAAGTCCTGCCTGACTAACCTAGTGGCCTTCTATGATGGAGTGACTACATCAGTGGACATGGGAAGGACTATGGATGGCATCTATCTGGACCTCTGTAATGTCTTTGACACAGTCCCCCCACAACATCCTTCTCTCTAAACTGRAGAGGTATGGATTTGATGGGTGGACTGTCCGGTGGATGAGGAATTGGTTGGATGGTCACGTCCGGAGGGTAGTGGTCAACGGCTCAATGTCCAGATGGAGATTGGTGACGAGTGGCGTCCCGCAAGGGTCTGTATTGGGACCGGTACTGTTTAATATCTTCATCAATGACATAGTGGGATCGAGTGCACCCTCAGCAAGTTTGCAGATGACACCAAGCTGAGTGGCGCAGTCGACACGCCTGAGGGACGGGATGCCATCCAGAGGGACCTGGACAAGCTCAAGAAGTGGGCCCGTGTGAACCTCATGAGGTTCAACAAGGCCAAGGGCAAGGTCCTGCACCTGGGTCGGGGCAACCCCCGGTATCAATACAGGCTGGGGGATGAAGGGATTGAGAGCAGCCCTGMYGAGAAGGACTTGGGGGTACTGGGGGATGAAAAGCTGGACATGAGCCGGCAATGTGCGCTCGCAGCCCGGAAGGCCAACCGTATCCTGGGCTGCATCAAAAGCAACGTGGCCAGCAGGTCGAGGGAGGGGATTCTGCCCCTCTGCTCTGCTCTGGTGAGACCCCACCTGCAGTACTGCATCCAGCTCTGGAGCCCTCAGCACAAGAAAGACATGGACCTGTTGGAGCGGGTCCAGAGGAGGCCACGAAAATGATCAGGGGGATGGAACACCTCTCCTATGAGGACAGGCTGAGAGAGTTGGGGTTGTTTAGCTGAGAGAAGAGAAGGCTCCRGGGATACCTCATTGCAGCCTATCAGTACTTAAAGGGGGCTTATAAGAAAGATGGGGACAGACTTCTTAGCAGGGCCTGTTGCGACAGGACAAGGGGGAATGGCTTTAATCTAAAAGAGGGTAGATTTAGACTAGATATAAGGAAGAAATTTTTTATGCTGAGGGTGGTGAAACCCTGGCACAGGTTGCCCAGCGAGGTGGTGGATGCCCCACCCCTGGAAACATTCAAGGCCAGGCTGGAGGGGGCTCTGAGCAACCTGATCTGGTTGAAGATGTCCCTGCCCATGGCAGGGGGGTTGGACTAGATGGCCTTTAAAGGTCCCTTCCAACCCAAAACATTCTATGATTCTATGAGCTGAGCAGGGGAACAGATGACCAAATAGTGTAAAAAGGCAGAACCACAACAGCTTTGCCCAACCTTGTGTGGTATAAAGGAGCACCTGGGAAGACCCCTCTACTGCTGCCCTTTGTATACCATGATATATCCCAACAGACAGAGTCACCATCATCTGTCGTTATTCGAATCAAAGAGCCCAGGACAAAATCACCCGCATGTTTTTCCCCATGTTTTGACCCTATGTTAGAGGCTGGGAAGGCAGCACTTAGCAAACACCACACCAAGGGTTGGCTCTTTTGGAATTGAGCAAATTTTCCCTTGTTGAACATCACTTTGTTATCTAATGTTGCGGATATATACGGCTGTGGTGAAAGYATTTCTTGGCTTACCTACAGCTTGTATAGAACTACTATTTTGTTATTCATTAAATGTCTAAATAAATAATGCACTGCTGTGCTTCTCTGTTGTGGTTTTTTTTTTTTTTTTTTTAATTTGGATATGAAAAGTTGCAAAATTAAAAAGTTTTACATGTAAACCTAACTGGATATTTAATCCTCTTTGCAAGCTTGTGTATAGGTTTCATACCTTAAGGCTCTGGTGCATAATTAACATGCCCTGCTCCCATCATGTTTTTCTGTTAGAAAAGATTCTGGATGTTATCAGAAAACACCTTCTCTAATTTTAGTATGCAAAATTCTAATTACAGTATGAATTTTTTATTTCTTAATTCTTTACCATTTTTATTCACCCTCTGGGCACTGAAATATAATTAATTCTGCTTTACTTTTTCTAATAGATTTATGTGTATTATCATATATATTAAATTTTCAGTTCCGTAGCTTTTTTCATTTTTATTGCTTCCCACACTGACAATGTTCACTTCATTGAAAACATGTAATCCCTGAGCTGTGATCAAGACATAATTGCACATTTTTGTATTATAATAACATGCATGTTCTTCATATTTTATTAGTGAAACCCCCTGTTATGCTTGTACAACTTAGAGTAACCTCCCAAACTGCAAGTGGATTCCAGTCTAAGGCGTTAGGGGCACCGCTGGGATCAGTTTACATGCAGTGAAGATGGTCATACTCAGAGAAAACAATAAAATACTGCTTTTTATCCCCCCTCAATTCCCTTGCACCATTCTGCATAGACTAACCCCAAGACTGCCTTCACAGCCTTGACCTAACAAAGCAGTTGCCCACCTGAAACCAAAGAAACCTGAAACAACACACACAAAGTGCATGGCAAGAAGCCAAGGCAGCAGCCCCTCCAAATGCAACCCTGCCGAGCCCCATTGCTAGTTAGAGAAGTCCTTGCACGGACAGTGGGAGGTGACATGACCCTCTGCACATTGACCAAGTTGGTTAAGTCCTTCACATCCATAATTACACTTCTCAGAAAATGGTAAGGTCCAAAAAGCTTATTATTCCTTATTTTTTTCTTCCTTTTTGAGAAAATCCCCAGTTGAAATAGATTTTTCTCCAGTCAAAATAGTTTTTTTGTTCAAAGCTCAAGGTAATTAAAACCACAAAGTAAATTTGAAATGGTCAAAAAGAGGGAAACAAATTAATCGATCTTCACCATTACTTTATCATATTAATTTGCTGATAGTAAAGATATTTAAGATATTGACCTTTCATCTGGGAATAGGAAAGTATTTTAGTTTATTTAAATATTGTCAACTGCTTAGCATTTTTTCTAAGGTGGAAACACTTTTCTG
Organism: Phoebastria nigripes; assembly: GCA_035582835.1. Taxonomy (NCBI): domain Eukaryota; kingdom Metazoa; phylum Chordata; class Aves; order Procellariiformes; family Diomedeidae; genus Phoebastria; species Phoebastria nigripes. The sequence goes on from JAYKAV010002916.1 coordinate 81,841, forward strand.
ATCTCAGAAACTGCCTTCACACACTGAGGAAGTGCTTACTCCATGGAAAAGACACGGATCTACTCGGTTCAAACCGTTACTAGGCTTCATTTGCTTGCGACTTGATCTTAGAAATTTTATTATGCATATCACTATTATTTTTCTTTCAGCTTTTAGATCATACTTTCCTTAGCACTTAGGGAATAGAAAAAAAATGAAAAATCTTTTTTATTGTACAGATAGAGAACAAAGGCAAAACTTTTTAGCAATTAGTCTAAAGCCATACAGTGTGCCCCTAGTAAGGGAGTACGAAGGATACTGGGGATGTCGCTTAACAGCTCTTCTCTTCACCATTAAACAATTTATCTGGAACATACATGAATATTAAAAAGTGGAAGGTAACACTGGTTAGCGTGTCGTACCTGTCCCTCTGTGCCTACCACAAATCCACCACCCCTATGCAGAAAAAAAACCCAAAACATCACATGTAATCCAGGCTCATTTTAAATCATTACGCTATTTGCTTCACCTACATCAATCGCTGCTCAGGCAGRCTCACAGCTGGCTAAAATGTGACCACGATTCAGAAGATTAAAATATTTCCCAGTATGAAGCTAATCTGCTGTATTAACATTACTCACAGTAAATTTTAGTGTCATTCTTTCTCCCAGCCTTTTAGTATTTTGTTTCTTGGGATGATGTACAACAAAAACTGTTGTTAGTAATTACCTCCTGCTTGTAATAAACTGTCAGAAAGAACAGGAAAAACCTGGAACAGTCATTTCAAATCCAATGGCAACATGTCAGCTCTCGCAGAAAATCTTAGATTGGATTAGAGATGTGTCGTGGCTGACAGAAACAGCGCAGAGCCCGAAGACACAGGGTAACTGCTGGCTTTGGAAAACGAATGGGGTTCCCCATTAAGTGATGTTAGGCTTGCCAGGTTTCTCTTGTGTGACACCACCCAATATCACCTAGCACAGCCCGACTGACTTGTTGATATAATTAATTCAGCAAGTTAAAGATATCGCTGGTTTAAAAAAGGGGGGAAAAGAGAAAARGCAGGAAGCTGCCCAGCATACACGTGCTCCCACAACAAGCTGCAGGAGTTCTCACAGACATACCGAAATTAAACAATATTCACTTAAGAAGAGATTTTTTTTTTTAAATCTTGGCACAAAGAGCAGGGCCTTTTACTGCAATGGGGACATCACCAGTCCCTGAACCCACTGGGAGATGCTGGGAGCAGGTCTGCCAAAAATCTTGTGCTTTACCTACAGAGACTTCAAATGACCCGATGACTTCGGTGCTCACCGGTTGCCTGGTGAGGTTTAAYCCCATCAAATATCTACCATAAGGGACAACACACCTTTCACTTGCTGAACCAGGCAGTTCCCTCAGTGTGAAATAATCGAAGTTTGTAAAGTTACACATGTATTAATATATATATGTAACAAACCCACAGATTTTCCACACCCTTAGAGCCAATGGGTGAAATCGGTCTCCCTCTCCAGAAATGGAGTCGATCATCTTTCTCAAAAAGAAAGAGCTGGCATCAGAAGGTGAAGTTTGGTACAGCTGCCCAGCACAAATAAAACTGTAACTTAGCCACAGATACTGTATGAGATGATTGATAAAAGCTAGGAAATATCTGGCAGAGAGAACTTGTCCTGAACTTCAGGAAAGACACTGTTGGAACCGTTTTGCTTTGAACTATGGGGCCAATACTGACGACAATTCAGCAAATTCCTCTGTGATTTCCAGCCAGCTGTGGGAAATTCTCCAGCACATATTCCTCCTCAACAAACCTCAAGAGCCAGGTGAGCTAGATTCTCAGCTACATTAGTTTTACAATATTGAGTAATACAGCACCTGTTTTCAAAGACATTCCTCTCTCCTGCTTTATGAAATACAATGAATTATTATGAATGCAACTGCTAAAACCAAGAGGGAAGTCACACCAAAAAAGGTAGGCAGAAATTTAACTCATTCTTCCTCTAGTTAGGAAAAGAGACTAGAATTAGAAAAGCCRTATGCCTTTCTAGTAGACGATTACAAATGACTCTGTCTTTGCCTGACATTTTGACCTGGAAGGACAGGAAGAAAACTGAACACACACAATGATGGTGCTACCCTTGCTATGGGTAACCACCTCCTCTACCACCCTCCATGTCACGTCAAAACACCTCACAAGATCCTATGCAATATGACAATGAGTCATTCTGCCGATTTTCTAAACATCAATGGAATAAATAGGCACAGAAAGCCAAAAGCATTATTAACATCATCTTGCAATGTTACGGAATTACAGAATTGCATGCGATTTTTAAGATGACTGTGGACTGCTTAATCCCACAGCAAAAAAGAGCCATTAAAAAAAACATTTTGATTTTCTATCAGAGATACCAAAACCATAGATAAAACCAGCGCAGGTATATGAAATGTAAACTACTAGGTCAAGCTTTCATTTTAGCTGAATCCTTACTACCATTGTTTTAGAGGAAAAAACTCTCTGACAGGCTCTTGGATGATATTAAAGACGTTCCTGTGGTCAGGATGTAGAAAGTCTCAGTGCAGGGGCTGGTTGCCTTTAGGTCTGTCTCTCCAGCCCAGGTGTCAAGACCTCTCTCCAAGTCCAAATGACAGAGACCCAGCGGTGTCAGGACTCATTTCAGGCTCCCAGGGAATGACAGTAGATGCAGCTGTCCTCCTGGCCCCAGTTTAAACTGGTACTTCTTGCCAGGTGGCTCAACAAATAAAGACACTCCTTCCCCAGAAGAAATAAGGGTGAAAGAGGGATTTCTGTACTGAACAGCTCGTTGAAGCTTTATTCCACCTGGCTGCTACTCTATGGAGACATGGATTTCCAGTGGTACACGTCCCTAGCTTATCAGTGAAGATTGCAATATAGCCCTGATTTTCTTTTTCTTTTGTTTTTCTCTGTTTTTTGTTTTCTTTTACAGATTATAGTCTGTTACGTGATGTGCTGTATGTTCATCTGCACAGGTAGGAGAGCTCGGCACTGCGCTGAGCCAAAGACAAGTACTGGCTGATCTAACCTACAAAAGGCACATAACAGCAACATGTCCTGAGCCAGCATCGACCCCCATAACACAAACCACACTTTCTAGTGGTATTCTAGGAGATTACAGTATTTTATTTAAACTCAGTAATCTAATCTGTGTTCCTAAGAGGCATAAACACTGATGTTCTGTTAGAGCAATATTGATAGTTCGTGCAGTTGTTTGCTTAGAAAATCCCTGAAATCACAAAGTTGATTGCACAAATCCACAACCAGCAAACCAGACTGCTGTATGGAGCAGAGAAAAGAAAAAGAGTTTCGGAGACAAAACTAGGACAGTTTGCATGGTTCCTCTCCAGGTACAAGAGCTCCTCTGCTCCACCTCCACTGGGTTACTTCTGTCACTACCTTTGAAATCTAGAGAAAAGCTGTACTGCAGGTTTGCTTGTGTTTCGAATGACAACTAAAGGGAAGAGACATCAAGATAAAAAGACTGAAAATGCTTAAGAAGCTCTCCTGCTACTAACCTGCAACTCTGCTAAACTGCTACCCAGTGGAGACCCAGCACTTCATCCCAGCTCTCCCAGGACAGGGTTTAGAATATGAAGGACAGAAAACAGTGCATCTGAACGATTAAAAATAGAACTAAAAGTCAAGAACACAGTAACAGCTTAGCACAGATATCTTAGGTCACCTTAGCTTTACACAGACTAAGTGGAAGCTACTTGGTCAGAAAACAGCAGATCATTTTGGGTTTTCCACATGTAAAAGGACAGGAGAAACCCTTATCTTTTTTACACTAAGGTAAGATGATCATATCCAATAGATTATGGCTTTTTTTTTTAAATTATTTTTAACATAAAAAGAGGGTCAGGATCCAGACTGCATTCCTCTCTTTGAACTGATGTTCATGCAGAGCTTCCATCTGCAGATGCACAGCCTCTTTTCAGAGCCACTGCTGAACTGAAGCACGTTTCTGCCCCAGCAGGCAGCTCCCCTAGCTATGTTTTTGGAAGAATCTCCAATGCTGATCTCATGTAAGTATTTTTCTTCTTTCACACTTGTTTTTATTTTCCATCTGTACTCACATAATCGTTATTTCCACACATTTCATATCAGCATAACACATGAATCATATCCTATCTGTTCTGCATTATTCTTATCGTATTCTCTAATGGAATTGGTAGGTAAAATTATTTCCATCCACTAAAGCAAAAGCTTCATATCTTTGGGTTGCCTTCCTCAGGCTCCTATGATTTCCCAGGTACTGCCTGGGGTTCAACAGCCAGCAGCCCCCCGGGAGCACACCGGGACGGCGCCAACTGCAGCGGTGACAAGTGCCACTTGTCACTCCAGGAGTGGTACCGCAGCCTTTCCTAACCTGTTTTCTCAGCAACACTGCAGCTGTCAAGTGATATTTTTTACTTCTCTTCTTCGCAATACTGCATTCAAAAACTCCTGCTAGCAGAGCACACGCATGGCAGCCGCAGGAGACACCCACATCCCCAAGCCCTGCAGCTCAAATCACTGCCCAGCGGGGGATTTCTGAGCAGCCTGGCATTTCATCTGACCCCAGCCGAATCTCTAACATCTTTTGGCCTGATGACAATCCTGGCCAAGTTTTTTCTGTCCAAGCTTGACCACCAGAGATGTTATCCAAATGGGCAGGGCTCCCGGTGTTGTCTCAGAGGTAGCGGCTGGTCCATGTCTTGCTCTTTGGGACTGTGCTTTCCTTTCCAACGCCTGGTTCAGATGGGATGGTCGAGCTGCACCAAGCCCATGCCAGCGCTGAGACATGCCCCTTTGGGAACACAGCCCACCCAGCAAACAGAGGAGTAAGCCTTTAAAAACCTTTGCTGTGACCTGCAATCTGCCAAGGAAGGGAGAGCAGAGAAGTCTGCTCAGACTGTCCCCATCGCACCTCTGCCTCGAACACAACCACCTTCAGTTGCTGGCTTTGTGCCGGCAGCTTCACTCTGCTGCCTGCTCGGGATAAAGAGCACAAAGCCACGGGAAAGCACCAGAAAGCACCTACAGAAAGCACCACCACTTTCGGTACACCCAGGCTGTCGCAAGGACCACAGCAGAGGGAAGCAGCTGGCTGTGTGGAGCCACAGGTCTGTGCGACCATACAAATTCATTGAAACGCCGGGGGACAGGGGGAGACTGAGCAACGGGACTGCAACTGCGATTCAGCTGATTAATTAAAGACATTTCCAGAAGTACTTCTAAACTTCAAACTAAATTTCAAGCTGCACAGGGCTCCAAATGATGAACTCCAGGGCACTGGGCCAGCACCTTGCTCTGCGCTGCAGCCAGGTCACTGCTCCCTCCACTGCATCCCTCGAGAAGAAGACCTGCTCCCCAGATTGCTGTGACAAGCGCATCGTTGATTGCTAACAGCTACAGAGCTTTCCCCTACCTAAATCACAGGTTAGCAAAAATACTCGTCTTGGTGGCCTCCAGCTACAGGATTATGATAAACAAATCTCCTGTCACCTCCTTGTTCCTGGATTAGCGCTTTGCTCCTGTTCAAGCTGCCACCCCAGTGAAGGAGCCGAGGCAACAAATCCAGCCTCAAAACAAGGCGTAGCTTGGCTCCCAGCTGATGAGCAAGGCACCAAGATTCACTGCATTGGGATAACAAGGATGGGATTTATTACATACTTCAGCAGAAAGCATTTGTTACATCTAAGGATTGAAACGTTATTAATAAATAAAGCATTATGTGACTAACCTGACTCTCCACTGAACACACACCAGCCAAACTGCTGTAAGTAACTATATAACACCCCCCCGTCTATCAGCAGAGCCCGTCATCACAGGACACCCAGACACAACTGCTTTGTCCTTGGACATGAGCGTGCCAATACAACGCCATTCCACGTTGATCCAGGTTAGCCCCCAATCCAGCAAACATAAGGCAGACGGCACAAAGAAACACCTGAGTGTATTTTACACACCAATAGATGACACTTCCATACCGGCTTTAATACAGGCTTATATTGTTCAGCAAAGGGATGGGCACAGCTGGACTGCGTTCTTTGGTAGTGCTCTTCTCTCTGGCACAGTGACAGGATCAGCTACAAAAATATTCAGAGAAAAGCATCCACAACATCCATGTGCACACTAGCCTCCTGCGGGTGTTTTGCCAAGAGGGTGTTTGAATCCCACATTCACTTACTGGTATGAAAGATTCAATTTCCAAGCCATGCAGGATAGACCGGGGAATGTGATTCATGCCCTGTGCACTATGGTGATAAAACAGAAGCACAACCGCCCGTAAGTGTGAGGGTGAGCACATGGAGCTCCCACGAGATGTGCTTGTCCATCAGATTGCCCTGGGCATCAGTAACGAGAGACCCCACAGCTTCATGGGAAGCTGACGCTAGAGCAGCTTTTCGGAGCAATGTTGAAGGTCATGGTGTTACTACTGCAAATGTGAAAAGCCTGTACCTGTTTTAGTGTTTGGTACTGGTACTGCTGATACACCCCAAGATGAGGGAACACAGCTATATAATCCAACATTTCAGATCCAAGTACGACTTTCAAAAACAGAAGGACATTTTAAATTATTCCTTGCCTTTGCCCTGCTCCTTTCCAAGTGCAACCCATGCTGAGCACATCCTGCAAAGGGGCTGCTTTCCACCTGACAGTCTATTACTGAAGGAATTGACATTTTAACGTAGCCAACCCAATAAAGCAGCCTCAAGCCCAGGATGAAAGATGAAAACTATCAGACCCTTCTATCCCCCCCAATAAAAGAAACTGCTAAGAAAAAGAGAATCAAAATAGGCTGCAATAAGGCATTCTGGTTCCTAGATAATCTGTTAACAGCTGAGCCAAAGAGAAGGCTTTGAGTAGGAGTCCCTTTAGGAATATATGACTTTTTTGGTGAAAAACAAATGAACAGAACATCATTTCTGAAGGCTATATTTTTGTAGGCAAGAGAAGGAGATGTGCCCAAAGGGGTATGATTTAGTGCTACTTCTAAGTCCATGCCACAGAGAGCACAGCTCCAGGACGTCAGCTGGGCCAGCCAGCAATAGAGCTCCAAACGTCAGTGCATGTGGAGATCGGGAGATGGGGCAGCACGACTGCGCTGTGCACACCCTGGCCGGTCCCCGGGATGTCTTTGCTGAGCCATTCTACCTCTGAGCATCACCAGGGAAGACAGCAGAAATGGAGAACTGGACCTGGGGGTGAGAAAGCCTCCTTGGGGGAGCAGAGCGCTGAGCGGTGCTGCACATCCTCGCATGCTGAAGACCCAAAGACCTCCTCACCTGAGGCTGCTCCCACAACATATCTGACTGCAAAGAAAATCAAAGTTACTGCCTACTTCCAGTGGAGGTACTGAATTGCACTGTGCTGGGCCATGAGTTACATGACAGCCTTTAATAATCTCAGTCATTCAAGTCAGAGGCTACAGCAGCTGTGAACCTCCCGAGCTGCACAAAGCACCAAAGCCACCATTTGTAAACACAAGGAAGTGACAGGTTGGATCTAAACGGCATACCGTTTAGAATATCTATGAATTACCTCAGCAGGTGAGAGAGTATTCCAGAGGAAGGAAGACACAAATGAAAAAGGTTATAAAAATACAGTGAGAACAAAGCCTGCCACTGCAGTGCCAATGCAGCGGAAGCCACAGAGCGAGCCAGCCCATGCAATCAGGTGAGCTGATCTGAGACTGACTCAGATACTAATTTCCTAAAAGACCTGTGAGTCTTGTTTGTGGTTGTCTTGTTAACCCACTACTGTGTAGATAACAAAGCAAAAAATACATTTTGCAAATGAAAAGATGCCTCAGGCCACTGAGTAGGTGGCATTAACTACGCAGATTTTGGTATACTCTTTGGCTGAAGTGACTTCCCAATAACTCCTGACAACAGCAGTGACCTGAGCTACAAAGCCAACCCGCCTGCAGAACAGAAAAGAGGGAAACCCCACCGGTGAGCAGGCTCTCTAGAAATGTGGGAGGCGCTGGACAACAGGCAACAGCGCTTCCCTCCCGCTGTGGTTTCGCTCCTGGCAATGAAGCCTCAGAAACACTGCGTGGGTTTTACAGCTTCTGGGTTTAGAAGGCAGAGAGGGTGAACGCCAAAGCTGTGTTACACAAGCTTCAGTGCTGCACTCTGTAGGAAGACATCAATTACAACAGGTAAGGTTTAGATCTGTATAAAGGGAAGGTGGAAGTTCAGGCAAGTTTGTAAAATATCTCAGGCTAAAGAGTCAACCTTGCCATTTTCACRTTGAAGGAGTCCTTGATCAGATATCAGGTTAACAACTCAAGCAAACTTAAAATAAGACACAGCGTTAATCTCACAAGTATTGTGGCAAGAGGAAGAGCACAAGAAAGAAGTCATCCTGCTCCCGACGATCTGTAGGAAAAGTGGACAGTGCCTGAACACTGGACAAAGAAAAAGAAAACCCCTCAGAAGAGCACTCAGAGATTTAAAGTCCCCAAAAGTACCTGAAGCATCAAACAGTGAATATCAAACAGTAGCTGTTTGTCTTTACACAGCCCTGCGAGAATCCGCAAACCCCCAGAGAGYGTTTGCAATGTGGCCAGAGCTGGACACACGCAGACATGAACACTGAATCCACTTCAGATATACCAATGTTGAACACCACTGGGCAAGCAGATAAACTTAATTTGAACTTAGGAAACCACTTCTTAATAGAGTAATAAACAAACTGTATAAGAAAAAAACCTAGAAAAGATAAAGCCTCTTGTAGTCATCATAAACATGTCCTACGCTTGGTTTTACCAAGGAGAAGCACTCATTAAAAGCATCCTGTAAGTTCACTTCCCTGGAAATCACAGATCAAGTTAACACACTTACTGGTCATGCATCTAGATACCTTCACTGACTTGTGTACGCAAAAGTGTAAATTGTTCAAGGCCAGTTTCTCATCATTTGCAGAGTCCTTTGGGTTTGTCCCCTGTACTGAAGACATTTCGCTGGAAGATACCAAGCAATGACGATACACACAGATACCATTTACATTGGTAAATGCCATGCTGTCTCAAGTAAAAAAGAAGCCTGAGAAGGGCAGAGCTAGAGGCCTCAGCCGGCCCTGGACGGAGGCAGAGCTGCTGGACGAAATCCACCCAATGCATGAACTCCATGTAAAACCAGTCATGTCTCGACCTCTGCACCACACACCGTGTATTGGTGGGACATCGGTACTGTCAAAAGCAGCTTGGCGGTTCTGCCCTCCCATTCCTTCCACGGCCGCTGGAGCCTACAGAAATTATCACTGCAGTCTCAGACACAGAATTCACAAACTACATAAAATCAGGTAGGTCTTGGTGACTGAGAAACATTCTGTAACACTAAAAAAAAAAACAAACCCAAACCAAAACAACCTGCCTGACCCCAGACAAAGAGTGCGCTGTGGCTGGCTCAGCGATGAAATCTGGCAGATAGCAATCAAGATGATGAGCATAGAGCRGTCAGTGCAGTCTTCTCCAAGCCCCTGCTATTAAATTAAGATTGAGCTCTTTGCTTTGTTTAAAAGCACCAGGATACTGATCTCCACGGGGTAACAGAATTATAACAAGAATATCAAAAAAAGGTTTAAAAGGACACATGAAGATAAATTAAGGATTGAAAAAGCCTAAGCAAGGGATCAAAGCCATTTTATACTGGCCCCAGAAGAACTGGAAGCTGTTAAGGCTAGCTTTACAGACCAGAAGCAAGGTCAAATAAAGCAGAAGAGGCCACACCAGTGGCATGGAAAGAAGGCAGCACAGATTTGTTTGTGCTGGCTGGAAAAATCGAAGCGTTGGGACTTATCTTCAGCCTCGCACTGCTGGGGAACTTTAACAGCTCAGGGACTTCCAGATGTGGACATCACTCAATATATTTTCCCTGGGAATCTATTCTTTGAGGTCTGTAATACTATTACATGTTATTTTTTAAATGCTTTTAATCCACCCTTAAATCTCCTCTTTGCAGACATGAGCTGAGCATGGATAGAGCAATACCTGCCACTCACGTTCAGATAAAGTAGTTGGTGTGGCAGATCTTTAACCACACTAATAAACCACTAAACCTTACATTTCCTTCCTATTAAATCTGCATTTATCGGGTACGCTGCAGCGAGAGAGGTGTAGAATATTATTTTCCCCACCACCTTTTAGTCCACTCACACATTTTTGAAGTGCTGCTCTGAGATTTAGCCGTACACATTCACTCTGGGTTTAATGAGTGTGACGAAAGTGGTCAAGTCCTCAGCAACCCGTCCAAAGAAGAGTCCATGTATACCCCTGCRCTGTGAGAAACTGATCTTAGATTAAGGTCTCCAAACACTGAGCTCTGGGTGGGCCCATTCCCGCAGAGCATTCCTGTATCTTAAAGAGCATCACCAGCCCATGTATTTGTGAAGAAAACCATAAAGTACGATGTTCAAACTATCCAGTTTTCTGAAATACACCAGTATAGACAGCGAGGTTTTCCAAAGCCTGTGGGGGGCCTGAGCCAGCGAATCAGAGGCATGGGCTAGTTCAGACACGACGAGGTAATAACCACAAAATCTTGAAGCAGACTTGTATGACACCAACATTGGGGCGAGGGGTTAGCTCGGCTCACCAGCAAGGGACGGGGAAGGCCACAGCTGAAGAAGATAGAGTTAGAAGCTCCTAGTCAGGGAAGATGTGGCAAGTAGAGAGAATATGAGATACAAAGTCACAGACAATAAAAAGGCAGAAGTTCGCAAAAGGGAAGTAAAAAAACCCTAAAAGATTGGCAGAAACGCTCTGACAGCGTCCTGCTAACACACACCCAGACAAAGACCTATGAGAAGGAATACGCGCAGTCATCCATGAGAACTGAAGTCACCTTCCATTCCACGGTCAACGGGGAGGACCCTGCTCCCTGTCAGGTCTACAGCCTGTCCCCATGACTGGGAGCACTAAGAAACCGGAGGTGAAGCCCAGGCGTCCCCCTCGCTCTAGCTCTGAGGAACCCAGCTCCGCTTGCTGCCAGCCCCTCCGACAGCAGAGGTCCAAGCTGCGAGGACAGGCTCAGCCCCACCAGTGCCCATCAGATGCGCCACAGAGGAGCCCACCCCAAAGCAACACCTCGGTCACGAGCTGCTCCACGCCTGCGTCTCCTGGTTCACTGCCTGCCAGGTTTGCRTGGCGCTTGAGAAAGCGTCTCAGGAGGGAATTTTGATAAGTCACAGCACAGTTACTGCTCTGCTGACACCGAACCCCTCTCAGTGTTCTCCTTCTTCCCCATTCCCTCTCGAGACGAGCGGTGCCATTGCCGCAGCCCCGTGACGACCGCCTCAGAGAAGGACCCCATGTACACATGGCAAACAATTACAATTATTAAAACACAGTCAGCAAACGAGAATACTGTTATAATCTGATACCTTGAAACAAAGCCCAGCACAAGTGAGGAGAGGAGAAGGTATGTAAGTAAGACTAATAACACGAATCCTATTTTTCAACAGGAGTGCTTTGTGTACTTTTATGTTTAGTTCATTGCTTTTTTGATGCCAAGCCAGGGCAACAGGCAGCTAAGTGCCATTTGAGTTATGATAAAATATTGGAAGATATTAGGCATTGTGAGCACAGGCAAAATTAAATTTACAAATGAGATTCATAGGCGAAGGCCACAACAAACAGCAGCTCAACTCTAAAACCTGCATTCCAGCTACAGCAAAGGAGAGGTGCACAGGCACTGTGGCACGGGGCACGTCTGGTTCCTTCTGCACCTGCCATATTAAGCCCCTTCAATGAATGTAGCAGGCCACTTAAAAATAAATGTTTGAGCAAGGAAGGGCGTCACGCAGGTCACACAACGTTCAGCCCTCACACCTCTGCAGGGATCAGGAGGCTTATGCCAGCCCAGCTCCACTTTAAAATATACTGAGCCTTACTCTTTGTAGACTTAGACAGTTGTTTTGTTTGGAGTCGTCAGAAAACGTGTATTAGAAACATTTCGCCTGCAGTAGGCTGCTGGAAGATTGATGGTTGTAACTATGGCCAGCACAGGAATGTGCTCTAAATAACAATTTAAAGGCAGGTAGTCCTCTGGCTGCAAGCGGTGTATCTGTTGCTTCAACAGCTGAAATATTGGAGACTAACAGAGGTATTTCACATTCAAAGTGATGCTGGGACCAGGCACTGCGTGGCAGAAGCTGGAGATATTTACTGTGCAAAAGACAACTTCATGGCGCCTGCCAAATGGTGCCATGGCAAGCAGAGCCACGGAGAATTTCATGCCACCAGAGCCTCCTCCATCACCTGCAAGAAATGCCCCTGCCTGCTCTGAAGAAATACATCGGCTCYGTCCATCACAGAACTGACGTGGCTCTTGCAGGCTCCAGACAGATGCTGCATTTCAGGCTGGCATGAGTCCTTCAGAGATTTGGCGAGAGCAGCCTGCTAGAGAGCACTGCCTCCCGCGTGACGAGCTGGGCAAGTGCAAATCCCAGGTCCTCATCAGAATTAGATTACATCCTCAAACCACCTGGAAAGGAAGGGCACTACTAAGACTTCACTTTCCAATGCACACAGGGTTTATGTATTACTTCCTACCAAACTATAAGCTCTTCTAAAATAGATTAAATAGCAATTTTAAAACGCTGTTGTTGAATACGATTTATTTTGTTACATTTTACCTAGCTATAACTCCTTTCACTGCTTAAATGCTACTCCTCTGAGCCCTCAGAGCCTCTGTTCTGGCTCTGAATTTTGGCCAGTTATTTTTTGGCTAGTTATTAGTGTTATTTTACTAACAAGCTTTGTGCTGAATTCCTGGGACATTGTTGGGTCAGGCTCGCAGCCTCCCGAGGGCAGGGCATCACACCCCAGCATCCCCACCGCTGCTCTCCCCGGGGGAGGGTCGGGGGCTTCTTTCAGCACGTAGTGCAGGAGGTCACCGCAGGAATAGGTGACCAAGGTTTTCTGATAGATCATCTTTGCCCAGAAAGGCTAATGAAAAGCTAGTGACATTTCTGTAACTAACTGCTTACTGATCTGAATATAATTTGGGGGGTTAAATGGTCCTATTATGTTAGATCAACATTTTATCAAAGAGCTTCGGAAGTGCTGTGTGGGTTCACGGGTCCCACAATCACTTGGTGAGTTAGAATAAAATTATAGCACAAATTTAACTCGTATGTATTCCCTCTGGGTCCATTTTTAATCTCTTTTGCTAAGTTTAGTGATTTAATGTTGGCGCTGTGATTTTAGAAAGTCTTGCGATGGCAGCAGCGCCTACGGCTGAACTTACGGTACCTTGCCGGTGAGGCTATCTTCAGTCACTTGTGAGCTTTGCCAAACAGTGTCCGCACAGGCGGAGCTTCTCCTCTCAATAGTTTTTGTGTTTGTATTCATTTCACCCATAACAGAATCGCTATTAGCAGTTTCTGAGGAGACCGACTGTTATTTTGTATTTTTTAAAAATTGTCATTGCCCAGCATAACCTGCTTTATGGCAAGGACTTTATATATGCATAGCACTTAGCCAGCTTCAGGAAAATCTCAGATTTGCCAAATTGTAGGTTTCTGGCGAGGGGAGGGGGAATCATTTCACTTCAAGTTCATCTGACTGACACTCCATCACTGAGAAGTGATGAAGTCCCACTCTCCTGGGTCTCCACCCCACACACTCTCCCTGTGCTCCCTSCACCCGGTGCCGCACGCCACCAGACCGCAGGCTGAGCCACYGGTGAGGGACTCTCTGGGATCATATGGATTTATATTACAAGCAAAAGCTCGAGGGAGGACGCTGCGGAGCGGCACTGAAGGCAGGCAAAGCAAAGCAGCTCAGAGCTACTTGCCCAGTGAGTGCCGGCCAGCCTGGGCACTAGGGGAGGGGGAAAAACCCAGCACAGCCCTGCAAAAAGCCTGTGTATCTTTATGATAATAAACGGTCACAAGAATTATACAACSTCCCAGAAAAATCTACAGATTAAATCAGGGTTTTACAYGACTTRATTTAATTCTGGCCATTTATTTCTGTTTATTCTTACTAGAATTAATTTGATTTAATTCTGGCTCCTCCAAACTTGAATTTTGCAATACTATTGATGCACTTCTAATGTAGTTCTGTGGAGGTCCAGTGTAACGCCACATCTAATTCTAGTTAATAACATTCATAGAAGTATACAAATTCTTCTGTATCCACTATAAGCAGCCAAAAATCTCACAAACTTGTGAAAAACACGGTATAGGTAATTGCTTATTTAAAATGGTGTGTATCTTATACTGCATGGCACRTTGTTGGCTACAGGAAACAGGACACTGAGCTCGGGAAATTAATGGAGTTAGGAGGGGGCAATCCATAACGTCTGACTGACAGACCAAGGTACACCTTATTTATTAACAGAATCTATACCGAAATGGAGGCCAGCATGCTGATGGAGGGCTTCATTAAAAAATAGTGTCAGTCCTACATTATCTAAATTACATTTAATCCATGCTTAATTGCATTGGATTAGCCTAAACAGGAGTCCCCTCTAAGAAAATAATGAGCTTCATACCTGACACCGGAAGAGATGGGGATGAATTCAAGAGTGCTTTGACTCTTAATCAGGCAATTATATTTTCTTCTTGCTCCTGAATTAATTAAAGAAGAAAATAGCTACAGCATTAAGACACTTTTACAATAAAAACAGAGTCATGACCATTTGTAAAAGGCAGAGTGATCCATACAAATAGGAGATTTCCTGAGACTGACAAAGACCAGTCCCCAGCCAATTCCTCCTCCCAAAGCGATGAAAGGGGGCTCCCCTTCAGCAGTACTGGTCAAGTAYGGACACCTGAGACTCATCCTATCTGTTTGTACAAGGCTAGTAGGAAAGCCTTACAAAATTAAAAGTTTTTGTATTTCTAGTAAGAAAAAACCAAAACCTTTCTGCCCTCACTGAGCTCATCTTGACCATTCAGAGCCCTTCATACAACCACCTCCCGGGTTTGAGCTGTCAGCAAGCCGCATCTGAGCCCAGCACCACCCAACATGTCCCAGAGCCCAAACAGTTTGAGATATTGTGCTAGCAACCCCCTGTCCTCTCTACACAGGCTTTCACCTTTAACAGAAGTATCAGTAAACAGATGAGAAAGTACTAGCTGGTTTCTAACCTCCTTTTAGACTTTTTCATAAGTCGCAGATACACCTAAGTGAAATCTCAGCTTCATCGAAGGTGCTGGTTCCATCCTTATTGAAGGAACTACCTTAGACTAGCTACAGCCGAGAGAGGGTTTACACCTGACTTTGCAAGTGCTGCCTCACCCAACCTGAGCCTGTTCTGCTGCTGAGCCTGACCACAGCCCCTGCTTGGCCAATGCACCTAGCCTCTCGGCATTTAGCCCTTCCACCAGACCATGGCAATTGCTTCCTGCCAGAGCTTTCCCCATTCAAGAGTTTATGAAACAAGTCCGAGACGGGAAGCGAAGCAAAGCTCTTCTGTATCGCCTCGAGGATCAAAAGTGCTGGAACATCCAGCCTCCACAGCACATCCATGAATCCCAGACCCAGCCAGGGGATCATTTAACCTTTATGTTTATTTTGGTAAGAAAACACGAGGGGTTTTTTTGCTCACTGAATGAGTGGCATGCTCATCGAGAAGGCAATATACACTATACATCTGGTGATTCATTCTGTATGTGCACTCATTAACGGCTGCTTAAATCTACAGAGACACAGCAAGGTGAATGTAGCATAAAAGTATTTTTCCCCAGTTTACAGCCCTCAGCTAGTGTGACACCAGAGCCCCACTGATCGCCGCAATCACTGTGGGAGGAAGCTCAATACAGGCTAACCGTCCTCTTTACTTAAATACCAACTGCTTTGATCAAGAAACATTGTGAGAGCTTTACTATTTACTTAATGATCACAGGGGCTCCAAGCTTCACGGAGGTGTAAGGGACTCCTTACGGTGGAGATCATGTCCTGGCACACTCTCCTCGACGGGTCGGAGCCCTCGATGCTCCCCGCCAGCACCAATGTGCACACCACACAGGGAGGCACTGCTCACGTGGGTGCACGTGTGAGGTGAAAAAAGGTGGGAATGGCAAAACTTTGAAGTCAAAAGCAAGCAAATGTAACTCTTTTCTCTGCCTGCAGACTCTTACCTAGCCCAGCCATACCCATGCTGCACAGACCCGACTACCAAAGCCTCTGCAGGAAGAGAAAGGAAAACRGGTATTTCTGCTCTGGCTTCTCAGCCCCATTACTGAAGGGGTTTCCCCTAAACATCAATTAAAAGGAGATATTTTTGGCATCAATAACAGAAACAGTTTACAGGGTTACAATGACAGGTTTTTTCCCCCACTTAGGGGCCCATAGAAAAACAGCTTTTTCTGACTGGGTCTAAAATCCCCCTGTCTTAGACAGCATCACCCCCTACACGCACGGCTGCTCGCTGCTGCGGGACATGACCCTCCTCAGTGCTTTGGGCTGGAGCCCCATCGCTACGCACCCCAGGGCACGGGCAGTGTAGGTCTCTACTTTCTGCTCCTTGGCCGTTAATAGCATTCAATCCTATCAGAAGACTAAGGTAGTTCACTACGTACGGAGAATAACTATAAGCCCTCATTCACCCCCACCAAAATGACAGAAAGCAAGAAAAAAAAGGAGAAATGGGAGTTTGCACAGCCTGGGGTCCCAGGAGGCAGCGGCTCCCAGCGAGCGGGCTGCCGCGCACGGCCGGTGGCGCTTCTGAAATCACATCTTGCAAACAGGTACTTTTAATGTCCAGCCCTGACGGCAGTAAGACATGCTGTAAATGACAAAATGCACCAGGAAAGGCAGTGAATCACAAAGTAATCAGAAAACTACAGTAAATCTACCCCAGCCTTTACCAGAGGCAGGCTCTTTGGTGCAGTAAACATGCCAACATCAGAAATTTCTCTGTGGTTCTTTGGGTTTGGGGTTTTTTTTTACGCAGGGTCTTGTGTAACAGCACTGCCTGAGAAGTGATCTGTCGCAGGTAAGCACTACAGCAGTTCACAGAGTTTCAGTGACTTTAAGTTTCTTCTAAGAACAATATATCCTGCAATAGCTGGTTAAAACAGAATGATCTACACACATCCCCACAAAAAAGTTATCACAAATTTTGTCCAGCTGTACCCTGAAGAGGTGATGCCACTTTTGGAAGACACCTGATGCTGTCCCTCAAGCTGAGTGTTTAGAAGGACATAGCTACTACCCAGCTTTATGTGCACTCTGGGGAGCGTCGCTGCGAGCTGCAGACCCACGCCAGGCTCAGCAGGCGATGGTGACACAGAGCCTGTCCTAACACCTCTTGCCTTGATGCTCCCCGTGGTCAGGGAGAGCTGCAGAACACAGCACAGTAATACTGGGATGTGTCATGGCTATTAAAAGCTGCCACAGAGATCCAGTGACCCTCCAGTTCTGAACAGCCGCAAACTCCAGTTTTAAGCGGTTAAATACACAGCTGGAACATGCTCCATCTGAAACCCAGCCTCGTAATGAGAGTAGATCTGGACCACAGCGTTAGCATTTGCTGTTACAACCTTTTTTTTATTAAGGCCAATTAGCTAATACTACAATTTCATCTTAACTTATGGCATTTATTTTTGCTCTCAGTATTCAGCATTCCTGCAGTCAAGCACTCGTGCACCGTGGAGAGGAGCACACACAGCCAACAGTGGTGTCCGAGGGCAAGCTGTGAAGCCAAAAAGCATGGCCAATGTGTCAAGTACAGGGGAACGGTGGAGAAAACATTGCTACAAACAGTCACCTCTCATCAGTGACAACGGGCATAGCACACGCTCCCAGTCTCATCAGGAACCGCACTGAAAACATCCCAAATAATCACTAGGGGCAGTGCGGCGGGGATGGGGAYGTCACAGCTCTGACCACGCTCACCCYGGCAGGGATGGAGGATGTCACAGCTCTGACCACGCTCACCACGGCAAGGATGGGGGACCTCAGAAATCAAATTGTTACTTTGCACAGCTTGGGAATAATGCTTTTTTTGCAACAGAAAGCATTTTCCTGTTGGTTTGCTGGTGTTTGTCATTTGGGGTCTTTTTTAACTGTTATTTTGATAACACAGTCCCTCCCTGTGCTATCTGCACATCGGTACAGTGCAGGCACTGCACAGGAGTGGGAAGTGACGAGAGGAATCCATCTTTCCCAGTTTTGGAAGAGCGCTGAACCCGCAGTCCCGTTCACAGGTACGAGTGATCCTCTGTCCCCGAGTCTGATGAACTCTGCAGAGATTCACTCCCAAAAGGCAGAGAGGTAGGACAGCTGCCGTAGCTACTGCCTGGCAGGTTGTGACCATTCGAGCTCTTCCTCTCGAGCTGCTGCAGCCCCCAGCAGTGGGCGAAGGGCACGCAGGGCCGGTGCTCGTGGGTCTGCCCTGCAATCCGCAGGCTGAAGGCCAACTGGGAGGCCAGTACTGGTCGTTACTAGCTTTCCTCTTCATCGGGGTGGTTCGGAGAAGTGGCTTGTTGCTGCATGTGACACTGCACGGCTGCAGCAGCGATGGCACCGCCATGCCCAGGGTGACGGGGAGGACATGTGGGCAGGCAGCAGCCGCCTTTTGCTTGGGGCAGGGAATTTTAGAAGAAGRATATTAACTTTCCTTCAGGTGTGTGAGTCAGGCTGAGAAAGAGACTGCAAAAGTCTCACTGCTAAATGCTGCCGGCAAGGGAACACCTGGGTGTCCTGCGATGGCACACGGCCTCTTCGCTCAGAGCTGCAGGGAACAATATGGCCTCTAATTTTGGTATAGAAGGGTATTTTTGTCCCTTCTTTCCCGGTATGCTTTGTGTGTGCTTGTGCTCTGAAAGCCCAGACACTTGCAACATCATCTATCGGATGTTAGATTTGCTGTTTCGGTTATTTACTGTTGTTCCTCAGACACGGCTGCGTGGCAATGGCTGGCAACCGCTTCTCGTCTCTCTGCAAGCTGCAGYGTCACTGGTGCAAAATAGAAATATAGACAGGAACATTTCTCTTTGAGTGATACGCAGGGCTTTGTCAGAGGGGTTTAGGTGGACAATAGCAGTTTTGAGTTACGTTAATTAAAGGAAATGAGATTGGTTCCCACTTTTAGGTGTGTTGAAATAYATTGACAAAAACATTTTGGCAGCTCCTAGTGAATGGAAACCTGTAACACACACAGCCATCTTACAGACACGTGCCRTTGTTCTGGTCCCTTAACAAGTCATCTCCTAATATTCCCTCCAGAGACTGGACTCACAGGTGGAACAGCCCCACATTTCAATGTTTAATTTTGGGAACAGGGGTCCCAAGGATTTGCAGAATAAACCTGGATGATGCTCCCCTAACCCGCAGACAGCAGCGCTACAAAGGAAGCCAGGGATGCTGCCGCCGCAGTGCATTGGAAGCAACATTTGCCAGGGTGCTCCGGAGTCAGGCACATGTCCTGAAAGGCTGCCATAAATTATAAATCTGCATATGTGCAGTGGAAAAGATGACCCATTAGTAAACCTTTCAAATATAGATAGCCTCCCAGGAGACAGGGTTGTACATTATTCGCAGAAATAACCCTGACGGCACAAAGATTTGTAGAGCATTTCAATTGCCCTGAGATAATTAAGAATTTGTTCAGTGAACAAAACTGGAAACCTAAAAATCACAGCAGCTGAACAAATTATTCCAAAATCTGCCTCATTTATTTCATGGCAATGTAGATTTGCAGAAAATTAACATAAGATGCAACTTCAGTAGCTTCTGTTAAGCTGGGAAATACAAAAAACCAAAGAGCCATACCACGGATCTCCTGGAGTCGCTTTGCATAGGAGATCTCAGCACCTCTACTCACAACTTCTGCCATAAGCCAACCTTGAACGAAGCTTTGCCCAATTTTTGGCTCATCTCTTGAAAAACTACCCATATTGGATTCACAGCACAGCTTTGGTAGTAATTGTACTCAGTGTACATTCAGTCTGCAGTTTTCATTTCCGATCTCTGTGATGAACTACTTTTAATATCACCAAAATCCTTCTGGTTAAAACATGGCTTTGGATAATAAGCTCACTCCAAACCAAACAATCCTTTGCCAGAGAATATCTTATCCAAGGCTGAGTGTCATGTTTCTAGGTAGCTAACATAAGACTATAGACCTAACACTGTAGTGTTAATACCAGGAACTGCTCAGTGATACCTCCACTGCCCTTGAATTTCATAACAGTCCTTCTTTTAACCACGACAGGAGTGACACCTGGCTTTTAACTTCATGCAACATGTATGGACTTCATAATGATCCCAAAGATCTCTGCTTTATATATTTTTTTTCTGACAGAGTGTGTACAATTTTTGCTAGAGGTGGCTGTTTTCTTTAAAATAGGAAGCTGATGTTTCAGATTCATGAAATTGAGCACTGCCTTGTGCATCTGGCATACTGACAGCAGAYCAAAAGCAATCCGATGTTGTTTCCAGCCACCTCCAGCCTGGAGAGGGGAAAGGAAGACATGGGAATGAAATTCATACAGCAACTCAGAAAGAAACAAGCCAAACACAGGGTACTCCCATCAGGAGCGTCCCAGAGAGGAGGACTGCGTCTGTCATCCGCACGCTTCATACTTTTCATTTGTTTTTTCAAAATACCATTTTCAAACACCCTATAAAGGAAGACACTCTGTCAAATTGCTGCTTTGGCATTAAATCAATAGTAGTACCACTTCTAGGCTCCGACGTACCAGCTCACTTTCTTGAGGTGTTGCACACCCCGTGGTGGCCACGCAAACCTTGGGAACTGCATTTCCCTCTGAGGCACGCCACGGGCTGCTGCCCGGCTGGTGGCCTTGCTGCTGCGAGCCTGACAGCTGTCTCAGCAACCCTTAGCGCTGCTGCCGCGCTGACCTTTGCGGCTGCTGACATTTGGGGAATTTGTAGAGCAGCAAGCTCCAGTAAATCTTGTCAGAATTAATGTAAAAGTAGACAGACTCATTAACATCTTCCCTCAAATAAGGGCTGGCTGGCTACAGCGTCGTTACAGAGACACCATTTGTCGTCGTTGCCTGCGATGCAAAGCTGGAAGGTGAGCGATTCACCAGGACATCGAGCCCGCCAGCACAGGGAGATGGCACGCACCATCTCCTGCCATCATAGGGAGGGCATGCCCAGCCCTGGACATCCTGCGGCCAGAAAACTACTGGAAACAACAAGACACGTGTATCCTACACCCATGAAGTCCGACCCTCTGACCCACTGGAGACCCATGGTCTCAGTATCGGTACACCGGCAACATGGGGTAGACCTTTTCTGTGCATGTTAAAAACCAAAACTCTCCAGAAAGGTTCATTGAGGCACCGCAGTTTGTTACAGACTCATCACCAATCCACCCGTCAGCTCCAAGGAGTTTTAATGCTCCTGTCATTATGCTGCTGCTGATTTCCCTTATTGTGCTTTCAGGTCAGGGCACAAAAGAGAGTCTATCAAAACCAAGTGTAATTAGTGATCCGTGAAATGCTTGTAGGGTCACAAACCGGTCGGCCCCCTGACCTCTCCCGAGGAAGTCATCCCACCGGGGCTGATTTCAAATGCAGCCCAACAGCTCGTCCTGTGCCAAGCCAGGGTCCTTCTGACCCCTTCCTCCCCATAGCTCCCCAACAGCTCTCAGCGCTGCCTCATGTACCAGCATCCGAGCACGCCTGCCATTAGGGGATTTTCCATGACATACATCTTTCCACTGCAAACCTCAAGAGATCCCAAGCACAGACAGAAACATCCCCATGCCTGCACAGACTGAGAAGAGCCAGGATGGAGCTGATGCTGCAACAGCGCTGGGTCAGCCCGAGATGGTTCGTTCTCCACCCCAAGGACAACGCACTCATATGAAACAGACTGTGGGCTGAGGCTGGCGTGCCCTTGGCTCTCTTACTGGTGCCATTATCTTACTAATGAAGATCTTCTGCTCGTTGGTCAGGGAGTTGGTATTAAACTGTCCCTCACACCAAAACTCGTGTGCTAGGCTATGGATTGGCAAGTTGGTTACTTCCACATCCCTTGGTTGTGTCTTTAATAAACTTGTGAATGTACCTGCAACAGAACTATTACAGTACTGCAAAGGGATATAAAACTGTCCAGTAACATTCATTTTCTACATGAGTTTTTACATGTGCATCTCAACATTGTTGAGACACCTATAAAAATATAAACAGAGAAGTAAAGCTGATGTAAAGGTTGAGGCAATGATGTATTAATTAGGTCACTGCTAAAATAACTATTTGTATTATGTCCAGGTCTTTCATTTACTTGTCAGAGGGACCACAGAACTTTCTTTGATTCAGATTGTTCAAAATAACCCCAGAATGTACCAACAAGCCCAAATTTCACAACAGTTAAGCTGGTGCACCAGTTTCAAACACTACCAGTATCTCTCACTAGACACGTTTTCCTCCACGCCGAGGCCGTTGCATCACCTCCTGAATCTGCTCCTGGTGTCAGGCTGCAGGTAACGAACGGCTCACCTGGACCYGCTCCAGAAAGTGCAGTAAGTTCTGTAGCAAATCTCACAGACCGCTGATTTCTGGCAGTTTTTCTTTCCACATTATCAACAGGTGGGATAGCTAAGGTTCATTCTGCCTTGCACTGGCAGGAAGCTAAGGTGCCAGCAGCACCAGGCAGCAGCATGCACAGTGACCCTGCTCTATGCCATTGGAGCTCCCTTGGTTCTGCAAGCCTCTCGTTTCCAGAATCCAGAGGGTTCAAGACCACATAATAGATTAGTAACAAAGGATGGGAACGGCCCTGCGCCATCCGTTAGACCACCTCGCATATGATTTCTGGGCAGAGGCATCCTGCGTGATAAATAGGAAGGAGCTAGACAAAAAAAATAATCACAGCAAACCCTTCATCTGTGGGGCTAAACTACAGCATTAGAGAAGGGGAATAACTAAGGAGCCAAAGAGGTGGAGAACTTACCCCGAGAAGACAGAAGCCAACCTCTTCAGAGCTAACAGTTCAACACTTAAGCAATCCCATGAACAAATATGCAAYTAAAAGAGCACAAAAATCCAGAAACCTGCTGCAGAGGAGACAAGGGTGGTGGGGTCCCTGCAAAGTGGGGAGGATGGAGGTAATTACTCCCTACCACACAATTATCTCCTTCAAACACATCTTCCTAAGTATTTGCAATTCCTTTGAGAAATCTTTTGACAATTAAAAAAAAAGGAATAAAAAGAGATAGAGGAGCTAATGCTCTTGTTGGCCAGTTAAATCCATACAATACTGTTGGAAAAAACTGGTAGAACAAAATGATTGTCAGGCAGACACTTGAGCTTCTTTCTTTAGTGTAAGTGAATAAATTAATGAATAAATCTAGTTTCACAAAGTAGAAATCCCTGGGGTTTTCAGGCATCAATTAAACACTACAAAAAGTCAAAATGACCGACTGAATTCTTGAAGCAAGTAAAACCCTGGGAAATTCAACACCTATTGAATAGAGCCCTTAGCAACCAGCACTCGATACTGGAGAAACTGAAATTAGACATCAAAATTCATTGTAAGTACCTAAATGAGGGTGAGGTCATCTCCTTAACTAATTTACTCGTTAACATTCATCTGTCTGGCCCAATCTGGAAACCTGAGACTGCAYTATAAGCCTCTCCTTTTTTCCCATCCACTTCAGTAGAAGCTTTAGTTGGTTTCCACAAGTGTAGATAGCTATCAGGAAAGGTAACGTGCCTGGATACACCTATCCTCAATAAATGCTCCAGGAGAGCCCTCAGGATATTTTAGTAATTCATTAAGGAAAAAAAAAAAAACAAGTTATCTCTGCAAACCCTCTGAGGACCTCTCCAGCATACAGAGTGAGTTAGTGCTGGTACAGGGTAGGGCTTAAAACTCCATTCATTCTGCCTGTAATAATCAAATGTGAAGCTCTATCAGGTAGAAGACTTCATATTAAAAAGATGAAAGCTAATTTCAGTCCTGTATTTTCATTATAAAAATATAATATCACAGCAATATTCAGAAGAGAAGATGCATAATTTCCAGCGGAAGAGCACGAGACAGAGAAACCAACAGTACCGAAGCCTGAGAAATTCCCTTGTGAAGGCTGGCCCCCAGCTAATCAACATGCACATGCACTGACCAGATAATAAAGGAAGATATATCTGATTTTTGCTAATCAGTGCTACAGCCACAGAAGGTTAGCATTATAAATAGTTCATTATGGCTGGAAAGGCTTATTGCCAGCTTGTACAATCCATGCCAGGGGTCACAGCTGAACGAATGAAAACACAACTGCTAATCTGGTTAGTTCAGCTCCAGTCGAAACCATGCATGGTTAGTTGTGATAACAGACTCCGGGATGCCAGTCTAGGACCGAAATGACACCATGCAGAGGTGAAGTGAAGTTTTGTTGTCACTGGAAAAAAGGAAACTGTGGGGTTTGTACTGCTGTAACTCTCTGCACAAGTCCCTCAGTGATGAAGGGCTCCAAGAAGATGCTCTAAGTAGAGCCGCCACTTTGAGGGCTGATGGAGACAGTCAGAGCAAACTCCAAGGGCGTCTGCTCACCCAGAGCAAAACTTAGTGCCATGTCCTGTTGGAGCGGGTCCAGAGGAGGCCACAAAAATGATCAGGGGGATGGAACACCTCTCCTATGAGGACAGGCTGAGAGAGTTGGGGTTGTTCAGCCTGGAGAAGAGAAGGCTCCAGGGAGACCTTATTGCAGCCTATCAGTACTTAAAGGGGGCTTATAAGAAAGATGGGGACAGGCTTTTTAGCAGGGCCTGTTGCGACAGGACAAGGGGGAATGGCTTTAAACTAGAAGAGGGTAGATTTAGACTAGATACAAGGAAGAAATTTTTTATGCTGAGGGTGGTGAAACCCTGGCACAGGTTGCCCAGAGAGGTGGTGGATGCCCCATCCCTGGACACATTCAAGGTCAGGTTGGAAGGGGCTCTGAGCACCTGATCCAGTTGAAGATGTCCCTGCTCATTGCAGGGGGGTTGGACTAGATGGCCTTTAAAAGGTCCCTTCCAACCCAAACTAGTCTATGATTCTATGTCTTCCCTGTGCCCTACATGAAGCAGCTCTTCCCATCTTAAAAACAAAACCTCAAACAAAACCAGGACCCTTCCCTTTTTGTGCACTGCAGATTTTGCCAGCAGACATGCTTGTTTTTGTAAATTCTTCCCATGTCATTGGGGGGGAACCTGGGAATGTGCAGATTCAATGAGTTTATCAGCTTACAAAATGGTGAGCCATGTAAAAGTACAACAGCACCTTGTACTCTGACAACTGTGCAGGTGCTGTAGCTTTGCACCTGGATTGTTTTTACTTTTTTTTTTTTAATTTAGGAGGAATGCAGACATTCTCCTTGCATCTCTACTGCATAAAAACAGATGCAGAAACCCCCCTGGTTAGAGGCAGCCGGCTGGAGTAAAGTGAGATGATAACCCCCGTGGAGAGGCTGGGCAACAGGCTGTGGAGTGCAGGAACCAGAAATCAGAGGCAGCTCCCACCAGTGACTCTGAAGCCAAGAGAAGCTCTTCATCCCTCAGCCCCAACGCCTTTGGCCGCTAGTTTGTCTGTCCATCCGATTGCTTCCCTAAGCCATCTGCTCTTACACTAAACCAGGTCAAACCCTGGTTTTTCTTAAACATATGGCAATGCCCAGAGAGCAGCTGTGCCTATCGCTTCCCGACTCTCCAAGAAGGCGGCCCAGGGAAGCAGGACAGGAGTTTCCAGCGGCTGGGAGAGGCGTGAGCCCGTTGCCCAGCCGTGCTGATCCAGGGACGGGGGGCACCAGGCTGGGACGTGCTGCTCCGCGAGAGCAGCAGAGATTTCACCTGGTCAGATGAAGGGCTCCTGGGACTCCTCTCCAGAGGAAGAAATGTGAAGTTAGACCTTCAGCTGAGTGGGGAGCAGGAACCCACCTCTGAAGAGAAGCTGCAAACGCTGCTCTGAGCAATTTAAAACTCTTTAGCTAATCAGAGTTGCTGCTGAACAGCAAGGAAAACAGTGAAATCACAATTTCAGAAGCATTGTCTTGATTTAGATGAATTCAAACTCTCAAAAAACAAGCATGTTAGCCACCCAGAAGTGCATGAAGGACTTCTCCTAGCAAAACCAAGACGGCTGACGATTGTATCCCCCCACCCACAGGGAGCGAAGCAAACACTGAACTGCAGAGCTCATAGCAAGGGCTGAGCAGATTATGCTGTAGTTCTGCGTGCCTCTAAGGAGGAGGATTTATTGCCAGCCATTTTCTAGGATTTAGTCTGTTCCCTCCACTTCCCATGGTAGACTAGAAACCAATTAATGCCAAAGTGGTGAAAGTTATCTCAGTTTTGCTTTGATGCCAAACCACTGAATCCGAAGACTAAAACAACGTGGCTTCAGCTCCCTTGCCTCGCTCACCTCGAAAGGGCAGGATGGAAGGGAATTATTAATTCCACCTCCTACTGTTTCCAGCACTTCAGGAGGTTATTCCCAGCAAGGGAGCACTAGGTTTTGAATCTGCTTCCAAAAAATCTTCAGCTGTCAAATTCCTCAGAAAGATGTGTTAAGAAGAAAAACTTCCCAGGAAAGCAAGTGAAACCTTTTTAGTGAAGAGACAGAATATATTTATTTTTTAATAATAAAGCCGTAAAACAGTGACAAAGCCATAAGGGTCAGAATAAAGCTAGTGTTCCTCCATTAGAGAGAGCAATGTTTCTTCTTTGATGTCTCTAAAGATGCATAGTCAGTCAGGCATGCGTCTTTCCAGGCAATTCTTTGCAACGGCTTTTTTAAATCACTCATTGAAATCACAGGCAGAAGCAACAACTAACCATTTGGATGTACAGTGATTTTAAAAGCAAAATGCCAAATCCACATGTATTAGTATTAATTCATATCACAGATCAAAAAAGAGCACTAACTGTAAAGCTGTTTCTGTAGGAACTCAAAGGAAAATAAGAGAGGCATTTTCAGCATAAGAGGACATTGATTTCCCCAGTACAGATTATTTCCCATCCTTTAAAGTATTTCCTACCAGCAGCAGACAGATTCACGGATTAACTCTTCGGTGTACACCTGCTCTTCATCTCATCAGCCCAATAAACCTTATGTCCAGACATCTCTAACAACCTGAGAGGGTTAAAGYTGTTATCCACAAGCGCAGGGTGAGGAGTTCAGCATTAACGTGACCTCCGCACTGCTGTTTGAAACACAGTGCCCTCGGAAATCCCTGCCCATAGACCATAAATCCCCCACAATCCTGGCACCTCCCGTTGACTGCTATTTCCTAGGTACCCCACCCTATGCAGCACGGAGCCAGTTTAGAAAGCCATGTGCATCAAGACTGTCCCTTGCCAGGTGAGAAAGAAAATCAGAGCAGTCAAGTCATATTCTTGGAGATCCTCCTGCCCAGTGACACTGCACTTGCAGTGGGGTGAGGGCAGCGGATCTGAGGCTCACAAGTCTGGTTTCATGGGGGCTAGGACATGGGAGAGCAAGTCAAACCCTGGAGCTATACACCAGCAATCAAACTACAGGTCAGCTGCTCCAGTTAGCTCTCATTCATGGAAAAACTGCTCTGTGCAATTCGCAGCACTGAAGAAACAAGTCCTACCGCAATGCGGAGCACCACAGTTTCATCTCATCCTTTTCCTCCTCCAGCCTGTTTGTGATTTCACACTGAGATTGAAGATCTTGTGCAAAATGGATTGTCATTTTTCCTTATTTGTACAGAACTGGAGCAATGGGGTCCTCATCCATCATGGAGCTTCCTGAGCAGTAAGGACTTACGAACAGTGAGCAGTAACCATGCCACCAAGCAGCCTTTTCAATGGGGAAGAAAACAATAGAACTCACAATCAGCACTGTCGCCTTCCCAGCACAAGGCAGTAAGAAGGGCACCCTCTCTCCTACCCAGCCACAGACCCCTTTAATTTTCCCCATTCCCCCAAACCAAAGCTGATTATTTAGTTAGGAGGCATTTGAAGCCCTACACAAGAAAGGCAAGAAAGCAAAGCCCAGACTCGTGGAGGCAGCTCTGTCCCGCGACTTCCAGCCTCAGCACCCAGCTCCACAGTTTAAGTTTTGGCCTCCAGTGAGCATTTGCAGATCACGACTTCTAGAAGGGATTTCATGAGCATTTCTACAGCTATTAGAAGTGTAGAACAGCCACTGTTGGTGGAACAAACCAAGCCCATGACAGAAGAATTTGCTGCCTGCACAAGTCAAGTACAGCCAAAAATAACACAAAGAAATCAGCACAACTGAGATGCAAGGAAGAATACAACAGAAATAGGTGAAAAATGAGCTTCTCATGCACCATGGAAAACCAAGTAATAAAATAAACTCCAAGACAAATTGGTTGTGAAGAGGGACACTTCACTGTGTCATCTAGGTTACGTAAATAAATCTGGCTGTGCTTGTGTTTGGAATTGTGTGAACATCAGGACCCTTGCTGCAAGAGCAGCTGTGACATTGAGACACTCGAAGCATATACCGTTATCTGCTTTAATTCATCAACATCGCCAGTCTGGGCTATTGAATGCTTTTGGGTGACAGACTCAAAAGATTTGAGACTGCCAAAGTACATTTGAAGAACCTATCACTGAAACAAAGGGCCAGAAGTAACATAGGATTTGGAAACATATTCAGACACCAAGAACTAGGTAACATATCGAACACAACATCTAAACTACTGCGCCCCACGCAGCAAGTCATAGGCAAAGGAGAAGCCACAAGAGGAAGGAGGGCTTTGTAGCTGTCGTGGTTTAACCCCAGTCGGCAACCAAGCACCATACAGCCGCTCGCTCACCCTCCACACCCCTGGTGGAATGGGGGAGAGAATTAGAGGGGCAAAAGTAAGAAAACTCATGGGTTGAGATAAGAACAGTTTAATACTTGAAATAAAATACTACTGGTACTATTACTACTACTACTAATACATTGTAATGAAAGGAAAACAACAAAAAAGAGAGAGAGAAACAAAACCCAGGAAAAAAAAGTGATGCAACTGCTCACCACACGCTGACCGATGCCCATCCCGCCCCCAAGCAGTGATCACTGCCCCCTGGCCAACTCCCCCCAGYTTATATGCTGAGCATGACGTCATATGGTATGGAATATCCCTTGGGCTAGTTTGGATCAGCTGTCCTGGCTGTGCTCCCTCCCAGCTTCTTGTGCACCTGGCAGAGTATGGGAAGCTGAAGAGTCCTTGACTTAGTATAAGCACTACTTAGCAACAACTAAAACGTCAGTGTGTTATCAACTTTATTCTCATGCTAAATCTAAACCACAGCACTATACCAGCTACTAGGAGGAAAATTAACTCTATCCCAGCCAAAACCAGGACAGTAGCATAGTATTTAGGATATTCCACCAGCACTGTTGCAACCCTTTTGAGAGTTTTGCACCCCAAACAAAGCAGGGCAAGGCAGCTTCTGGGTGTCAGGCGGATTTTCGCAGTTTCAAGGATGACATACGAGGACTTTTGGTACCTTCAGTCTTTTGAAATTTGAATTCAATCAAAGCTGGGAAGTTGGAATAAGGATTTGACTTCTGATTAGAGAGATACACCACTTGCCTGTTTAGTTGTGAAAAATCAGAAAGCTGACTCCATGCCATTCCTTTGCAAACTGACTTCAAGCCATCAACAGCAAAATGACTCTCCCATTGGTGTGTGACTACTGGAGCAGCACCTGTGGAGAATTAGCAGATTCACAGTACAGCTTCTGCAGTTTTCTGTGTTTCACTGCAGCTCAGTATAAGACCTACAAAGCAATCTATTTGAGTCACTCATCTCCACAGCAGATGTAGCCAGTCACTTGTCTCCTCAAATTTATATGTGGTTGGAACAAAGGGTGGCCCCACAGGTCAGGAAAAGGAAGACAAGGGTCGTTGTGCCAGCCTCCCCCGTGCCCTTGCGCTGAGCGGTGACTGACTGGAGAGGATGCAAACAGCAAGGGGTAAGCCCGACACACAACTTTCAGTTAGGCACAAGCCCTTGCAACTTCAGCTGGGCAGCAGTAAGCCAACTGGCATCCATTCTCACCACCACGTGGTGTTACTGAAAGATTACTCAGACCTTCTCTGTTCCCAGCTCAGTTTGGGAGTTTTTCCCAAGGACGAACAGAGGAGGCTGACCTTGTTTCTATCTGCACGTTAGCAAAAACAGGTAGAGTGCACAGCTTTCACTGATGCGTGTATTTCTTTTGCAGCACCTGGAGCTCCATGCAGCCCCAGCAGGACCCCACTCGATTAAGTGCTGGGCATGCACATTGGGCAGCCTGCATGTCCGGAGGAGCTTGCAGCAGAATGGACAAAATGGGGGTGTACGGCTGTTATGAAATGCAATTTCAAATCCACTTCTTAATCACAGGTGAACCTACACTCTGAGAGATTTCGTACAGAGGTTTGAGTATTTGAGCATTCAAGTGGTAAAACAGAGACAAATGACTCCCTCCTCTTTCTTACTGATCCAAATTCATCTTGCTCAAGCGATTGTACAGGAGGCAGGGGCTACATCAAGACTTCCTCCCAGCTTCCATGGCAGGTGGCTCTTTCCCTCCCCAGGGTTCAAAAGGCCTTGGTTGGGCAAGGAGCAGGTTGGACTCCTGGGACTGCCTCAGGATGAAGGACACCATTTCACTGAACTTGTTCATACAGCGGAGCTTGGCTCTTTCGATGCACCTAAGTACAAACAACGATTACTGTGGCAGCAAAAGCAGATGTGTGATGGGATCTGTTTTCCTTCATTTTAGCTGGAACCCTAAACCACAAAGGGTACTTTTGATATCATCTTATTTCGCATGACTACAAAGGTTAAGCCAAACCAAAATCAGATTGTTTCTCAGATTGGTCTCCTGTTAAACTAAGGGAAAAAAAAAAAATCTTATTTAGGGCCAAGAAGCCTTCAAAATACCTTGACTAATAATCTGTCTCAACTGTTAATACAAACCCCATGTATTTACAGACAGCATAGAGAACCTGTGTTTAACTCCAAGTCCACAAACTTCCCCTGTTTGCACTACAGAGAAATCCCAATAACCCCGACATTTCACAGGCTTATGCCAGGACATATGAGACTAGTTTTATTGTTCTCTGTTAAAACAAACAAATGAAAAAAGCCAACCACAAAAACTACTAAGTGGTAAACGTTCCACAATCTGCATATCTCTACTTATTCAAGAAACGCCTGATGTCAGAATCTTCACTGTGCTCACCAGCATTGATAAAAAGTAAGACAATATTCTTCAGATGAGAAAAAGAATAAAATAACAATTATGAATGTCTGCTAAATTAGCTAAATTATTAACGTTTTCATTATGTCTGGGATGGTCATAACAGAAATTTCGGTGTTAAGATCCATTACCTACAAAAAACACAGGATGAGAGAGCAGGCAGAAAGCTTTCTAGATGCTTTTCTTAAGGCAGCACCTCCACAGGCTCAGCACGACAGACACATTTGTTGATGAATGAGACTGTTTGTCCCCTGGCTTTAGCCAGACAGATCTCRTTTGGACTCACCAGGAACACAAATCAGGAGCTGTTATTCTTAAATATCCGGAAGGTATGACTGCTACCTGGAGCAGAGCTGCGTGAAGCCACTGACCTAATTCTGCTTCCCCACAGCCCCCAAAGCTCTGGGCTAGTTTTACCCAAACACAGCCTTGGTTCACAGACGCTCTCCGAGTACAGGCTGGACTATAAACCCATCTGTTATCTGTGTAGAAACCATCGTCATGCTCACCATTTCGCTCCAAACCTGGTATGGCATTTACCCTATGTGTTCAGACCACTACAAAGGACACGATTTCCAACCTGCAAGCTAGGCACCTTGCTGTCTTCACACGAGACAAGAGCTCCTTTGTGTAAATTACTGTCCTGGGGATTTGGAGTCAGGTGTTTTGCTCCCTTCCTCCCAGTTTTCAGTTGAGGATAGGCTATTCTTGAGTCTGAAGAGCAGCAGGGACTCATGCCAGCTTTATTGGCCCATGGCTGTCTGGTAATGGATAAAGCCCATAGGAAATCCTCTGAGTTGGCTTTGCTTAGTTCTCTTGAGATTATGTAGCAGGGGCCCCATACAGCTGCAAGTGTGATACGCACAGAGCTCACACCACAGGCCTGCTCAAACGCGTCGCCGAGGGCAAATGACATAAATACACTTCTACAAGGCCTCGTTCTAGAGCAGACATCTGCAGGTGTTAGCGCAAAGAAGCATAAAAGACCAGTTAGTTTCTTACTCTGAGATAATACATGACTCAGTAAGGAACTAAGCTTCCCATGAGACCCACCACTAGTCAGATTTGTCCCTGGAGTGACTGCATTAACGCGAGCAGAATCACCCCAGGTACCAGTGTCAGCCGTGTCCCTCTGCAGAGCTTGGAAACACTCCTCCAACAGCAAATCCACCATGAGAGCTAACGCTGTCCTGTGAGGGAAGCACTGCAATGATTAAGCAGATTTATTTGGGAATTTTTTAATTGTGCAAAATTTAGTTTGTTTATCTACTCCTAAAGTGGAACAGAATCATAGAATAGTTTGGGTTGGAAGGGACCTTTAAAGGCCATCTAGTCCAACCCCCCTGCCATGGGCAGGGACATCTTCAACTGGATCAGGTTGCTCAGAGCCCCCTCCAACCTGACCTTGAATGTTTCCAGGGATGGGGCATCCACCACCTCGCTGGGCAACCTGTGCCAGGGTTTCACCACCCTCAGCGTAAGAAATTTCTTCCTTGTATCTAGTCTGAATCTACCCTCTTTTAGTTTAAAGCCATTCCCCCTTGTCCTGTCACAACAGGCCCTGCTAAGAAGTCTGTCCCCATCTTTCTTATAAGCCCCCTTTAAGTACTGATAGGCTGCAATAAGGTCTCCCYGGAGCCTTCTCTTCTCCAGGCTGAACAACCCCAACTCTCTCAGCCTGTCCTCATAGGAGAGGCATTCCATCCCCCTGATCATTTTCGTGGACCCGCTCCAACAGGTCCATGTCCTTCTTGTGCTGGGGGCTCCAGAGCTGGACGCAGTACTGCAGGTGGGGTCTCACCAGAGCAGAGCAGAGGGGCAGAATCCCCTCCCTCGACCTGCTGGCCACGCTGCTTTTGATGCAGCCCAGGATACGGCTGGCCTTCTGGGCTGTGAGCACACATTGCCGGCTCATGTCCAGCTTTTCATCCACCAGTACCCCCAAGTCCTTCCTGGACTCAATCCCTTCATTGCCCAGCCTGTATTGATACCAGGGGTTGCCCTGACCCAGGTATAGATAAACTTCCATTTTATTCTAATCATTGTAGGGAAAACTCAAGACTCCTCCCTGCTTTTGAAGGAGTTTATAGGCAGATGTAGCACAGCAGCAGTTCCCCCAAGAATGGCCATTTCACATATAGGGTGAATTTAAAATAAACAAACAAAAAATCTAGCCAACATAGAGTCCAGTGAGTTCAACCAGCTTTAGTCCCAAGACCTAAAAAAAGACTTTGTGCCCTTTCAATCCTTTTAAATCGAGAGATCACTGATGACTACAGTGGGAGACAGAGGGGTCCTCAGTAGGATGCTGAATGCACATTATAGAAGAGAAGATTTATTTTGTTGTATGATTTTGAATGGCACGCATGCCAAATGCGAAGACTGAGAGGATTAGTGGGATTAACTGATTGCTCTTCTCAACCCAACAAAACTGGGCAAGCATCTCCCCATTTGGTGCTGAGCCTCCCAGAAATGGGACAACAGGATCAGAGAGAGAGAGAGAAGGCAGTATTGTGTTGGCAGGACTCTTACCGAGACCCAACGCAGGAGACAAAGCACGTGGAGGATGGCTGACCTGGATGAGCACCTCCAGGACGCCTCTTTCCACGTTCACAGTGGAGGGCTGTTGCTCACAGCCTCCGTCACACCAAGGTGTGCTAGTCCTGGTGTGTGCACCTGACACCTTCAATATTTCCAGGTGAAAAGCTGGCAGATGTACGAAAATCCAAGACCTAGTCTGCACGTGTAAGTGATTTCAATAAGTAATGTACTGTAAGAAAGAAACCAAACTGCCTGCAATGTTTAATTTATTAACCTTGTTTCCACTGGGAACGGATATGAAACCAATCACGGTTTGATTAATTTTGTCTGTTTCTATCAGTCCACCAACACGCGGTGCAAAATTCCAGGTAGTGTGAAAAGGTGACGCTAATTACTTGGCAGCACGATCCTGCAATCTGTCCTGCCGTACAGCCTTCCCACATGGCCCAGCTGAGGCCATACCCAGTCAGTGACCCAGAGAAATCATCCTCTGTCAAACATCTGCAATTCAAGGCTGGAGGTTTTACAGGAATATTGTGTGGATGCAGTGTGAGGGATTTCCACCACCYATACTGCTGCAAAGCAGCTAGGAAGCTTACTCCGGTGAGTAATATAGGAATTCAGAGGGGAGTCTCTACTTAGGCTGGACCTAGCAATAGAAATAATTAAGTTGAATATTCCTGCAGATTGTTTTGTTAAAATGAAGAAGAAAATTTTAATATCTATTAGTGGGATTTGCCCATGCTCCTGCATGCTTTCATAGAGGGGAGGAAGGAAAGGATTCGCACCATCTAACTTCAGATGCATGCTGCGGCTGTTTGCATCAGAAGGGTTTGTTCCCTTGGCTCACCAGACGGCTCCTGTGAAGAGCCAGGCTCCTGTTTCACAGCAATTCCTAACAAAAATGCTTTAAATTATCMCATCAAGATGCTTATTTCTATTGGGCTGTCTAGACCAGGGGGAGACCGGCCTCCTAATCTGGCACTTGTATTTTTCCCAAACTGGTTAGTCCTCCTTCCAGGCATGTACCAGACAGTCTGCCATGGGCATCGTCACARAAACAACCCCTGGAAAGACCAAGTGAGATGAGAAATATTTCTCACCATGAGCATTAAAATGTCATGAACACGGCAAATAGGAGGGAAGAGGACAGAGGTCCAAATAAAGCCAAGTATGTGGGGAGTGTGGGAAGAGGGGTTGGTCGTGGTCACCTCAGCAGGTCAGGTTTGGCAAGACCAGAGCTTGCATTCCCCTCCAGAAGGAAGAGAAAGTCCCCACCACTCTCACATCTCCAGTCCCACCAGACACTGCATTTGCCTTTCTGCAGCCTGAGTGGAGTTTACTAGGGATGAAACTAAAGCCAACTATCAGCAGGCAGATCCTGGCTCCACTGAAGTCTACAGAAGTCTGGCCACTGACTTTACCATAGACAGTCTTGGTTCTTCCACCCTCCAATTTATCTATCAATACTAGTCCTAGATAGCAACTTAAGGGCCCTGCTCAAGCAGGGCGTTGCCCGTGGGCTGGGCTTGGGGTACAAAGCCCTGGTACAGACAGTGGGATTGTCTGCACACACCACCACAAAGCTCCTGCTCAGGAAATGCAAAGACTTCTCGCTTTGCACATCTCATCAAAGAACAGGAACGCACATTGCAAAAAGCATTTTTAAAAATCCCTCAGCAATCTATACRGGGCTTGCTGAATTATTTACTGCAAAACCATCATCCAGCATTTTTTTCCTCTCTCTTTTCTGGTCAGAAGCCACGATATAAATGTTTAATGAGAGTAATAACTTTTCTATACAACTCTTGCCATAGAAGATGCTTATTTGTTAAGACAAACTCTTACATCATCTTCTAAAGGCAAATATTAGCAAAATAACAATTATTTGAAGYTGCTGATACCATCTCCTATAATCTTCTCTCCGCACTTCAAAGAGCCATTTTCTCTCTACGACAGTTGAATTCCTAGTATTACAGGTTAGCACAAATACTCTCTTAATGCAGATACCTTTACAAGCAAAGCTTGTAAGCAAAGCTTGTAAGGTAAGCTAGCATTCATATGCCACCCTGTAGACATAGCAAAATCAATCTGTTTTCAAAAACTGGCCACCAAACAACATCAAATGTCGCAGAGCTAAGTATCATACCGAAAGATAGAGGCTATCCCAGCACACAGAGCTTGTACCTGAACAGCTGGGAATTGAAGCTGTCTTTCAAATTCCAGTTTCACYGCTTAGCTCTGCTAGTAACCAACCTCTTCCCAAGACCTTTTCTGTGGTACCCTCCRCTGTCACTCCAAAATATATTGGCAATGAATAAAAGATGCTACGGACAAGGTCAAGTGACAGGTCAGTTTGGAATCAGAGCAGTCACGCATCATTTTGCAGTACTTGACCTCTAAATCCCATTGTTATACAACAAAATCACCTATTCAAGACACAGGCTGAGCTCAGTAGAAAGGATACTCTGTTTGCACCTTCCAACTCTCCTGGGAGCATGGGGTAACTTTAAAAATTCCCCTCGTTACCCACAAAGCCTCAGTGGTTAACTAMCCCTGCGCCGCACACTGTACAAGATAGACGCAGCAAGGGTGAGGGGGAGCATGCCAGGCAGGACCTGCTCACGGCTCTCTGCAAACCAACCCATTAGAAATTGAAAAATGCAGCGCTTTGGAGAAACTCTCACAGTTTTTTGGTCCCCCTCCCCCAGATTCTGAGAGTAAAGATATACAAGAATGAATGTAGCTTGCACAACTTCCACTCAATTTGGGGAAATTCTTTTTCAGAAATAAATTAAACCATTTAAGCAAGAGGTGTCCGAGTGATCTGGGAGCACTGAGTGCATTCAGCAGGATTTGTAGCTTTCTGACAGACTCCACATTTGATAAAAACTTTTTGATCTACTAAACTATCTGTCATAATAACTGCTTCAAAGAAGAGAAAAAAAAAAAGCTGCTGAAGCATCAGCTATAACCTTACAATCAATAATGAGCAATGTTTGCTTGGGACTTGATCCAGGACTCTGTTTTTCTTTTTATCTTAAAGTATTTGCCAGGAGGACGAGTACCAAAAGAGGGAAGGGAGAGGGGTTTACCAAGCGTGATTCTCTATTAATGATTTCGGATTATATTTAAGTAAAGCCATCTCACACAACACCAGAAAGTATCTCCTCCAGCAATGCAGTTATTTTTCATAAGAAGTTCCTGATATCCTAAAGAAACATATAAATTATACTCTGTTTTCACCTAGGTCAGGATTTAAGGTTCATCACCTGGAAAAGAGAGAGGTTTGTGCTGCAGCTCCTCTTGCCCTTGCTGGCAGGACTTGTACAGTTGGCTGCTCTCCTGTGCTCTGCACAGCCCAGAGACAYGCCAGCCCCGCACAGGAGGGTACAACCACGAGGCATGGCTGAAGCACTGAGGTGTGAGGTTTTATCGTTCCTGACACAGCTCATCATGCTGACAGTATTTTTGTTGCTAGAGGGAAACTTGGTTTCRCAGCCTGCTTTAACCACAGTGTTTTATACAGGCACACATTCTTGCTTTTTCCTATTTCTCACCTTCCCTATACATTTTTTCCACCTGCCCTCTAACTTCACCAATAGAGAGCATTGCTTTTCATCCTTGCCAGTTATCGCCGATCCTTGCCAATAAGGCAGCCAGGGCACATTGGTCTGGACAGCCCAGATTAGCCGTGCCGCCAGGGACAGAGCGAGCACCTCACTTGCGGGGAACGTTAACCCAGGGTCCGGGCACAGACAGCAAGCACCAAGGCAGGTTTGCTAGAACAGGACTAAGAATTTGCTGTCATTTGCAAAGTTTTTTTTAAAATAGAGCCCTCAACACCTGAAGTTTACAGTGAATCCTCAAGCTCTAATTTAGCACCTCTTTCACCAACAAAGAAGAGACTGTTCGAAGGCACATGCTGCCTGTTTGCCTCTCTTAATTTATGTGCTCTGCTCTCAGAGATGAAAACTGTAACACCAGGCCGATCACATCACTATGGACTCCAAACACCAGTGACAGCCAGGATAGTCCCCGCAATCTTTGGCTGGGAAGCCAGCAGACCAGTCAGCAGCACTGACAAAGTGTTTTGAGCTCAGAAAACAGGAAAGGGGTGCAGCTACCCATGCCAGCCGCCTCCTGCTCAGCTGCAACATGGAGGTGCACACACAGTGCGTGCAATCAGGTGGGGGACCAGCTTAGCCACAGATGTTAAGGATAAGCTCCAGATCTCACTACTTTCTACCTTTCTTTGGCATCTGACAAGTATTCTCTTTGGAGGAAGGGAACCAGAAGCAGCATCTGACCCTGCTGTTCCTACTGGTTACCTCTGAAATGAGACTAGCACCAGAGAGCAGGTACAACAGGCTGAACTAAGACAGCAGAAGTCACACAGCAAGCCAGAAACAAGTGCCTTGTGTTTATAAAACTGTAGAGAGCGTTTCACAATTCATTGCGATTTCATACTGCCAGTTTGTAACTCATGCCATTACTTACTTTCATTGCCCCGTGTACCGCCAGGGAGATGGCGGGCACAGTGGATGGAGGGATACAAGAGGACAATGAAGGATGGGTCTGCAAGGTCTGGAGCGCTCTGACAACTATACAAAGGAAAGCAGCTTCTGTGTCTGCATCAAGAAGCCATGGAGGAGAAGCCAAACTTCAGGATAATCAAGATGAAGTTAATGAGGATTTTCTCATTGCCAAGAACAGCTCCAAGTGGTAGGGCTGCAACTTTTTGCTGTGTGGCTGTCAGATCACCACGCTCTGCTCGGCAGCTTGTAAGCAACGAGGCACAGCACAGAAGATACAGGATCTGTGTGTTCCGGAGATGGTTGGTACAGCTCGTGGCATCCTCAAGGAAAGGCCTGGCATGTTTAGAGTTACAGCTCCAGCACTCGCTGAAGGTAACTGTTTGAAAGAGCATTACCTTCAAACAACAGTATCAAAAAGAGCAAAGAACAGCATGAGATCATTCTGCTAGCTTGCAACAGCTCTGTGGAAGGCAAAGGACTTGCCAAAGAGCCTTAAAAGCATAATCTCTCTGACCTATAAACAGCATTTCTGCTTCTAAGTCACCCAAGGGATTCTAGGAGTAGCACTGAGGGCGTTTTGCAGGACAGCACTGCAGGATAGGAAAGGAGACAGGAACCTGGTAAGAAAAATAAGGATCCAAAACTAAACAGAGTTTACATGAAAAAGTGTTTTAGAAACAGCTGCTTTCTCCTCAAGCATCAATAAATTTTCCCCCTTTGCCCCACCACCTTCTCCCAGACCTGCAAAATCTCTGCAGTGACAATCTGCTGGCAAGGGGCTCTGAATCCCTCCTCCAGCTCCCCGAGCTATCCCCCTCCCCAAACCCTCCAGGCAGATCTTCCCCCATCCCTGTGGCTCCCTACGTGTGTGGGACCTCAATTAGCCTCGAGCACAAGGACCCAGACTGCTCCTCACTGAGCCCCTGCAGCTGGCCAGACCCCTGCTTTCCACATGGAGGGAGAACAGACACCTCAGGCAAGAACGGCTGAGAACACAGTTCATGGGATGGTGTGACAAATCTTCTTGTAATTCACAGCCATCTGAGTGTCCTTGAACTGTAACCACTGCTGCAGCCCCTATTAATGCTTAGTAACAACCAAGACAGCTCTAGCTCATTTTGATACGCTGGGCAGAAGGTGTCCTAACAGCAAAGGCAGGCAGGTATCCTAGCACTGAGCTACCATTAAACAGAGATCCAGATTTTGTCACCACCAAAGCTCAGAGGCGATACCACTTGCGCTTTCAATTTGGGGCCGCCTATCACAGTGGATGTTCAACATGATGACAGAGACAAGAGAGTTGTTGTTCACATGTCTGCAGTTTCAGGAACCCTCAATTTAAAGAAAAGATGCAGAGACCCCAGGGTAATTCCCAGCAGGGATGATTTAGCAGGCTTCTGAAGATCAAGACAGACCTCTCCAGTCACAAGTATCTTTTCCCTCGGTAGCCCCATGTCCCAATTCATGGGTAATGAGTTATCAGCTGCTCTTAACTGTTTGGCTTCTTCAAACTGAAAGGACAAAATCCGATGTTGTCAGGAGCATTTCATCTATGCCGCTGCTTCTGATAGCCCAGTAAAGGTTAGGGACTGCTGCTCCAACCTGTGCGTAGCTGCAGGTGGCATTTATGCTACGTTCTTAAATAGGAGCAGCCCACCAATATCACCAAGGGACAGAGATGGTTCAAGAGGTTCAAGAAAATAGAACATGTATCATCAGCTTGGTCAAAAAAATCTACTTTTTTGACCTGGTCTATTACCTCTTGGCAATCCATTCACTCTCATACCAAGGCACTGCAGAGAGACTGTCAATTTGGCTTATACCCAGAAGAACCCACAAAATTAGAATCTCCATGCCAAAGTCAAGTGACTTGCTCACTCCTCTCTAGTAACCCAGGCCCTCCCCACCGTACAGATCAGGTGGGGGAGTTCCAAACTCCTGGGCCTTTATTGATTGAAGCTCAAGGAAAGATCTTTAGAGGTTTTTTTCTCAACCAGCTGTAATTATAACTTGAATTTTAACTCATACAATTAAACGAAACTATGGAAACATGCAAACAGGAGTTACGAAATCTAGGTTCTCTTATTTCTCTTTCAAACTCTCATTAATTTATGGATATTCAGAAGTTTAGGATATCACAGGAAGGCGTTTGTCATAGATTTCTTTTAAGTGTGGGATCAAAACAAAAAAAATCCTTAGGTTACAAAAACACTGTGCAAGATAGACAGATTATGTAGTAAGAAAGCCCATCATCTCTTCCCAGCCTAAAATAAGAAGGAGCAATAAGTGATTGACAGCAAACTATAGTCAACAGAGAAAAAAATCTTCATACATTATGATTAAGTTTTTCCTTTGTTGACTAGAGTTTGCTGTCAATCATTTACAGCTTTTCTTTATTTGAGGTAGGGAAAAAGGTTGCTGTCTCCTTCTTCCCTAGCAAGCTGTCTGTTTTCTTGCGTGCACTTTCTACCTAAGATATTTAAATGTTCTCATCTTGTACTTAACAGAAATATATAATAAACCTCCCAATTACCTTCTACCCTTTTAAATGTCAAACCAATCAAAAGGTTGAAAGGGGAAAATTAAAGCCTATTTTCAGAAGAGCACACTTACTAATGTATTACTGACCTTCAAGAGAAGAGTAAGATAACGCAACTTTTTTCGGTACGTATCCTGGCTTCCAGTCTACAGGATGAATTCAGAAATGTGGGGTCCATTGCACGAATGACTCTTAGAAAATTTAATCAGATTTAATCTAGGTATCTACCTAAAGCTGCGATATCTGATGGGTTCTGGTTTCAGTATTGCCTCTGTGACTTTGATCAGCTGCAAGATAATTTTGACTGGGAGGAGCAAAGGGAGAACAGAAACCAGATTCACTATTAGAAGAGCTGTTCAGGATGTCTGTAAAGACAGTAGCATTTGAAATTCATCTACTTCCTGATTTCATTACAGACAGACTTGCCGAATTACCCATTTCGCCATGGTACCAGCTGACAGGGTATGGCTGCCTACACCGCTATGCACCACGCAGCAAGAGGGGTATGGGAATCAGACTGGACCGTGCAGAGCTGCCATTGCAAAACACTTCCTAGCAAGGCATGATTTGCATCTGGCTCTCAGTCTGGTAAGACGACAATCAGGCCCTTCTACCGATATACTTTTTAAATCCTTTTTATGCATATTAGAACAAGAGAGTAAAAGTATATATAGGAGAAAGCAAAATGCTTACCAGACACACACCCAACCA
Organism: Phoebastria nigripes; assembly: GCA_035582835.1. Taxonomy (NCBI): domain Eukaryota; kingdom Metazoa; phylum Chordata; class Aves; order Procellariiformes; family Diomedeidae; genus Phoebastria; species Phoebastria nigripes. Next base: position 123,323 of record JAYKAV010002916.1, read on the forward strand.
AAGCCACAACAAAGCAAGGGCCTGACTGTTTGATGTGGATATTATTAATCTCTCAATGCTTTGCARCATGCCATCACTCAAAATACGTGCATGCATATTTGGGCTATGAGAATCAGTGAGGATTTTTCCCTAAGGCTTGGATCAGCCTTTAGCCTCCCATGAAGCCCCCTCCATGTACACACTCCCCCTGGTAGGAGCAGCAGTGTCCACGCTGTGCTACAAGTGCCACCTCTAGCCTCCTTCACCGGCAGATTCCCCGCTGTCCCGCACAGAGCACAGTGCAAGCACCTTCACGCAGCCGAGCTGTCGGCAAGTCAGACCAGCATCGGGAAGCTTTGCAGGGAAGGCTATGGCTCCTCAAGATCTGCATTCAAAATTTGCAAGCATTGAGATCAAGAAAAATCCTTTTCCAGAGAGAAAGAGCTGCACAGAAAAACATAGTGTCTTCTTAAAATCACATTTATTCATATTTCACTTTGTGCATATGTGATTTTGTTCCACATACGGCAAATCTTGTGTTTTCAAGGAGACTCGCGTATGGACAGTTTTGCAGAAATGCACAGAATCCAGCTGCTCTTGCAAGCATTTTCCCCGTGCACGTGGCACGCTGCTAGAAATCACAGCCCTGGCAGAGGAACTGCTCATCCCTCAATATTTAGCCCATCATGCAGTGATGAGGTGGACTCTTTTTAATATCTTTGTGCAATAGTATTTCCATACTACAGTGCAGGATCAAGGTCTGGTGGGCCAGAGGGTGTTCGGTGCCATTTGGGTTCCTACTACCTCCTGTCACATTACTTTCTTCCCCACGTAGCACTGAGCGTGGTTAAGGAATATGCTTACGAGGCCCATGAAAGACCACCATCCCCATTACATGGAGCGTTTTACAAAAGCCGGCGTCCATTCTCCATGTACAGGAGTGCCGTACCAACACTCATGTTTGCCCTTGGCTAACTCTTCAAGGCCAAACCATGTGTTTTCTTCTTTGCCTTCCTGACAAACCTGTTTTCTGCAGATATGACCATAAATTAACCCTGCTAAGACTGAGGAAGATGCTAAATTTTATAATTGTTGCAAAGTACAGCAATATCACTGGTAAAATATTAACTCTTGTATCATAAAAACTGCGTTTACTTGCCTTTTATAGGCACACTGAGCGCAAACATCACTGCAGGGCACTGTGCACACGATCAGTGGGCTTAGAGGAATAAAGAGCAGCACCGGCTGTTCCTTTGCATGGGACAATACCAGCTATAATGCTGCAGACCAAGGAGATTTATGATGCTGTGGCAGCTCCCGGCCCCCTGACTTTGAGGGCGTGCTGCTCTTCCCAGCGTTTGCTGCTGCCTTTTGAATACGTATGTCCTTGCTCCAGAGACTACTCTGCTAACTCAGAGGTTAAAGCTCTCCTCTTCTCCCCATTACCCTCCCACCCACCATAGGCTGCAAGGAGCCCCCCCAACACATCACCTGAAGGGGTCCCTGAGCCTTTCACTCCAGGTGGCCATGCAGTGCCTTTGCCCAGACCAGGAGGAGAGCAGAGCTCACCAGGCAAGGCAACAGGGCTAGGTTCAGAACCCAGGCCAACTGCTCATGACCACCCCACCGCAGGGTCTGCTCAGCTTCTAACCATCTGGAGCAACAGTGCCCTTATGACCTGGCTGGCCCCACTTGGTCCTTCTCAGGCCCAGCAGCCCCGGCCCTCTCCAGCACACATACACCTTGGGGGAGAGGATAGATAAGTCCCATTCTTATCCAACCACTGACAGGTGAGAGCCCTACTCATGGGATCACAGCCAGGCTGCTGAGAAATCTGCTGTCAGGGCTTGGAGAGGGTCCGAAGCCTGCGGTCCCATCTCACTCTGGTCCCCTGGACCAGAGGAGAACTGCTACACAAACACTGCGTGGTATTGCATAGCCTTAGCTGAAGAAATGAAGATAAAAGTCAAGAAAGCACCATGGGCAGATGAACCTCTTGCAGACAATGACATGGTAACCTTCTCCCAGAACATGCTTCAACTTAGAATAAAGGCCCATTCCTCACAGCTACTTGCCTCCTGGGGGATTAAACTTGAACAGTTGTTTTCTCAAAGGGGCAAGTCTTGTTTCACAAAGAAAATGCAGCCCCATTAAGCCCTTGCTGGGCTTTTGCATGGGACTATGAGCATTTTGAGGTGGGGATGGACATTATCCATCTGGAAGAAAAGCACTGTGCTATCCCAAGGAGGGCCGCTGCAGCACCCAGAGCAGGGTTTAAGCTCCCTGCAGCCTGAAGCACAGTCTCCCCTGTCCTTGGGGTGTGCAGGTGCCAGCAGCCACAGAGACCATCACACAGCCCTGTAAATTTACACAAACTTAAAAAGATTTTGTTTTCTTTGCTGCCTTGGCTCCTGAAATTTATTAACATGGCACTAGATTTCCCCAAGAATAGTGCCTGCCAAGTCCATTCCCACTCTCTAAAACCACATTATAAATCAGAAGCCAGGAGAACATCCTGAATGCTGATGACTGGAGGTTATGGCAGTGATGAAGGCTGCCAGGAAGAAAAATGGCTTTTCCTCCCCCAGTCCTAGCAGAGGTGTCCAAACACACTGCAGCCACTGCCCTGTTGGGCTGCCGCTCCAAACAAACTGGAGTATGTTTATAGGAGTGATCACCATCTCTGCACTGGTTGTTAACACAATTAAYGAAGGGATGGTTCAGCCATTTATAGTTCAAGGTCTGACAGTGGTAGTAACAAGAAGGGTCTTTGTTAAGACAGTTTCTTCCATTAGAGCACAATAAAACTGTGACTAGTTCTATATTTGGATAATAGAGAAAAACAATTTCCAGTTGCTATAAATCTTCTGAGGCTGAAGCAGTACTGCCAAGCTACCTATTTTCTTGTTTGCTGCCTTTTGAACGTTTCTTAAATGGGGCTGTTGTTAGCAATTTAGCTTCTCAAGACACAATGCCGTTAATTAACCCCGTCACGGGGGAAGCATTTGCAAGATCAGGCTGGATGCAGAGCAGGTAATCCAGGCTGCACACAGAGGACTCATCCATCCTGCTCCACCAGCGCACCCCTGGGCAGCCTGTGCGGGTCCAGCAGGTCACCAGCACTGGAGGCTCCTTCCAAGGGAGATGGACACCAGCCATTTGAACTGGCCAGAGACACCCATCTGTAGTGAGTGACCACCTGTATGTTACCGAGGGCTCTCTGTCCACTGTGCATTGGGTAAGAAGAGTGGAAAAGCTATTTACATAAAGATTATCCCAGTTTGATTTGTGTTGTCTGGGAAGAAATTGGATGAGCTTCTGTGAATAAAGCGAGAGTGAGGGACCACATACCAGAAAGAGACGAAGTACAATACTGGGACAAACCTCATGTGGATATAAGTTAGTCATGAATTAATTTAGACTGGAAATGACAAGAAAGCCCCCAGGCCGCGCAGGAAGGGGAGCTCTGTGTTTCCAAACACAGTATGGGGCCTGGGCATCAAACTGTGGGGAGATGGAGGTTGACAAGCGCACATCCACAGCTCTGCAACGGGTCAGCAGAGATGCCGGAGCAAGAAATGAAAGCTTACGTCGCAAGTCTTAAGGTGTCCAAGACATTGAGGAACCTATTAAGGGTTGTAAGGTGCCTTAATTGTTATGTCTCTGCACAATGTTGTATTAATCCCATGCTTCAGGGTTTCTATTTGCTGCCAGAAGGGGCATAGGAAAACTTTGCTTTTAGGAATAAATTCTTTGCTTTCTTTTCATCTTAGAAGGTGGCCAGCACTTGAGATGGGATGGAACGTGACACGCACTGTGCGCTCAGTACCAGGAAAGCTTCAGGAGCCTGCTGTCTTGCTTAGTTGATCATGGCCAGAGGTCACCAGGAGACCTCCTGCTTGGGTAAATACCCTCCTAGAAGTAAAAGCACCCCATCTTCATGCATGACTTTCACCAGCATACTATATCATTGCTAGAGTTGGAACTCCTGACTTGAGCTTTAAGTACCTACCTCCAAAACCACGTCAGGACTGATTGATTTTCAGCCATACAGCAGCAAGTCTGGTAGAGCAGAGTTCATGAGAGGTTCCTTGCATTGCCCTTGGCTGAGCCATCAACTGCATCACTTCTAGGTATTCCTGCTCATGCTCTCTGTACAGTCACAAAAGCTAATGAAAGACACGCCAGGCTTAGGAGCACGGACACGTGCTCATCTCACCTATACCCTTTTTACCCACTTCTCCCACGCACAGTCCCCAGCTGAGGAGTCTCCTTATCTCTGTTCTGCTCTGCAAGGTTTCAGGTCTGGGAACAGCAGGAAGGGCTGGGGATAAATAAAAAGAGAAAGTAGTACTTTTGTTTCTTCTCAGAAGGACAAGCTCTTTCACAAAAGGCACAGAGCAGGCTATGCAGAAAGAAGAGAGGAACAAAAGGCAAACGAAGACCTGTTTTCCAGGAGAAAATGAAAAGCCCAGCACTTCTACATCCAGCTCTTTCAGCAGAAGAGAAAGCAAGGCAGAAGAAAGGCAGACCCTCCACGTTGGAGCAGCCGTCTCTTCTCTGAGCAGATCCTCTCTGGTTCTGTGATCTGCTGCAGAAAGCACCCCAGAGCACACGGGGACAAGCCAGCAACAGCAGAAAGCAGCTCTCCATGCCCATGCTGAAGCCGTGGTGGGGAAGAACAAGCTGCAGACAGATGCAAAATGCTCAGTGYCGAGGGACGGCACGTTTAAGGAAGGACAGTGGGAGGGAAGGACAACCCAGCATCACCCCAACAGTTTGCTGAGGCGCTGTGCAAAATACAAATGCCAATTAAAGAGTTAAACCCACTTGCAGCACATGCAGTGTGGAGACAGAGACTTCAAGGAAGGGCTCCCAGCTGCTGGGTCAGGTGGGCAGAAGGTGCTCGTGCACACACAGGTGTGCTGCAGCAGCCCGCCATCGCAGATGGCCGGGGCAGGCCAGGCCTCTGCTGTTTCTATGGCAATCCCTCACCTCCTCAGCCTGTTCCTCACAGTACTGAGCGCTGCTCTCCCACACACCCTATTAAGGAACACTCTGCATTAATTTTAAATGCCTTTTTTTTTTTTTTGCAACAATGCCATTAGCACTAGAAAAATTAATAAGAGCAAAACCACAAAGAAATATCTTCAAAACAGAGGCAGTGCCGGCAGGCAGAGCATCCCACTGCAGCATGCCCAGAGGATGGCTGTGCTGGGTGGCTGCACACACACCCCTGGTAGCAGCCTCTGACCAGGTGAGTACAGGGCTGCTGCAGCCCCAGCACTCAGACACATGTGCACAAGGGTTGGTCAGTGCCAAAGCTCCTTCGCAGGTCCGTGCAGACGGTTGTGCCAGAGCTGGAGCGTGGCTGCTATCGGAGGACCACGAGTGCCACCTGCAGCACAGCCCTCAGCCACACGCTGCCGGCACTGCTCAGCATCCTCTCGGCACCAACCCTGCCCAGAAACTCTGGGCTGCTGCTGATCAGCTCCCTGCCAGTCAGGGCTTGCAGTGGGTTTTAGCGCTGCAGTTAACACCGGCAGTAAGCGCTCAGGGCTTGCCAAGAGTCAACCTTGAACTCCCTAACAGAGAACAGCAAAGCAGGGAGTCCAGATCACATCATTTTGCTCCACTTTATTTCTGCAAAGAGGCACTTTCACATCAGGACCAGAGGTGACACAGAGTAGGAGAAGCAGAAGAAGTGTACTGTCCCAGGTGTTTTCCGAGTTCTTGTTTTCTTTGGGATTGCTGGGAAGCTCCTCTCCGCAGCTGGACGCGTGCACCCATGCCATGGCAATTCAACATGGGCCAGCCCAGCCTCTGCAGGGTCTGAAGGTGACACCCGACTGATTAGATGCTAGAGAGCAGAGTCATTGGAACTGAGACTGCCTCAAGTATGAGTCCTCCAATACCCCTTCGCTTTGACTTCTCCAGGCAGCTGCGCTACTGCTGCTGCATGTGTGCGTCCTCCTGCAGAGCCTCCTGCTCTCAAAGCCAGACATGAAGCTTTAACATAGCTATGACCAGAGCTGAGCATTTCAAGTCAGCCTCAAGTCAGGAGACAAAGGATTGATACTGTCCTGTGTCTCAGCTGAAGAAACTACACCGTTACCATTCTCAGCAAGTTGGATGGACATTTGATCCCCACTGAGCATCCCATTTCCGATTCCCACTGCTCCAAGATGCCCAAGGAAGCCAAACCCACTGAAAATTTCCATCCAGCCCTTTAACCCCTAGCACAAAACTGACTTCACCACGATAAATGACAATTTTAGAAGCAAACTGTACCAGCTCTGTCACTCGTGGCATAAGCATCACAGACACGGCATTCAAGGCTGGCTTAACACAACAGCCCCTGCACCCACTGTCCAGCCAAGGTGACAGTGTGAATCAAAGCAGGGTGGTGCCACACAGACCCTTCTTCTACCCTTCCTGCCGTCAGCTAAGACGGAGCACTGAAACTGCTTCCTAGAGGCACTGCCAGGGGATGCACCATCCCCTGTGCAAGCTGCCACTCGTTTCCATCCCCGCCAGTGTCCCGGTTCAGCCATCCCCAGCACAGGGCAGGAGCGGTGCGGGAAGAAACAGGCGCTTTCGAAAACTCCACTGCCATCTTCCACTGTTTCATCTCTTGTGCCCTCGCGTTACCCACACAGATCCTCACAAGAGCCCCCTGCCTCAGCAGAGCGCCCTTGGGGAAGGCAGGCTGTGATCCTCCTTCCCCAGGATGGTCATCCCCCAGCCAGGAGGGCTGCAGGTGCCCACTGAGAACCTGTGACCGCATCTTCTCAGTCCAACTGAACTGAAGAAAGAAACCTTCTCTCAAAATCACGCCAGCTAATCCAGCACACTAATTCCTTTCAGGATATTGTCTTCAGAGATTAATGTCTCAAAGTTCAACAAGATCACCCCACATCAGTGTTATGGCTTGGAAACATCTCAGTGTCTGTTAGCATTACAGGTGACGATGGCACTGGTTCCAGGACAATAATCCAGGAATTATTGCAGAAGAGCCTTGATATGCAAATATACCAACAAGGGAAAGGGTGTGTTGTTCATCTGGCTGAGCTGCATCTTTGCAGTCCTTGATCATTTGAAGCCGAACACACAAGCCACAGCCACCTGGAGACAAAAAGCGCAATGGCTGTAGCCCAATGCACTCTGGTGAGGCAACGGGGCAGTGCTTTGCATTTCTTTCAAATCCCATTTTTCACATACACCCACAATTCAACTGGCTGGGAGCAGCTGTAACAGAACTAAGGTAAAATTAGTCCCAGGTGTAAAATGTTTGTTGTTGCTTAAGAAAAAGGACGGCCAAAAGCTGTCACAGCTCTCTTCTGCTGCACACCTGCATGATGGATATGTATCCATCTCTTCATACAAAAGGATACAAAATGGCTTGGGAACTCCAGCATCTCTGCATCAGAGAAAGGTCACCCAAACAAAGTGAAGTAGAAGGAGCCAGTTTTGGAGGCATTAAGATATTTAAAGAACAAATAAATAAAACCAGCTACACTGGACTGTCTCCTCATGCCCACCATTTCTGCAGGGAGTTCACACTGCCATACCAGAAAGGGCTGATAAGGTTCAGCCAACACTAATGTCAATCAACCCTCCATACCATAGCACACCTGCAAGCACTGGGCAGGGGCACAGCAACAGGGGGATGGAGAGATGAGGTGGTTGCACATGCAGATGGGAAGGGGTGAAAATTCCATTTACCAGCTTCCACTCAAGTGAACAGGAGAAAGCACGTGAGCAGCCAGGACACCAAGTGACAGCTGTATATACCACACACGCACACATAAAATCCCTCTCTGAACCAGCCACATTGTGCTGCAACTAACTGTTTGGGGAATACAGACACCCTACTAACCATCACTAAAATGGTGGTGTTCCCTTCCACCTGCATTTCAAAGGCCCAGGTGCTCATTTCAGCACACAAATACACGAAGCTCTGCTTTGAGATGCAGATAGTTTCTGTGCTTCCAGAACAGTCGTGTGCAATACAATGCAGATGTACAGTCAGGCCAGCCGCACTTATTAGCATTTATCAACTTCACCCAGGAAACACAATTAATAAGTGGTATGTCTATCATGGTGCTCTCACTCTCCAGCCACCTCTGCCGTTCGGTTCTTGCCCATCCCCAGCCCTTCTCCCCACCTCCCTTCCCCTCTGCCAGGCTGCTGGAGCACAGCCATCACCCACCGCCCCGACCAAACCCCAGCCCCTCGGCTCTGCAGGCACCGAGGGGCAAGCTGTTATGGACACTCCTGTCCCCATCCAGTGCAAAACAGTGATAAGTGGTTTGCTCCTCTGCTTTTTAATAGCAAAACCTGCTCTGCGGGACCAGCTACTAGCAGAGCCAGCCAGCAGAGCCACAAGACAAGATGTGCAGGAGCTGGCTGCGTGCTGCTCTGAGCGACAGGAGCTTATTTTAGCACAGAGAGCAAGCGAAGGCAGCGCAAGGAGTGCCCTGTACACAGATCTGGCTTGACGTTTTGCAAACAAAAAGGGGGCGAGTAAAGGACTTTTTAAAATCAATGGCAGCCAATCTACATAAAGTCGGACATGGGGGTCCATCTACATTTTCATTAGAATATCTAGTTTTCCACAGTTAAGAAGGATAAACCACCACCACACAGGAGCCGATTTAGCTATACATAGGAGTTGCACCTCAATGCAGCTGTTGAGGTCAAATATTTTTAGCAGGATTTCAGAATACAAATGGATCATCATGATATTTACATAAAAATCCTGGGCATTTCTAATATTAATCTCTGAAAGTGACAGTCAGATCACTTTCAACTTCTTTGTGGGAAAGGGAACATAACATGTAGTCTACACATGAGCAGCTTTATTTTAAATAGGCAATAATATTTAACATAGGAAATCTTCAACAGCATTAGAAGGAAACAGAGGCTTTCCCACTTTCCATTCAAACCCTGAGGCAGCAGTGCTGGAGGGAAATGCAGAGGGCACCTGCAACACGTCCCTTCCACCAGGCCTTGCCAGCGGCAAGCAAGACCCCTCATGTGCAACACCAGTCCAACCCCACCGAGAGACCTGGGCAATGCTACATATTCCCCAGAGTACCTCTAGGAAACAAAACAATCCCAGTCAGGAGCACTCAATTGGTATATAAAAGAAGGGGAAGCACCTTGAGGGGGGAGAAATCACACCAGCAGTGAACTAGTAATATACATATACAAATAAAACTCATCACAGCCAGTCCAGTTCTTGCCTCTTTCCCTATGCCCCAGATGTCTGCATGCCAGCACTGCCCCCTCATCACCTGGGGCACCACCATATGGCAAAGCCACCCCTATCCCAGGGAAAGGGAGACCTGCTTCAGTCCCCAAAACGTCCCTGCTGCCCAGCTGGGATGGTGCTGCATAGGCAGGATCTGGCCAGAGATCACCCAAGTCTCCTGCACCTCAGAAAGCCATGGTCTGGTTGCTGTGCTCCCACGGCTCAACGCTCAGCCTAGAAGGTAAGGATGCCAGGATGCTGCTCCGGGACCAAACCCGGCCTTCATCTCTCTCCCAGGAGCACAACCCAAAAGCAGTAATGGGGAACAAACTACTGAGGAGAAGCTAAAATAACATCAGTTGTCCACCCAGTGATATAAGACATGGTTGTGGCAAGAGTAATTATTTCGCTCAGCACTTACTCAGGACAGTTCAGCACACTACAGACAACAGCTGTCAGTTGCCTTTGCACCCAAGAATTAACTGATTTTTTTTTTACTCAGAAGAGCTAAGTGTGCTCGTGGCAGCAAACTTGCTCTGTTTCTTCCACCCTCTCCAGCCAATGTCACCTGGGTGTCCCCTCCATCAGGCCCCGAGGTGGGTAGTACTACCCAGCCCTCGGGATGTCAGTGGGATGTGTGCTGGAGCTGTGCAGCGTGTGTCTGACCTCGTGCTGTGCCGAGCAATTCCACTGCAGCATGTCGAGCTACATATTCCTTCCTCCCTTTAGCAAGGACAGAAATAACTTTGAAATAATGGGTATTCTCCAAAAAAGCACCATTTTGATGAACCAACATCTGCCAGTGAATAAAGCAGTTTGTGAAAGAGTTTCCAACCAGTTCAATTTAAACACACCATAACTGGGTCTCCCAGAGGGAAGCCTGTGAGGTACCTTGCGTAGAAGGCATAACTACTGCTGCAGAATGGAAATGCCAGGTAATTAAACCCTCTTCTGCCTAACAAAGAAAAGTATGTGAAGCACCAGCTGCCTGAAGATAAAGCCAGAAATGTTCGAATCACATGAGGCACATATTTTTAACAACCAGGATGATTGGAATAAATTCTGAATGGAAAGGTGATTTCTCTCTTTCTCAGTTTCTTCAGGCCACGTTTGGATATCTTTCAGGAAAGGTGCTTTACAAACACACAAGTTACCAGGGTCCATGCAGGGAGTGCATTCAATTGCCTGTGATTGCAGGGAGGTCACATTAAATCATCTAATTTTCCCCTGATTTTGAACTCTACCAGTCTGAAAAATGTATTTGTTACCTCCAAGTACTTCTAGGTAACAGGAAAACAAGAAAAAAAAAAAAAAGCAAAACACAAACCCCTGTTTGTAGACTGCAGCTCACACCATCAGCACTGGCAGATGTAGTTTGTGTTGCAAAGCTCTCTGCTAATTTTGCAGTGCCATCACATGCATTTTCCTGCAGGACCAAATGAGGTCCCAAACAGCAGAAACCTGGGAAATGAAGTCTCCTTGGCATTGTGCTTCCTCCCTCTGCAGCCAAGCCTGAAGAGAGGGTGTAAGCCCAGCCTAAAGGGTATAACATCTACAAACCAAGCACATCCACGGGCACCCTCCAGTAGTGCAGATCTCCTGGCGTGTAACTACACAGACCCCCAGCCACTCACGAGGAGGCTAATTTCAAATAAAGGATTTCAGCTTTATTACTACTGCATTTTACTGCTTTTTAATGATCCATTAACCACAATAAGAACAATACAGAAGTGTTTACTAAAGAGTTTGTGAACTATTTCATTATTTCCTGGGGTATGTAGCTCTTCAATTCATCTGTAGATTGTTCCTCTTTCAGGCTTCATCCAGATTTGTGTCAACACAGTAACTGTCCCATGTTATCCCACACAATTTTGACATTTCTAACATTTAAAACAAAATTTCTTCCTGGGGTGGCATGCACCAGGGCCAGCACAGTGGGGGGAACCCCAGCAGCAGCAGCGCAGCCCTCATGCCGAGGAGAGCTGGGCACCATCAGGCACCCCAGCCTGGAACCCACTCCTGGAGCCAGGACATGAGCACAAGAAGTCCTTGAACCATCATGCACCCTCCTACCCTGTCCCACCGGCCGCTGCTTCAGGCAGGGGCTTGTGGTAGGAATACAGCATTTCCAGAAGGCTCTCTTCATCCCCAGAAAGACATTAGGTATCACCCTGGTCAGAGGACAGTACAGGAGTGCAAAGGGAAGATGAAATAGATGTCTCTCTCGACCAGAAGTGGGGTGGGCGGAATAGACATGTTCCTCTTCCCACCCTGCTTTTCTTGCTTTCCTCTGCAGTGACACAATAAGTATAAACTCAGCATTAGCAGATCTAGGGCATCTAGTAGTCCCCAAGGACCCATTTAGAGTTAATTTAACCATTAGTATAACCCCAGAAATCAGGAGTAATGGATGCTTTGCAAATCCACTTGGATTTCCTCCTCTGAGTGAGGAGATCTGATACACTCCTTATGCATCACATTTATGCCTCAGTACAGTTGGCCCATGTGCTTTCAATAAACCACTTTGTAACACTTAGCCATTGGAAACATAATTAGTTATATCTGCTGAAGGCTTAAACTCAGTCTGTCTGCCAGGGCAAGAGCCGGGTGGATTCCTAGGAGCATCACTGACTGATGGAGGGCCAAGCAAAGCTCCGTTAGTGTATTTGTCATGCTCATCCCTCCTGTCCAAACTAAGCTGGTGGATTAAATACAATCTATGCAAGAAGTTTTACAGAAGTGACAGGGGTTTTTTAATCCCCATTGATTTGTTGTGAAACAGGAAGCATCAGAATAGCTTCCGTGGAGAAGTGGATTATTTCCCCAAATCTCTCCCGCCCTTCAGTTAAATCAGGGGGAAGGAAAAAAAAAAAGAAAATCATTTAGCCTTTTTTCTTAAAGAAGGAAAGATTTCAACCCATACAGCTTTGAAACAGTTTCTTTCTCAAATCCTTTTCTAAGGTGAAATTATTGACTCATCACTTACTGCCTGGCTGGGCAGGAGGAGAAGAAAAAGAATTAATCACTGCAAGTCCTGCCAACACACTGCTTGGGCAGGTTATACAGTGCTTTTGCAAGGCCAGAGCAGAGCAGGCTGGACAGAGGACTGGGAGTAGGCACCTTATCCCAGCCTTGCCAGAGCCCTGCTGCAAGACCTTGGCCCTTCCATCCTTCATGCCTCAGTTTCCCCATCTGTCAGCATACTTGACAAGCCCGTCTCCTTTCGAAGAACATGCTGGGCTCTCTGGATAAACCATGCCACACAGGAAGGAGTTTCCTTCTGTAACCGAATAGTGCATTTTTCCTCATAGCAAAGGAAATAATAAAATGCAATTTTGAGGATTATTTAGTGCGACAGTCTCCAGGAAAGTGGTACTTTCCTGATGTTCCCTACAAGGACGACTCAAGACCCACGTGGTCCAGCAGATGTTGGTTCCCGGTAAGGCTGCCCTGGGGAATGGTGCTCCATGCCGATGATGTTCCTGTGGCCAGACACTGCACACCCTTTCACAACACAGCCGCACACTCGCTGCTCGTCGACCCCAGCGTTGGGCAGAGCAAGAGGCTTGTGCTCAGGGACATTGATCGGGCCTGGGGGGATCTGCACATCTTAAAACAGAAGCAGTTATTAAGCTCTGTCTTTAAGCAAGCAGCAAGTGAGATGGGTTCCTGTGCTTGACTTCCCCAGAAAGGGCTGGGAGGAGGACTTAAAGAAAGGCTTTAATTGGTCCCTTGAGGGACCTGCTGGCAGACTGGCTGAATCGCAGGGCTGGTGAAGAAGATACCCAGACCCCCTCCTGCTCAGGCTGTCCCAGCCCAGCAGCACAGAAAGCTTGGGAGGAATCCAGAGCCACAGCACTGAGATTAGACTGTAAGTTCCACTTGGATAATTACTTTTAATACAGATATCCAGGTATTAAAGCAAGGAAACCCATCCAGTCAGCGAGGCAACCAAAGAGTAGCACAGCCTTAGGAAGACAGGGACAGAAGGGAGGTGAAAGCCTCCAGCCTTAAGGCTTCTTGGTCCCCTGTGATGGCTGTCCCCATCCGTTTCGTGAGCCTCAGACACCCCCAAGTCTGCCTGTCTCGTTTCAACTTGAGCAGCTCAGGACGGACAGTTCTGCCACCCCTCCACTATGACCCCAGCCAGCAGCTCTGGGGGAAAAGCTGTTTTGGTGGTGACCAAACCCAAGACCTTGCAACCTGGCAGTTACACCCCATGCTAGAGACCACATGAATTTGCCAGCAGGAATAACACACTATTTCCAACTGATGGAAGTATTTTCCTAAGCTTGGGTAACCCCAAGACAGACACTGCCTCCCATGCCCAAGACAGCAGCTTCCTACGTTTTGTACCATCGCACATGCAAAGGCTTCTTCCCTATCAGCACGGTTCAGCAGGGCTAACTCTCCCCAGCAGACGAGATTTTTAACTCTCAGATATTACCCAGGTCTTGACACCCAAAGGGTTCATTTGCTGACAAACCACCCAGGCTGAAAACAGATTTTTATGATTCTTACTAAGAATTCAAAACTCAAATCATGGTATAGTCAGTCAAAAAAATGCCCGTTCTTCCCTAATGATGACTGGGTTTCCTGAGCACAGGTATTGCAGAGATGTTCTTGCCAAGCTTCCTTAAACAAACCCAGTTCTGCATCAGTATCTGCCCTTCATTTGGTTAAATATAAATGACGACTCGGTGCCGGGGCGGGGGGGGAGGGGGAGATGCATGCACACAGCTGGTACACTGCTTACATAAAAGGCAGGAGTCACAACTTATATTTCTTATCAATAAAAGCCTTCAGCAATTACAACTATGCAGTAAAACACAAGAAAAGGTTGGGCTTTCCTAAGGGACCATCCTTTGATATTTAAGCCAATTTTATTTAAACTTGTCAATTACCATTTTCAAAACAAAACAAAAAAAATCAGAGAAAGCAAAGCTTATTTTAATGGCAACTCCTAAAATCTTTTCAAATCTCTCAAGCAATATTTATCTGTTTGGAAGAATATTGGTAATGATTATGCTAATAAAATCAATTTGTGACAATTACTTAACTTCTACCATTCTTGGAATTAAAGTTTTATGTTATATTTTCTTCTAAATCAAGTAATTGATCCTCACATGAATTAGAATTATACCAGCTCGCAAAATCCACAGACTAATTGAATAGTTAACCAAGTGTTCAATAAACTTCACACCTTAGTATCATACCCGTTAAAACTGCTTAATTAGATTTTGCTCCCTGCATAAATAGCTGTAAATGGAGACCGCTTAGTTTCACTTTTCATTTAACTTTATTCTCAAAGCACATTAACAAAATAACTAAGTGCTTATCAGATTTCTTTACATTTTTCACAATATAGTGCTGATTGCAACAACTGAAAGATTGTAAAATATTTTTAAGTGCTTATCAATCAGCTCTACTACAGCCAAAGTCTCCATGAGTGTGGAGCTTGTACACTTAAGACTCAGCTCAGCAAAGCACTTAAATGACTGCTCAGCCTCTGCTTAAGCTATGAGTATATAAGCCAGAGCTCTGCTGAATCACAGCTTTCCACATTTGCATCCTCAAGAATTGCAGTGGGTTTACTTCCTTAAGCCTTTTCAGGACTTTGCCTTCTCTTCTCCATACCCACACCTTGTCTCTCTGCTATATTTTATTCACCTTTTAAAACTTTATCATACGATATTCTCCTTCCCCCATTTTCATTCATTTTTTCTTGAGCAGGAAAGTTGTGTTTGTGTTGTATTTGGGGCAGCCCTGCTGGCCCCCATCTTTGCACCACAAGACAGCTAGAGCAGTTCACCTTTTCAATCTGTAGTGGGAAGGTCTCTGCAAACTCAGGCAGATGTGTTCCCATCAGACACTCCCTGATCATATGACTAGAAATTTACCTTTAAAAGCTATCCATCTTAACAGCAACACAGACCACACAATCATTCATTTTGAGTTTTGCCATTATATTTCCCCCCCAATATTTTTCTCTTGAGCTTCTGAACTCTCCAGAGCCCTGGTGACAGTGGGCCAGGCAGCAGAGCAGACTGAAGAACCAGCAATGCTCAACAGCTCAGCACAGGCAGTGAATTTACTAGCGAAGCACGCCCCAGCAGCAGATCAGCATGCAACACTGAAGAAGAAAGCAGCAGACCAGCAAACAGAGCTCCTCACCAGTCTGACCAGAATGAAACTTCCTCAGCCCTTTTGAAAGTTTCCCCAGGATGCACAAGCAAGACCCAATAGCTAGAAAGCCTGCATTACCTCAGTGCCATGATCCACACTCTCCCCTCAGCCGACCATGGTTGCTTCACAGGAAGGTTGGGCAAAAGTTAAAGCGTGGAACAGAAACAAGCATCCCTCTGGGGGAGCGTGCAGTGGGGAGACAGCACCTCCCACCTCTAGAAAAGGCTCAGCTGATGTCCTGAAGGCTGGGGGTTTTGTTGCTGTCTCAGTGCAGACAAATGGCAATCCTCTGTAGAGGATTTGCAAGGTCCACAGCGATCCACAGGCCACCTGCTCTCCAATCTTCACCTTGACGATACTTCACGCTCCACAGTTTGGGTACAGTGGTATACAGCATTTAACATAAAGCTCAGCACTTCTCCTTCTCAGTGCCCTCCATACCTGTTCACACCTCACACCAGTGCAGCAGCTTCACAGCATGGCATGCTCCTTCCCATCCAGCAGCTTCCCCAGTATTCAGCCTAACAAAATCAGCATGTAGCCTTTGCCTGCGTCTCTGACTTCATCTTACACCAAAGCCCCTTCTAAAGCGCTTTCCAAGGTCCCACGCTGACACCAGAGTCAGTAAGGAGCCATCTCCTTTCCCACACACTTGGGAGAACATCCCCAAGTTTTCTCAGGCAACATCCCAAACCACATCACCATCCCCACTAAGTCTTCTCTCCCAGGCCGATGAAGCAGACAGCAATTAACAGAGAGGTGATGACTGCCCAGAGCCACCGTGGCCACGCTCAGGTGGAAGCACAGGAATTGGCTACGGTTTGAGGCTCCTCTCTGCTAACTGCTTTGTCAGATGTTTGTTGTTATTTTTAACATGTTTATTATTAATTACTACCCCTCCTCTTTTATTTTTTACATTCATCAGTAGTGTAACTGGTGTGGCAGCCTCAAAGCTATTACATCTTCAGAGAGACTATTATAAATTCACTTCCACCATAACATCTTATAGACATTGCTCACATTAGGTATAAAGATTTTATGGAATGTACTAAAGTTGGTGCACACAGCAGCAGTTTTTCAAACATAAACATCTTGGACACTTTAAAGATATTTCTTTCTAAAGACCAAGCAGCATTTGGTCACACTGAGAACTGCATGCCAGGAAAGTATACATTTTAATTAAGTTCAAAAAAAATAGTCAAGCACAGCTCTAAAATAGTTTTTGAAACTAGACATATATTGATTTTYTTAGCCTATACAAAAATTCATTGTGCAAACAATATGCTTGTGGTATAATTAATATTGTATCTTYCAAGGATATTGAAATAACTGCTTCAGAAGGAAGAATTCAGTAAGGAAGTATGAGTGGGCTTCACTTACGCACTGAAAGTTGCAGGCAGTTCCAGCAAAGCTTGGCATTGCCAGGCCAACACACAGCTCTCCTTTCCAGTTCCCCAGGGTACCGACAGAATCACTAGGAAGACACTGGGCAGGTGCCATGCTGATGCCTAGCAAGAATACCTGAGATTTCAGTCACGCCCCTGGGTGGGAGCAATTTTTAACACAGCTTGGGGCTCATTAATTCAACATAGAGCAGCTGCTGCTGCCTTCTCATCTCTGTAGAGGGCACACAGGTGTGCGTATCACAGGATGTCTCAGTGAAACCTGTGTATCTGATGCTCCTCTGCGTAGGAACATGCACGCAAGCTAAGTGATCCAAAGATGCGAGTCTAAAGTGAATAAATTAGAGTGCTCTCAGTAATTGTGTGGATCTTCTCATACAGAAGTACTTCAGTGCTCTTAGTTCATGTGTAGCTTAATTCTCTGAATCTGTATTTGAACCTTTTATCTTTTTATTTTCTCATGCCTACCTTGCTCCTTATTCTCTTTCAAGAAGGATTTTGCAGAGATGCTCAGTCTTGGTCATTACAAAATCTTGCACGCAAGAATCCTCAGAGCTTTGTAGCAATGTGAGCAAAGCTGAATATGATTTTTTAGGACAATGTATCACCCTGAATAAGGATATCATCTGGACACATCCTCTCCCCTCACCAAACCCAGCCCTAACTCCCCCTCTAGCTTCAAACTTTTTTATTTGGGATGGTGAATTCACCAGTCCATCAGACAAAGGCTGTCACTAGCCACCATTTTACTGCTTTTTGGGAGTTGTTGGCCATATTTCAATAAACTTTTCTTTTTCTTTCAGAGCAGACTAAAAAATGTTCTATATTAACCATGGAACTAATTTTGAAAAAAAAAAAAATCTTTTGTCAGCTCTACAATGCTTAAAATCACACATTTCCTCCCTGCAAAATCGTTGCTTCACATTTACATCGTCGTCATTTACAGGCAGACAAAAACCACATCAGAAAGCAGAAAGGTGGGAAAAGGGTCTATAATTGTTCCTGGATTTTTTATTGATTTTTGACATCTATTCTTAACAAAACTCAGTAAGTGCCAACCAGCCATGGGCTGAGGGAGGAGGACAAGTCTAACAGCAGAGCTGCAGACAGTAGGAAGGGCAGGTACCAGCGCACCTGCCCCAGTGTCTAGAGCTGACTGCTCATGCGAAGCCACTGAGTGGAGCAGAGGATGGAGAAAGCCAGGCTCCTTTCACTCACCTACAGGCTTTTGGGTACAGATGGGCAGTCCAGGCGTGTGCTGACTTCTGCAGCACCAAGCCTTGCTGCAATCAACAAGGAAAAGAAAGTGAGAAGACTGCTAAAGAGCATGATAACTGCCCCTACTTGCAGGGAATTACAGTCAGCTATAGAGGAAGGGCCCAGGATTCTGAGCCTATAGAAGCACCTTTAAATGATGCAAGATTAGGCATTGAAAGATATAAAGTGAACGTACTCAGGACTGGTGGGGTAGGTAGGGCAGAGCACTGTCAGGGTGCTGAGTCCCTTCTGCAGGCCTCCCTCTTTGGGAGAGCTGCTGGTCCTGCTTGCAGAGCTCAAGGGGAGGTCTTGCACGGTACCTAACCCACCCAAGGCTGATGGGGGTCCAGTGCAAAAAGCAGCGGGACTCTATAGTTGGGAGGGTGGGCAGGGCAGGGCTGCCTGTTTCTGTTAGCATAAAGGAGGTTTTTTATTTATCCGTAAACTAACCCTGGCAATCAGCTGACACAGCTTCAAGGAACTCCAGCTATTTGGGAATGGCAAATCCCTGTGCAGGAACAGTAGCCACCAACAAGTGCTTACTGTGGTCCTCCCGGGCTTTCAAGAGCACAGTGCAAACCCTGCTGCTAACACCAGGTTAGACACGAGAGATGCTCAGAGACATGCCCCAGGGGATTAGTATCCTGGCAGACAGTCATGCATGCTGTGTTAGCAAGCAGTGAGGACGTGAGAAACAGCCTTGACACTCTCCTCCTCCAGCACATGCCATTTTCAAATGACTGCATCACTGTGAACTCTCTCAGCCCGATGAAGACATTTACCTGGAGTCTGCACAGCACCCAAGAGCAACCAAGGTCTCATTCGGGAACTACAGCTGACTCGCACCTCTGCTCATCAGTTACGCTACCTCTGGTCAATCCATATTTTTTTTATAGCTGCGTTTCAGTGGGGAGTGAGTTTATTTCCACTCAATTGCTGTTTTGCATTAACATTCCTAAAATTCCACCAGTTCCTCCTGCCATCTGAAATTATCATCAGCTTCAGTGGAGGGAATTGTTAAACCTTGCTTTGTAAATCAGCACTGCAGACCACCTTTTCCTGATGCCCGAGTATTCTTTCTCAAATTGGTAATATTATCAAAAGAAAAAATAATGGGAAGTGTGCAGGTAGTTTCCACTCCCAGCTGGAGAGAGGAAAACAATGAGCCCTGGAAGCTTTACTCTCCCAGTGAGAAGTATCCTCAGCTCCTTTGACACTGCAAATGATAAGTAGATTTATACATGACAGCATGTGTTAATGACAGCAACAGTAACTAAAATGAGTCTGGTAACACCTGACCAAAGCCTGCGAGCGCTCAAGAGATGAACCATGTCATGGAGAAAGACAATCAAAGCCAACTAGTACATCCATTTACTAATTTTATGAGCTTGAGTCAAAGCCCACTAAGTTGACGTCTTTTTCCACTGATTTGCAGTGATGCCCACCAAGGGTAAAGTGAAAACAGGCATTAATGAACTATGTTAGTGTCTTTTTGTGAGAAACTCACCCGCACGTCCCCCCTGAGCGTCACGAGCGCTGGCACGGGATGCCAAGGGGACCACCCTCCCACCCTTACACAGCACAGGGTCCCACCAGCATCCCACCTCCCCGGCCGTGGGCCAGGCAGTGCGATCAATGGGGAGGCTGAGAGATGCCATCAGACGCATTAAATACGAGCACAGAGAGTACATTCCCCTCCTGCTCCTGCTGCCCTTGCAAGAACAGTCCTTTGTCTGCTCCAACCCAGCAATTTTAACAGCTTTCTATGCTGAAACAACAGCCACGCCGTCCCTCCAGATCCACCAGAAAGAGCAGTCTGCTCTTCTCCATCATTTCAGGAATATTCTGCTTTTTTATGAACCCAAAACAAACCCAAAGAGTAATGAACAGGACACTCTTCGCCAGAAAATATGCTAGCGTTGATTACTGGTTGTGTTCTGTATTAAAAAGATAAGGCAATACCATCAATTGCAAGTTGTACATGTGCTGGGAACGGATCATTGGAAGATGAAAGACATCTGGACAAAAGGCAAAAATTGTTAAATGAAAGAAATAAGGTATTTCTCTTTTTTCTACCTGCCTTCCTATACTCCCTGCACAGGAAACCCACTCTTCTAATTAGGTACTTGGTATCTAAACTTAGTTGGTATAAAACACTTTTTCCTGCAACTCCCTTCCAGCAAACACAGCAAGATGAATGTGATGATAGCGAGTGGTGTAGTATGTTTCGGATATGGGACAATATGTAAAAAATCTTTGAGATTACATTGGAAATATTTCTTTCCCTAAGTGCTTTTATAGAAATTGTTGACTGTTTTGGCTGAATTTAAAAGAAGAAGAAATAATTGAGGAAACAACTGGCATAGAAAAACTTCAATTCATACAGTTAAAAACTTTGCAAGGAAAACCAAATCTCACAAGGAAAATGCTGACAACTTTAATGCAAAGCTATATCACTTGCCTTAACCGCAACTTCTTACAGTTTTACAAAAGTAAAGGTAATGGGTTATTTTCCTAGCCCTTATACTTTAGAATAGTATTTCTTTTATTTCTTTGTCTTCTTTCTCTCCAGGTTCAAGCCAGAAGAAGTCACTATATATACTATGATAAATAACATGAACATATACAGATGGAGAAGGCAAACAGTAAAGCACCCAGCCATATACAGTATCGCCAAGATGAAACATCTTAAGATTACAAGCAGTCTTCCAGTTGAAAAACCACCTCAGGGTAGGTCCCCATATGAGCTCAATGGCTACACCCTCACCAGAGACGGGGAGATTCCCCCAAAAGCTGCCTAGGCAGCAGTCAGACAGAACTCCTCCAGCAGTGGCATCAGCCACTCCACCAGCCCAACTCCTCTGAGTTCAGCAGACTTGCACCAGGAATGTGTTTCCCCCACATCCTGCAGAAACCTGCACTGATATCTACCTCTGCATCCACATCCCTGTCATCACCAGAGGTGCTGTGCCCTGCCCCAGGCTAACCAGCCTAGAAGGCAGGAAAGTMGGAGAAAGACTTTGCTGAGACCCTGCCGCTGCACTGACGGAGAGTCGTTACCTGGGTCAAGAACTTTTTACAATGCTGGAGGCTCAGGTTAATTGCCACTTCAGTGAGCCAGTGGAGGCAAAGGTCTTAAAGACAGTGTGATTAATCATTAAAACACATCTAACCTTGAAACGTTCTTGCAGCTTTCCCCAGGTTTCCTGCACGTGGAAGCTGCTGCGGTAGGAGCCTGAGGGTGTGCTCACCTGCAGCGCTGAGAAAGCAGCCGCTGATAGGGGAGATCTCTGTCTTGGACTAACGAAGCTGAGGTCCAGGCCCTGCTGGGAGGCCCCATTTGCATCTAGGACTTGCAAAGCTCTTCCAGAGGAATCCCCTACTTGTACCAGACCTCAGGGAACGGCACTGTGCATCACACAAAGCACAGAGCAGTACGAAACTGTCCCAAGAGCATGTATTCATGACTTTTCCCCAGAGACTGCTATTCTCCCACATACCCTTTTGTCATCTCCATTGACCAAAGCTGTCCTCCCCTAACCCTCATCTCTCCTGCTTCTACCAAAGAGTTCTCTTGAAGAGACAGAAGTAGCTGCTCAGCACTCCAGACAGATCGCTGCAAACCCCCTGACAGTGAATCTGTCTCTCAACAGCAACAGCATCAGTGTACCTAGGAAAGCACGCTGCAGACAGCTCAAGGTATGTTCCTTCCAAGTCTTTCGTAGCCATCAGTAAGATTTTGTTTGAATTTCCCTTGCTATTAATACCCAAAATCAGACACAAGAAGCAAGGGAATTTATATCTTTGTTTTAAGCCTTCTTCTTTCATTTCTGTAGCTGTCTCAATATGGCAACATAAAAATTAAGTGAACAATTTATTAATCAGAGTAGCAGATCCAACAGAAAGGCCTAGGAAGTATTCAGGTGGGAGGTGGGGATTTTGTAAGCTATCGCAAGGAGATCTGAGGAGCCCTGTCCTGCCAGCCCCGGGAGCGCCCACGCTGCCACCCCTGAGGTGCTCTCTGTCTCCTGCAGATGTGCAGTTCTTCCCAGGCTCCCTCCTAGGAATGTGAAGATGCTGTAAAACTTGTTTTTCAATCCTAATTTGCTACCACATTGGCTTCCTAAATACCCTGCCCTCAACACAGGAAAACTGCATGTTTTCTGCATCTGTAAAGTATTTCCTAGAGACACACTAATGGTTGAAGAGAAAAAAACTTCAGAAAGCCTGCCTTATCTCCATTAAAAGCTCCAGAAACTTCACACATACAAGTTGGATGTATGTGTGCATACATGCAAAGAAAGACTTTGAGACTCATTGCAGGCTTTGCTCAGGGAATAAACACCGCAAAAGCTAGTGAAATCTACCCTCAGATGAAATCCCTAGAGAGCTGCAGASGGAAAAACCTCATCTAGGACAGAGATATCCTGCAATACTCAGAGCAGAGATGTGAAGGGCACCAACCTAACCTACTAAGGGAACTACTCTGGATTCAACAAGCCATAAATCATCTACATGAGTGACACAGAAATCCAGACTCGAGGATTACTGCGAGGGTATTGGAAAGCAAATGCCTCGCATGCTGCAGCAACAACAGCTGTTTCCCAAACCTTACACAGCTCAGCCCAGTGTGAGATTGCAGACTTGCCGCCGGCAGCACATCCCATCTGCCAGTGGGAACTCAGTCTGGAGCATCAGCGGAGCTACAGCCCAGAGAGTAGATCCTGCTCTTGACATCCAGTCGCCTCCCTGCGAGGCAGATAGAAAGTATTAGAAAGTAATGGGTGCCTCACTAGAGAGGAGAACCTCAGTGCTAGGCGCTGCACAAATAGACTACAGAAAGGCAGTCTCCATCCTCAGAGAGTTCATAATAACATATGGCCTGGGAGATAATGCCTGATTATGGACAGAAACACAGAAAGCACAGGAGGTTTATTGATCAGAGTTTTAGGGCACSCATGATCAATCTGCTGTCAAGCATTTTTGCAAGGATCACGGCCCCTGTGAAGGATTGGAAAGGGACAAAGACAAAGCTGCCTGGGCACCTACAGAGAGCTCCTCCCTCCATGGGGAAAGGGAATGAGTGGAAAGGTGCATCTCCACGAGCGAGCAGTTCAGCAAATAAGCAAGCCAGTCGGGACTGACACAATGAAAAGCCAAGGGGGAGGGAGAAGCTGAGAGAAGGAGTGTGGATGGGGCCAAAGAGGTGGGCTGACAAAGCCATCTACAGCACCAGGGTCCAAGCCAAAAAAGCCCCGGTGCAACAACTGAGAGACAAAGCACTTCCTTCTACTCAAGGGTCTGGAAGAGTCAATGCCCAAAGCACAGACACAGGGAATGGTGGGGATGCAAGGTATCAAGACGAACATTTGCCCACTTGACAGTCACAGCAACACAAAAAGAGTATGAGGTATGACCTTTTCTGTCAAGGCTCTCTCCCAACTTGCCATAAAAATACTAGAGACAAAGTTGGAGCCCAGTCATCCCAGGGTCCCTCAAGAACCAACAGAGAGTGGCAGGGACTGCTAGAGTATGATTCAGGTCTTGGGTGGCCTGAATTGCCCTTGGCTGGCCCCCAGTTCATCACGGCTTGCAGAGGAATATAAGGTGACCAGGGTCTTTAGTTAGTCTGTAAGTGCCTTGAGATAAACGAGACAAGCCTGTTCATTGACACTTGCGGGTAGGAACATGCCTACAAATGTGTTAGCAAGGTATTTCTTAGGACTTGGGCAGGGCTCAGTTATGGTAACAGTCTTTATAAATCCAAATCCAGCCCCTCTTTTCTTGTTTTGCTGCCAGCAACACATGGCAGGAGGGTAGTAATAAAAGTTGCTTAGTTAATGGCTAGGGAAAGCAGAGAGTCCAGTGAAACCAACAATCAAATCAGTATGATACACTGGGAATCGTGACAGACATTACAGTACTGCCAACCCAAACTCATAATAACGACTGAAAAAATCTATAAACCATTTTAATAGTTAAGAATTTTTTTTTTTCACTTGAATTTTGGCTTCTGAGCCTTTTATCTGTACAACCCATGAGCAGAGTAAAGCTCTGAACTGCCACCTGTATGACTTCAAAATTTTATTTGGAAAAGGGTCTTCAATTATCACATGACTAGAATGTAAGGATTTCAGAAAAACAGTTAATAGTGTTATATTAATGAAGGAAGTCACACATGAAGAACACTAGAGCCTTTGGTTACGCTTTGATGGATGCATTTTCATGCAGCTAATCTCCCAGATCTTTAAACAATCTCCACATTCCCTTCGGGCTGCAGTGGGCATACAGGTTTGATGAAAGCGTCTTGGGTAACCAGCTAAGCAAATGACCAGCAGGCTGGGGAAAATGCCTTCCAGTATCTCTGAATGTGCAAGCTAGCCTTGGCTGAGTTGGAGAAATGTTTGTACCTGTAAAAGTACAATCATAATGGAAAATAATGCTGGGAATGGACTGCAAGAGGTCACCTCGTCCATTCTCCCTGCTAAGGCAGAAGCAGGCAGATGCGTATCTCTCCTAACACAGATTTTTCTAACCCGCTTTTAGCAGTCCGGAACGGTGACGACTCCACGCTGCCCGCAGGCAGTCGGCTCCAGGGCTCGGTGCACTCTGCTGTTCTTTCTGCTTCTGTCCTTACAGCCTTAACTACAGCAGAACAGACTAGTCCTGGGAATGCACATAACATTTTAAAATATAGGCTTCCAAAAAAGCAACACAAAAGGGGCAATAAATCATGACACCAGTTTGTTAAAAGTCTGATTTACTCTTCAGCACATGGGGTGGATTATTTTTGGAGAAAGCTTCCAACAGTCAAGACCTGCAACTACTTAAAACTTTTTATTGGCAAAACCAATCGACCTGCCAACATTAAGCACAAGGTATTTAACAGCATTAACCATCCCATTATCCATTTCCTCACTTATCATGTTCTCTCGTATATAGAGTTTTATTGTGCTTTTGCTTCCAGCTCCATTAAATGCTGGTGAAATCACTGTCTTTTAGAAGATCGGAAATACCAGGCTGCTAAGGACAGACGCAAAAGGAACCCAGATTATATTTAACTCACTTACAAATTTGTCATTTAAGCTGCTAAGGCCATTAATTTGAAGCCATGATATGCCCATCATTTTAATTTTGGGTTTATTTAAGCTACATGTACATAAAAGAAGTAATTCCCAGGCTTTCCTTCACGTTATCACACAAATGCATTGCAGAACCAGTGCTAAAAGGATATTAGAGCAGGCACCCCTTAACTTTGCTGTAATTTACCAGAGTGATAATTAAACTCAATCTCATAGCATTAACATGCTCTATGTGATGCGAAATAAATTCTGAAAATAGCATTTCTCTTTAACAAAATAATTGTAAAAGCTTGAAGAGGGTTTTAGCAGTAGAACAGCCATGCCTTTGCACTGACCCCTCAGACAGCCGGAACGCCCTCCTGCTTCCCAGTCCTTAGTGCCAGGCCAGGGAATCACCCACTGACTTCCCTGAAATTTGCTCAAAGGTCCTCAGGGCTTACACCACCCTGCCGCAAGCTCTGGGAGCCGTGCTGGTGCTGCTGTTGTTCTCCAGAACACCCGAATAGTTACAACTCCCGGTCAACAACTCCTCCATACATCAGTGAATGTGACGGGCTACTTCTGGAGAGCCCTTTTGGTCAAAGAAGGTGCCTTACAGGTGGAGCTGAATTATTTACATCTCAGTTACAGGGCACTTCAGCAGGATGCAAACTCCTCAGGTGAGAAAATCACCAACCGAAAATAGAAAGAATTACTGCAGAGCACCTTGGTCTCTCTCCAGGGGAAGAACGAGTCCTTCCCCACTCGCCTTCGTGCCAAAGCATTTCTTTCAGCCAAGACCAGAATTTTTTTGTATATGTTACAGCTTCCAGGCCTCAACCACTGAGAAGGCTTTCAAGAAGAGCTGGCTGTCTCCAAACCTGGTCGCAGGAAAAAGTAATCTTGAGGCACTTTCTCTGCAGCCTGGCTTCAGGGCAGCTGCGGGTGGCTGGATGGCTGACCTTGCTGCAGACAGACACATCCTTTTTCTCCCTCTTGTCATCCAGTGTGAAGAAAAAACCCTCCGCTCATGCTTCTGCTAGCTCTGAAAAGTAGACCTCTGAAATTATCCTTGGCATAAGCAATACCCCGATCACTATTCATGGGAAACTATTTCAACAAAATCATAGCTCCAATTCTACAGAGATCCTGCAAAATTCTAGGAAAAATTTGATGGTTGTTGTTACAACTTGAAGCATTTCTTAATGTCATGTGCTGTCAATACCAGATGCACACTCAGCTCTGATAAGACGTTGGAGGCTGCAAACATCAATCACTACTTACAGCAAAGTGCCAGTAGCTTTTATTGAAATGAATCCTTCGATCACATTAAAACTTTTCTCCCTATGTGGATCATTTTTTAATTAAATTTAAAATAAGGTAATTGCCCACTTCAGTTGTTAAGATTCTCTGGGGGACACTTACAATAATAGCCATGATTACCTAACATGGGGATTACCATATGCAGCATTCCAGATTGATCCACAATGGGGCACATTAAAAATCAAAATCCAAGGAGAGATTAGCACTCCTTTGCCAATTTAACATCTTAAAATGACTATTTAGAAACTTTTAAAGGCATAATGAGACATGTGTGTTATGGCTGGTGAAATAAAAGCTAATGCAAATTGTTAGGTGGGAGGAGGAGAAAGTAGTCTGGCAGGAGTACATGGACCACAGTCCCAGCCAATAGGCAGACCAGGACGAGATCGCCAGTTTCTTGATCTCACCTTCCACCAAAACCTTTCTACCAGATATCAGCAGCTGTTACCATTTGGAGGCCTCCTTGATACGAGTACTGCAATGACGGGCAGAGGAGCTAGAGCCATCTGCAGTTGCAGTGACCGTGAAACTGGGCTGCTGCAAGCTCAGAGGATCTGGGAATACACAGGGCTTTCACAAGGAAATAAAGTTGAACATCCAAACTCCATTTTATCAGGGTGTTACACAAGAGAACGAACTAGAGCCCTTTATAACTTTGCAAGATAAGAGCCTAGGATCGACCAGCTCTGCCTCCTGTCCCTCTGCTCCAGGTTGCTCTCTAGAAGATATACACCATACGCGGCTCAATGATTTATTTCCTTGTTATGTGCAGTCTGTAGCACCATCATTGACAAAGAATATCCAAACAAGTAGAATTAAGAGTATGAAGACTGAGAGTGACTACTTAAAAATCAACAGTATATACAGCCTCTTATGTCTTTGGTGCATATCCTTCTTTCTTATTAATATTACCATGACACTAACAGAGAAATAATGGGGTTAAATAGTCCTATCACTGGACACAGGATTTTTGGTGGCAAGGAACACAAATATAATTCTTTTGCTCTTTTGCCGAACACATAACATTTATGGACAGAGCGCTTCAAAACAGCATGAAATACAGAGGATGACTTCATGTCACCACGTACAATGCCTGTTCTGCACTGGTATGACCCCATTGAAGCTGAGAGCAAATAACTGAGTGATCTTGGTACGGATTACAGTGGAATAATGCATACATTCAGTATATCATGTTCTATTTGGTATTCATGTGAACCTTCTCCAATATTAATCTGTTTTATTTTGGAGGGTTTCCCACCAGATTGCTGAGGCACACTCATACTCATACATGGTCCAACATCTGTATGCACATGCTCACTTTTGCTTGGTTTCTACATGTGAAAAATCAGAACTCACACAGAGAAGAGTATCTGAAAAACAAGTGCCGGGTTCCTAAATGGGAGAGGTCATTTGGGTCCCTGACACCTTCTCTGCTCCTCTTGTTAAACCATAGAGGTTTCCATCTCTATTTAGGAGGTCTATGCAGACAGTATCAAGCTGTAAGTAAAGAACCTCTAAGATATTTAGGGAAGCAATTCTTCCTGCTCCTAATCCTGCCAACACCAATTTCAGATAAAAGCCATAAAACCCAGCAGTTTCTATTGGAATGGATTTAGTTATTATGCTACCATGTAGTGGGAAAAAAAACCCAAAAAACAGAGCACTGTGCTAGCATGGGATGCATGCTTTGATTGTGACTCATGGGGTTTTCAGAGAGATAAAGGAAATTATCCCCTCCAAATTTCTTCAGTTGTGCTTTATGCTACAGCACCAGGCTATTAACCGTGTACAGAGCAGAGCAGAATAGAAAGGAGCTGTGCCTATTCCAGGGAACAATTTAACAGGGGAGTTGTCACCCCGATTTAGAGCAACACAGCTAATAAAACTCAGAATGGCACCATGTCTGAAAAAAACGATGGGAAGTAGAAGGAGGGTATTCCTCAAATCTCTCAAATCCTGGAGACCAGCAGAGAAGGTAATGGTATGATACCTAAACTTGCTGGTAGATTAGAATAAAGCAGCACAAGAAGTAGTATATAGTGCAAGGCATTAGAAAGCACCAGAAATAAAGGAATTTTACAAGTACTTAACCTGCTGTGTTGGTTTTGTGTCAAAAGAAATTTAACTTTTTTGTTGTTTTTTTAAGTTTTCGGTTTTTTTAAGTTTTCCTTTTCTATTGCCTCTGTTTGAAACATAATCCATATGCAGTCTGTCTGGCACTTAACTTGAAAAGTTGCAGAGACCATAATCAGGCTCTATAACCTTGCTCCACAATGCTTTCCCTCTTCTCCAGTACAACTGCAAAGCTGCTATATAATCCTCGGCCAGTAATTTCTGTGTGTTGATTTGAAAGCATGGGAAGAGGAATCAATCTCAAAGTCTGTTGGCTATTTCCAAATGCCAGCTGGTTTCATCCCAATCAAGCTGGAGGGGGCTTCCTCAAGGCTAGGAACAACTTAGTGTCCTCCACGCTATTTATCTTGTGAATGAGAGCACCTCTGCCACCTATGTATGGGGAGGGCTTCAGCGAATATGTGAATGCCATCATCTAGAGAGCAGGATAGAAACACACTGCACAGACAGTGAGAACAGCTTCTCTTGCTAAACCTGTAGTGGGGAGAATTGCTCAATAAAGAGGTCTTTCCTTCTACAAACATGCATGTGTTTAACTGTAGTCCCGCTGAAATCAATGGCACTTCTTGTGGATATAAAATTAAATGTTTGTGTTTGTGCCTGTTGAGCCCAAACACACAAACATTTTATGCCATCTGAAAGTTGTATTAATATGGAGATCATTGTGGAAAGCACTAGGGGATATTATGCTTTTATTATATCTAACATATGGAAAACATTTTATTATATGAGACACAACATAATCATTATAATTGAATACTATCAAATGAAAAATCCCATATGTGTCTGAAAACTGTGCACCACTGTAATTACAAATGGAAACTAAGAACATTAAGAATAAAAAGCTGGCAAAAATTATTGTTTTGCTCCATTTTGTTAGCTTTGCAATCCAGGCAACATTTCCTCAGCAAGATAAGTTCTTGCTGAAAAAGCAGTTAAGTACACCAGCAAGGGAGCAGAAAATGTTTTATATAAGGAGGAATTTTATTTTTTAAACTCCAGATATACAAGATAAGAAGTGGCCCATCAAAACTTTGCTCTTGAAATGAAAATTTACTCTGGCAGAGGCCTTGATTATTTTGTAATGAACTTACAGTCTCTTCTGTCTTTGCTCTGTTCGTTCAATCAAAGCGGTACAAAAAAATAAGCTGAGACAGGTTTGGATCAAGGGCCTATTCTGATATTAATTTTGTAAAACATGTATTTCATAAGTTTTCATCCCAGCGTATTCTCATACCCACGCAGCATAGCAGGAACGTGCCCCAGGGTGCTGCTGCAGCCGTAGAGTATTCCAGTAGAAGAGCTGGGGGTGGGAAGCACAGCTGATACCCAGTCCCTATCTCTACTGTACACTCACCAAAATCACGCTGGCAGAGCTTTTTTCCCTTCCCATCCTTGCCAGCAGTACAGCTGTTAAGGCAGTGAACAAAAGCAGGACAATTGAAATAATGGGAAATGCAGTTATCGGAGGGCTCGGTGATGGAGCAGGCAGCCTGGCTCAAACAGTGAGCACAGAGGTAAGTGACACTAAAGCAGGCAGTATGTATTCATTGTTGCGCCCCGTATGAAGACAGGGAACGACAAAGTTCCCACAGAAAAGAAATTTGCCATCTAGGAGAACAGAGGCAGCTGCCAAGACCATGAAGCAGGAGTTTGAAGCTGGCAGTTTGCTTCGTTCCAGAAAACCTGGCATTCACATTAAAGTAGGATACAAGGTTTGCAAAAGCAGGGAGATTCAGTGCACTGGGTGGGTTTGTGCCAGTTTCAGAGGTTTCTGTTTCCTCATTGCTGTACCAGCTTCTCTTTCTCCTCTCAGCATGGTGAGCTTCATACGTGGGATTCATTCTTAAAGACATGATGGGAGGAA
The DNA here is from genome assembly GCA_035582835.1 of Phoebastria nigripes. Classification (NCBI taxonomy): domain Eukaryota; kingdom Metazoa; phylum Chordata; class Aves; order Procellariiformes; family Diomedeidae; genus Phoebastria; species Phoebastria nigripes. Next base: position 153,788 of record JAYKAV010002916.1, read on the forward strand.
GAGACCCAACGGAGGGCCCAGAGGCAGCTCCATCCCACACCCCGCTCAGCCCAGCTGCACGAGATGAGGTTACCCCCAGCCAGCCCACCCTCCCCATGCCTCCGCGCTCCTCCTGCCAGAGGTTACTACCCCACCAAGATGTCTTTGCTGACCCAGTTCACACTGACTGCATGACCAGCAGAGACCATAGATGGAGTCTATGGAACTCACGGATGAAGCTACTCATAGATGTTGATATCATAGCTCACAGATGGCGTTACTCCCCTGCTTAGACAGGGTGCTTAACGCGCAGGGAGGCACAGCCTGGCGTTAGCACGATCTCTGCACTCACAAGCAGGTTTTTTTTCAAAAATCAGTTGAGATATAAATTTCATTTCAGTTCTGATATTCTTGATTGCTGCTTGCAGAAAAACATAAATAATTAATTGCATTAGAGAACTGTCACTCAGCCCCAATTTTGCTTCACCAGAAGTAAAAAATGACCACTTTAAAGACAAAAAATTGGCAGGCACTTAATCTTTATTCTGCGCTACTGTCTTTTCCCCTGCTTTAAAAAACCTGCTTCTCTATGTAACCAAGTAATTACGTTTGAAGAGTATTAGCCATCCTAATGCATGGCGATTTATCAATGGTGATAGGATGTTATCCCAGTCTGACCCTAGAAGAGGAGGATGCCACCGCGTCTCTTATGAAATTAATAGCAACAATGTCAGATCCTAGAAGGTCCACAGAACTTTGCCAAGACTGACCTGCTTCCAGAACAACTTCAAGACCATTTTTAAAGGACACATAAAAGCTTTTTTTTTTAATCTTACAACTAAAGCATCAAGATGTGGCAGGCACAGGGAAGGTTTGTTTGAGTAAAGTAAGATCTCACCCCCATCTCCACTGGTTCTTTAGGAACACGCATAGAGCAGCATTGATGGGATCAAGCAGAGATTCTTCCAACCCTTCTCAGCAGTAAAGGTCAGTTCATTAACTGATCAGCAAAAAAGAAAGCTCTCCTGCAGCCTGCGAGTGTGCATATCCACATTCACTTCTGGTACGTGCAACAGCACACTGACATTAACAAAGTTACACCAGAGAACCTCGTTGGGATGACACTGCTAATTATTGCTTGTGGGCTCTGACACAGCAGCAATAAATCCACCTTCAGACTTCTAAAGATCATGAAGTACAGCATTTTCCATGAACGCTGATGGAAAATGAAAGGAATGATAGTGCACCGATACCGCTAGATTCTGCGTTCTTCTGCTGGGCACGTCGTTCCCTGAAGAAGAAGCTGGAGAATGATACAAGAAGAAATGTTTCCAGGACTTGAGAGTTAATTTGCAACTTCACATTTGCCATATCTTCCTTGAGGCCAGACATACAAATAGCCACACTTCACTTTGTTGTGTCTCCCTTGTGGAGGAACACACTGATGTGGCTTCCTACCCAAGCCAAAATAATAGAAAATTGAGTTTTACACACAGAATTAGCAGATTCAAATCTCAAAGAAGACCATAGATAAAATGAAAAGCTGGAGGCTCATGTGTTGATTTCAACTCTTGTGACTGTGATGCTCGAATAGCCACTTGTCTTGTTGGAGCAGGTAAAGTAGGATGTTTCTCGAAGGGAAGAGCTTAGGCAGTGGACTGACTGTTAGCCTAGCTACTCTTTCCCTACAACTGAGGCTTCCAAACAAGACAGATTCCATGGTGGACATAAGGGCCATTCAAGTCTGTGGGAAGGTGAAGCTTTGCTCGAGTATGCTTAATTTCATCCTTTGTAGGACTGTAACACCAAGATGCTCCATTTAACATGAGAGCTCTGCAGGCACCTAATGCCGACTTGTTGCTCAGAGCAGAGAACGGTCACAGAGCCAGTCGTTCTGCCTGCGCAGGGCTAATGAGGGCCCTGAAAGCGTACTTCGAAGGCCAGACACATGCCAGCCTTCCTCCCGTCTCAGCTGGGAGAGGCCATCACCAAGTGAGTGGCAGGCCTCAACACAAACAATACATGATTACTGACAGAACTCACCAATAGAAACTTCTCTTCTGAAAAGTGCTGCAGGTCTGGTGGCACAGCCAGTGCATCACCCCAGAGAAACACAGCGTGCAGTGAGCGTGGGTATGACTGTCCTAGCAGAAAGGAATTGCTCCAGCACTGTACCGTCGTTGGGGCAAACCAGTCAGCTGATCACAAAGCAAAGCTACAGTTCTGCAAAAAGCCCTCATAAAACTCCAAACCAAGTGGTCAAATAAAAATAAAGCCACTGTTGCATTTTATTTTTGGGGTGGAGGGAGAGTTGGCTAGCTTAAAAGGAAAGAGAATGATTCTGAATAACAATGCTGTGGCAAGAGACACCAGAAGTGCTAATGATTTGCTGCTAACTGTAAACATAGGGTGGCTTGAGCAACAGCCTCCGAGTTCATTTATTCCCATCACCTCTCCATATATGTCCTAGGGAGGAATTATTATTGAACAATAAGAATGAAAACAACTATTAAACTGCATACAAAGATTTATTACCCTCACAGTTGGAAAACCACTTCAGAAAGGCACTTTTAACTTTAGACAGTCTCAAATTAGAATCTTCATTCATCTGTCCATTTTGCAAAGTAATTTCGCTCTGTGGAAAAACCACTTGATTTCAAATGCTTTAGGATAACATGAACAACAAGCCAGTTAGCTCTGCTACCCTCTTGCTGCATGCAGCAGCATTAGAAAGCCTGGCTGAGAGCACCCTGTGGTCTCCTCCCCTACCTGCACTAAGCAGATAAATTGATCTACATTGAAATTATTCTCCATTTTATGAAGTGAGGCTGTTTTGAGGATAACATCTACAGATACTGGTTCCTGAAGGATACTGTGTTCATTCAGATATGAATTTGAGATTACAAGTTAAAGGATAATTAATATATTGTCTGGAAGAAAGTGAAATGGTGCTTCCATCAAGAGCACAAACCACATGCCTTAAAACAGTGTCATCTTGGCATGATGCACCAAAGATATTTAAACCACTATGGCATCACATTCCCTGTCTGACCTGATAAATGGGTCTCCTTCTACTTCTAATCTGCACGGGAATTAAAGTCTTCAGACTATCTGTACCACCACAAATAAATTACATGTTTGTTTTCATGACTTTGAAATTTCCCTCTGACAAATTCTAAAGGTATAAATAATCTCAGAAGTCTTGCAGGAAGATAAACAGTCATGCTTTAATAATCATAATTCACAAAGCAAACAACGCTTGAGTTTAAATCGAAACACAGCATCATTCTGCCAAAAGAAGGGAAGATAGAGTATGAGAAGCATTGTGTTGATTGTCTCCTAAGCAAGTCAGGTTCAGATGGGTGCCAGGGTGTGCAGCATGTACCCTGAGATGTCTCGATACAATTTACAAGTCCCAGAGGAAGATTTCTAGGCAGCTCCCCCTCATGCCAAAGCCTTTGCATTTCAGCTCAAGGGGCAGAGCACCACGGGATGTATCGCACAACCTTATATCAGAGCCAGCTTGCCAAAAACTAACATCTCACCAACATGACTGACTCATAAGGCATCTCTCTTGGGAAATACACAACCCCTCAGAAGTGACCACTCTGTCTTTATCTCGTTGATGGTGCCACAGCCTCTACTATGAGAGAGAAACAGAAAAGCAGAGACAGCAACTCCATTCTTGGCCTCCAGCCCTCCTTTCTGTGTGGAAAGGGAGTTAAGGACAAGTTGCTCAAAAGGATCATTATTTTCTTGCATAAGAAGATGCAAAGTAGTGCACCTACTGGAATAATCCTACGTTTTCCCCCTACGCTGGCTGAACCAGGAACAAGGGTCTTAAAACAAGACCATCCTGATGGGCAAGAGACAGAGTCCCTCAAAAACCAAAAACCAATCCTGCATCAACGATGGCTCTTCTAGGTGACTGAATACCTTCTGTTAGCTGAAGAGGGGAGCATGCTGCAAAGTAATCTACATACAAAGTTCTTCCTTCCTTCCCCAGCTCCCTCACAATACCTCTTTCCTAGTTTTACACTTGAAGGTAAGATCAAAATAGACCTGACCATTGCAAATACATGTAATTCATCTTTCAAAGGCACTAAGGCCAAGGTGTGGGCAGAAGCACAAGGCTTTCAAGAGGTACTGCTGTTCAGCACAGAGATCAGGGCTGCAGGCTGCTCCTCCTTTCCTTGCACCTATAGCCTCTACTCCCATGGAGCGCAGGGCCTTGCTGCACACCACAAAGGGTTTGTATGGCAGAGAAAGGCATTATCCTGCTCCCTGCTTGCAGGGTGATCACCCAGCTGCAAGTAGTGCTCTTCAGGCAGGGTGAGCTGTCCTCGAGCTGCGAACTAAAGAGTTGTCCAAAATAACTTCCCGAAGTATAGCCCACTACTGTTTTCTCAGGAAGGAGAAGGTCTTTGCAAGTGTGCTGAACATCTCCCAGCTGCCCCACCAGAAAGCAAACCTGGGATCTCCCGAGCTGTAAGACATGAGCTACTGCCCGTGGCTGTAAGAAATCATTGCTTCCCAAGTAAGACCAGTAACTGTAGAACTGACGACACTCAGTAACATGCAAGAGACACTCAGGCTTAAAAGGGCTGGGGGGTCCTAATAATTGTTTCTGGCAGAAACCAGCAGTTTTCAGCATCAGTTTTCCCTGTCTTTGGTCTCACACCAGTCCCTTCTCTCTCTTCCATCTCTGAACACCTTCCGAAGAGCTATAATCAATCTTTAGGTTCAGTGAGGAAGAAGTCCACGGTGTGCTAAAAAATCGACTCACCTTCAAGAGCAAATAAAAGCATTCATCTTTCACTGGCAATGAAGTCAATTTACCTGAAGGACTGATTTTTACCAAGTTATTAAATCTGAGACTCATGGTATTAGATAACTCAGTTGCCTTTTATTTCTGGTTTTGAACCATCAAGTGGCAGAAGGGGAAATGAAAACAGCAGAAAAGAAAAACTCTTCCAAGGACATAATGGTCCATTAAGCAAAATTTTAAACCGACTTGTCTTTGGCTCTCTATTGCTCAAATGCAATTCTGTTTCTTCCCTTCAGGCTGTTATTAACACTTTTATAATGAGTAACTAAAATAAAACTCAAGTGAATAAATATGCTCAAGGCATTTTGTTATTTCTGCAATTAGAGACAAACTGCCACAGTAAAGCTAAAAGCATTTGGGAAATTATATTCAAGGAAACACTTACCATAACTACAGTAATCCTTGGGCTGCTCTTAGCAACTGCAGCGAATGCTGTGAAGAAGCTGGGTCTCTGTCATTAGCCACTGATAAAGGACAATTTGTCATCTGCTATGGCACTGTGCAGCATGACAAAATTAAATAGTGAAGAGGATCGAAGTTCTGCAAAATCCTGTATTGGCAGCAGTATTCACAAATTGGCATAAAGTTTAACACAAAACAAAACMAAACCCATAACTATTATTCCTCAGAAGACAAGCATTTGCTCAGGTGGGAAGTGGTCCTGAAAGGGGAGAGCCCTGTTATTAGGTCACCTGCGCTGCCCAGGTGAAATCCCCATCAGATAAAATACATACCCTGAATAAACTCCAATCTGTCAGGTGTCGGTTCAAGTTCTGGCTTGTTTTACCGTTTATACTCCTTTGGTAACCAGCAAGCAGGAAGAACACAGCCTACAGGCTTTTTTGACACGATATCGGTCATGAAGATGAGACTTTGCATGCCGAGCACCCTGACCTCTGGGCTGTGGGAGCTCTGAGGGGGTCCCCTCCGGGACACAGGCACAGAAGCGTGGTGTGAGGCTCCCAGTTCTCACCAATCTACACATGGCCTGTCTTTGTCACTCCTCGGTGACCAGGTTTTATATCAGATATCAGAACTCACTCTTGTGAGTTTAGCACTACATGCCCACAGGGCACCATGCCCAGCATTGCAGGTAACTATTACATTAACTTAGTAATTATTTATTCCAGCAAAACTCAAAGGCAGTTTATTCTTGGAAGAAAGGATGGTAGAAAAAGGGAAAGTAACAGGCAGCCAGGTTTTACAAAAAACTAATTTTCTTCTGTGACTGGCTAACAGGCTTTTGGAAAACAGAAGACAGTAAATGTCATTTATTTTGACTTTAATAATGCTTCTGAGGCTTTTTTGTGTGACATTTCCGAGCAAGCTAGGGAAACACGGTCTGGATGAAACAAAGAAGAGGTAGGAAGCCAGAACATCATACTGAGAGAGCAGTTACCCATGACCCAGGGGGGCATGCTGAGTGTGCTTCTGCATCTCTCTGGGTCTGACACTATTTGACTTTTTCCTTAACGGCCTGGATGAGGAAAAACAGCACATGTGTGATAGGCAGAGGTGAGACTGATCTGGGGCAGTCTGTAAGTAGCTTGGTTAACCAGACTGAGAATTCAAAAGAATCATGACAACTGGAAAACAGATTTGACAAAAATGTTTAAATTGAAGAATGAGAAGTGCCCAGTACTACACGAAGCAGTACAAGCTGCAGAAGTACAGGCTGGGGAGAAAACCCCTCCTCAGAAAGGGGCCGGTTTTACAGTGGATTGCAAGTGAATTGCAATATTAGTTAGCAATTCCCAGTCACYGGGGAAAAAGGCAAATGTCAGTCTGTGATGCACGAACAGCAGTGTGCTCAGAGAGGGCTGTGGAGCAGTCCTGTTCTCTTCAGCATCTTCCCTCTCCGCATGGTATGGCCCCAGAGGACCCGCTTCCACAGCCAGTCACAGTCTGGCCAAAGCCCCACGGAGGTTGGCAGAGCCACCGGGAAGCAGTTTTGGAGCATGATGTGTCCGGGCTAACCTGGCACACAGGGCTCGGACAGGTTTAGCCTGATGCCACTCCAGCTGCTTGGCAGTGCTGGCACAGGCAGGCCCCTGCCTTTAGCAGCGCAGACATAATGGGGTCTGGAGCAATTGCCTCAGGGACCAGACTGCTACCCCCAATGAAGATGCCAAACGTATTATTCCCTCTACCTAATATCTCCTGCCTTCAGTCATCTCATCCTCTCCTTGTTTAGTAGCCTAAGAACAGCGGGGTAGTTGTCCTTCCTTTGGCACTGTCTCGCAACCTCTGCCTGCAAACACCTGATTTTCCACCAGAAAGTTTGATCAACTTGTCCAAAAAGCTTCCATCCAATAGACATGATCCAGTTATCATCACTACTGCATGCAGGTGACTTCTGTCCTTGTTTCTGTTTTCAGGAAGACAAGACACTCAGGAGCATAGCACAGTTGAGTCTCTACATTTCTAACATATGTTGATGATGGACTCTGATTGCCTCTGTAGCAATTTGGGTTGTTCTTGCATTTTATGGGCTTTGAATAGATTTTCTTACAGCAAAATGCTGTCTGGGAAATTAAAGGGCTGCTCCTTTTCTCTTTCAGATTCAGATCTTGAGTTCTTAGGTTTCGTCGTCTTCTCCCTTTGCCCTTAGCAAATCAAGCGCATTTTCAATTTTGACTAATTTCTCTTCAGAGAAAAAAATAATTGATCAGGAAGCCATTTGCAAATGTGTTTCAAAGACAGTGTAATATGAATGGGAACATCTAACTACATGGAAGTAGAATAGCAAAAGTTTACCGATAATAATTTCCGTTTCCCCAGGGTCAACAAGGATGAAGTTTCTGTGTGAGCCAGTCCCCATGCTGGGTGCCCCCACGGGCAGCAGGCAGACATCTCAGGGGTGATGCAGACCTAGAAGGGATTTGACCATCGTTCCACAAGAGCAGGGAACTAAAACTGGTATTAAGTCACTTGCTAATTCCTTAGCAACCTTCCCTCCCACAGTGAACGCAGTTTACGGCAGGATCCACACAAGACATGTTTATTTTGCTTTTGCATGATGAAATGCCACTGCAGTGGAAGGGGTATGGTGAGAGGCATACTCCAGTGTATCTGGAAGGCATCCCAGCACAAACACAGCTCAACCCACTGGACGCCAACCTGAGCACAAGTAGTGGCTTCTCGCTCTGACAGTGAAAACAGGAGCAGAAAGAGGACGAAGCTGAACGCGGGTGACGTGGCCACGGTCAGGAATGAAAGTTTCAGAGGCTGCAAAAAGCCAATTAGATAAATCCACAGAAGAAAAATCCATGAAGAATTGTTAAGCAGAAAGATACTGCGGCTGATTCAGAAGGTCCCTAAGCCATAATCTGCTGAAGGCTAAGGGAATACACTGCAAAATCATCATTATAGACACACACACCCACACCCACACACCCATTATTATACTTTTCCCCAAGCACCCCCTACTATTATCCGCTGCCAGAGGTGGGACACTGGGCTGCACGGACCTTTGGCTTGGCGCAGTGCAGCTGCTCCTGAGCTCTTTGGAGGTAAAAGCAAGAACAGTGCTGCCTGCGCTGCGACAACAGCACTGACATGCAGGTGGTACGGATCCAGGGAATGGAAATGTCACGCTGTCTCTCCTGCATGTCTGCTAGATAGGCTACAATGATAGAGCCGTAATTGGTGTACATTGCTGGAAGATTAATAACCACTTGAAACATCTAATGACGTTGCATTTCATGCTATGGTCTAATGGACATAATCTGCCCATGATCCACACAAAAGCTGTTTTATAAATCAGTTAACAGTCATCAAAAGCAGCATGGATAATAAATGCATTATTTTTTAGTATTAATGTATTACAGCACTTTAATCCAAAAGAATTTTGGTTTTGTCACTTACAAATGAAAACCTTATCTCTCCTTGCAGTGGTAAAACATCATTTTTGTATGATAGATGTGAAATGCTCTCTGTATTTTTCTACTTACAGTGTTTTTGTTGCCAGATAGATTACTTATAACATCGTTCCTTCAGATATTACTGAAAAGTATGCAGAAAATATCTGTATTCATATTCAATCGCTCAAAATATTCATTCCATATAAAAGGCTAGTTTCACTTTAGGCTTTAAACCTACATATATATTATCAGACCATTTCCACGAATTGTGACTTGATCAGGCTGTAGATAATATGCACAGACACCACGTTTGCTGAATGCCAATGGCTAATATAAATTTCTTGAACACTAAACTTTTCTTCTTTTCCAGCCACAACTCTGGGAATGACGCCACTGCCTACCACCTCTGGGTTTGAACTTGCAATAGGCTGAGGCAAAAACTGATGCAAATAGGTCTAAAAGCATCACACAAGACCATCAAGAAAAGACACAGGAAGAAGAACTGAGTCTCTTCTTCCTATTCAAGACCATTCAATGACCCCTGTAAGCAACCGGAGTGATTCACCCACATCTGGCAGCACAACGGCCAGGTTAAAGCAGGTGTCACTGGATTTAATGGTTCCTCTGGAACACGAGGAGAGTGTAACTTGTCTCTATCCTTCATTGCAACTAAGTTTGGTTTGTTGCCTATTTCAGACAACCTCCCCTGAACAGTGATGCATGAGGCATGGAAAAGCACTCTCACTTGGCAATTGAAAGTGCTGCTCTGTTGACTGTAAGGTGTTGGAGGGTAAAGGTCCAGTGGGGGCACGCAGCATCTGCTTCTGTTGTGGCAGGATGTTGCATACAGAGTCCAAAGGGACAACTCAGCATAATAGGCAAGATCTGTATTTCCAGCCCTAGGACGAGCTGTGTCAGGCTACATTTGCAGGGGACTCCAGGCATTGCCTTACGGCTGCTAGTTTGCAAGGGAGTCAGTAAAAGGTGTCCCTGGCTGCAGCAGAAACACACTGTTATGGTCTTATGTGATGTGACATATTAGCTGACACATTTTATTTGGTATGTCATACCCTCACTTGTGGAGGCTAACAAATGAAATCACAGCTGTCAACCATCCAAATTAAAAATAAATCACTCCACTGACCCTTGAACCCAAGCTGACAAATCATTCCCCCACCCGATGGCATCGCGTTCGCTCTCAGTTTCCAATCCTCTGCTATCATCCATGCCTTAATTTATTTTCAGTTCTGGCCTGGCAAAGCCAGCTCTACCCACCTTTAGCCACCCGCGTGCAGCCTCCATTTGCTGTGAGGGTGGTGGTGCTCACAAGCGCAGTGACCCGTAGCCACGCTGGTGTGCTCAGGGGAGATGGGATGGACGGGATGTGCTGGGACCAGGCTGGGGGAGCCTTGCCTGGAGCTGCTGGGTCCGGACACGGCTCCTGCTCACTGTGGAGGTGCTGGTCAGGCAGTAGTTTGGGGAGGATGAACAAGGGGGCTCATCAGAGCCAGCTGAGCCCCAGTCTAGCACCCATGTACCTGTGTGCCCTCTTTAGGCAGCTGGAGAACACCCTACAGACAGGCCCTGGTACTCATGGGTGACTTTAAACACCTCAGTACCTGCCAGATGGGCACTATGGCTGGGTGCAAGCAATCCGGGTGATTTCTAGAGTGTATTAAAGACAATTTCTTCATGCAAGTGATTGATGAAATGACCAGGGTAGATGCTCTGTTGGACCTGCTACTCAAACAAGGAAGAGAACTGTTGGATGATGCAGCCTTGGATACAGTGACCATGAGAAAATGTGGAGTTCAAGGTCCTGAGAGGAATGAGCAAGATAAACAGTGGAAATACAACTGTGGGCTTCAGAAGAAAATCATTTTAGCCTCTTCATGGACCTACTTGGCAGGATCTGATAAGAATATGCCCCTGGACGGGGCAAAGGGGCCCAGGAGAGCTGGCTAATCGTCAAGAACAGCCTCCTCAAAGCACGAGGACAGTTCATTCCAATGAACAAAAAGTCAAGCAAGTGTGGCAAAAGGCCAGCATGGATAAATGTGAAGCTCCTGACTGAGATCAAACACAACAAAGAAATATACAGAAGGTGGAAGCAGGGACAACCTGCTTGGAAGGAAAAGCAAAGACACTGCCTGTACATACAGCAATGGAGTCAGGAAAGCCAAAGCTCAGCTGGGGTTGAAGCTAGCAGGGCAGGAGACAGGCAGCGAGAGAGGTTTCTGTAAGTATACCATTCGCAAAGGGAAGGCGAAGGAGAATGTGGGCCCACTGCTCAGTGGGGCAGGGGAGCTAGTGACAAGTGATAGGAAAAGGCTGAGGACTCAATGCCTTCTTTGCCTCAGTTTTCACAGGTAAGGCTTGTCCCCAGGCCTCCCAGGTCCCTCAGCCTTCTAGTGGTCTGCGGGACAGAAGCAGTACCCAAAGCAGAGGAAGAAAGAGTCACCGACCATGTAGCCGACTTGGATACACACAAGTCCATGGGACACACTTGGGCTGCAGTAGTAAGAGTGTAGCCAGCAGGTCCTGAGAACTGATCCTCTTCAGCACTTGGACCACCACAACTGGAGTGCTCTGTCCAGTTTTGGGCCCCCTTGTACAAAAAGGATACGGACACACCTGCTGCCTGACAACATGTACACCAACTTTATTTTTAGTTATGTCACTTTTTTGTTTGCCTTTCTGTCCTGTAGACTGACACTCTGAACCCATAGTCAGATCTCTCCATAAATGAAGGCTACTGAGAAGAACCAATGTTTTTAGTAAAACTATTTCAGACTGTATCCACAGAAGATGATAATCATGGTTACAGATGAAAACCCTGAACTGTGTTTTCCATTTCAGACACATATTCTGAGTAAGAAAAGAAACTCCTGTATATTTTAATAGTGAAACTCATCAAGAACTCATGTTTCCGAGTAAACTGCTGCTAGGATGTTTAGCAGCATCAGAGAGACCTTCAAATAGAGTATTTAGCAAATAGCCTTGCCTATGAGAGCTGAAAGATTTGGCAACGTTTAGTAATTTATGTCCTGCTTTTTTTAGGGGTAGGTAATAAATCGAAGAATGTATTTTACCTGAAGATACAGAGAGAGAAGGTTCTCTCTCCTCTGCACCTTCATTATTTGTCTTCAGCTTCAAAGCATACAGCCGGTTGAAAGCTCCAAAAGGGACATATAATGATGCCCTGTAATCAGCAGAGTAATCATGAGATGGCTGTGTTACATTACTCTCTCCAGAATATTAATGGAGTGAGGACATTGCAGACTGATGTGCAACAAGGGTTTAAAATCCTTCCAAATGGTTTCTTAGTCCATTATTTCTTATGCTGTGCCACTCTGTTATCAAGGCTGAGAACAGTAGGAGGAAGGCAGTCGCATAATATTTGCAGCCAGTTGAGAAGCACTGCATAGTCTGTATCTCCTCTCTGCTGCATCTCCCTTCTTCAAAGAGCCACACATGCAGAATTAAAATATTGTGCGTTAAAAAGCAACAAGGTTTTGACCTCCAGAACTGATCCTGGACTCACTTAGGCTTTAGGCTGCCCTGAGAGGTGCCAAGTAACCAGAGACGTGAACTTCGGCCACAGGGAGTCACAATGCACGTGCTCTCACCTGCTCTGCTGGCTGCGAGCCTGTGGTCAGCCCTTGCACAAAGCATCCGCACCACCTTCAGAGCAGCCCCTGACAGACTGGGCCATGGTGTGCCCACCTGCACTTGTGCCTCACCTGCCCACCCTGCACAGACAACGGACTGGGACTGTCCTATGGCCCCCAGCACATAGGGACTTCCCCTCTAGAAACCTGTGGTGCCTTGGGCTGTGCTTGGCAGGATGCATGCCCAGAGGTAAGCAGTATGGATGACGAACAGGTCTGGATTTGCAGATGGGCTCAGACCACACTTACGGGGCTGTGGGGTACCGTCAGGAAATGAGGGCTTTACAGGATGCACTAACAATACGGAGGGTCATTCTGTGGACAAATTTCAGGTTACTGCCTTCGGTCAGGAAGCACAAATGGTCTCCCAGAAGACAGCAGATCAGGCATTTGATGCATTGGGCAGATATCCACAAACTTCTGGGAGCAGGGGAACCATTCCCAGTGCTGAGCTGGACTGGTCAGGGACATAGGAAGGTGACATAAGAGCTGGGAAAGACAACCACTCCTTGCCAAAGTGTCTTCACAGACCCAGATCCAAACCATTGCCCGTTTGGTATTGTCCAGTTGTGCAGTTGGAAATGCAAAGGAAAAACTACTCACTCTGCTTCTGTCCCTGGGTCAGGAGGAAAAGGACTTACTAATGCTAAGAGCATCAGCTGGATTATCTGTATTGAAAACTTAACTTTCACTAAAGAAAACACTAATTCCAAGTAACTTTACAGGAGATAACATAGCTCTTGTTTAACAACAGCACAGATTTAATAACAGAAATCCATGCTAGTTAATGCTAAGCAGCAGCTGCAGTGCAGAGCAGTGCAGGAAGCGCCAGAGACGCGTCTGCAATTCACCTGGCTCTGCCCAGGGCTKCTGCTGTCACGCTGTGTGCAGGGGCCAGCGGGCCGTCAACGAGGACAGGCTCCATGACGTGAGCATGGGAATCAAGACAAACTCAAATCTCTGTCCTGACTGCTTTTTTTCAATGAAAGACTATTTTCAAAACAGTATTCAGAAAAATGATTGTTTTATGCGGAACGTGCTTATTCAAAAGCCACAGCACTCCAGCTGAGCATGTCAAACAAAATACTTCCCATCACAAATGTCGCTCTCGTATCTTGGCACAGCCATCCAAATACATGCTAATGCCACCCCATCTATGCACCAATCCCCAATACCATATACTATAATGCCTCACATAGGAAGGGACGCCATGAAATCCTAACAAGAGGGATGCACAAAGCATCACGGGAGATTAACCCAACCCAAACCCCGCTCTTAAGAGTCAGCATGACACAATGCCCCGGCAGCATTTCTAGCCTTAGCCTTTCCCTTTTTCAGGTTTTGCCAGGAAGTCGAGGTCATCCCTGGACACATCTTGCAAGAAATGTTTTCGGTTTCCCCTCCTGAAATAATCACAGCAGACTTAATTTTTAGAAAGTTCTTTCTGTAATTTAATTCAAGTTAATTTGTCAGGGAAGAGGGGTTTGTTGCTTCACTGTGTTCTGGTTATTTCATTCGGTGCCATTCTCTAGTTAAGCTGTACTAATAACTCTAACTCTTACCAATTTATTTCTTTCCATAAGTCAAAACAGGGCTGGTGAGCAGGGTAACACAGACTTGAAGGGATACTCTTTGACCTCTTCATCTTCACTCTAGCAACATCTCTGACCTGATCTAATTTATTCTCCACAGAGCGATTAAAAAAATATGAAAAAGAGCAAGTCAAATTGCTGGAGAGGTTTCATGTAGCTGAAAACTGCTTCACACACTCCCATTAATTGCATTTTTCTGTCTTAGTCTCTTTGCATGCAATTTTGACTCCCTGACAGGAAGACATTTGCAGAGGTAAGACAGGACAAGAGACGGAGGTCAATATTGCAGATATTCTTCTGGGCAGCCCTGGAAGTTTTCTAAATTGCATGTGTGTGTGTCTCCATGCCACCGGCACGGGTACTGCTGAGGTTAGGTGCTGTGCTGAGGCCCTGCAGCCCGCTGTGCCCACCGAATCCCAGACTCCCTGAACGGTGGAGGTTGGAAGGCACCTCTGGAGGTCACCTGGTCCAACCCCTTGCTTCAGCACCACCTGCTCTGGGTGCAGAGGTGGGAGCAGCTGATGCCGAAATAGCTTTCACCAGCTGAGAGCTCACCTCCCCAGGAGTCCCCCAAGTACTTCCAGGCAATGGCAACCCTGCCATAGACTTAAGTGCACGAGGTGAAACAAGTGCAGCAGAGGACCTATCACAACCTACCACGTTGCACTTCGGTCGCTGCAGCTTAGGAAAATGCTTATTGCTTGTGTTGATTTTAAAGCCTGGTCCTTCATGGGATGAACACTCTAATGTTTCTTCTCCAGGTGGAAAAGACTGGGAGGTCCACTTCTGTGGGACAATTCCATTGCACACCCTGCCCGGGGAAAGCTTTTGCATCAGGATCCATACGAGGAGCTGACACATCTTGTCCCAACTGCCTTGTGATGCTAATGCAAGTGGAAGAAACAACTATTTTCTGTCCTCTCTAAGGCTGCCTTATTGCTATTACCGGCATTCCTGCCAACTGGTGCTCAGCACTGAACAGGACATGAAATAAAGACTGTTCTCGCCACCTGGTGCTACTGATGGTAATTACAGGAGAGCAGTTAAGGGATGCTCTAGTCTTATGCTTCATCTGCCTTCTCAGGGAAGTTGCGCATGGGACTGGACTATTGTAATTGCCATCAGTAGAACTAGATGGAGAAAACGGTCTTGGAGCCCTGTTCAGTGCCACAGAGGAACAATGCCGATAATAACACTGTAATAATGCAGTCTTTTGAGAGGACAGAAAACAGTTGCTGTTTCTTCCATTTGCATCAGCATTGCAAAGAGGATGGCCTGGGATGTGTGGTTCGGTGCAGATGCATTCCCCAGGCTGGGTATCTGATTTGTTTTCCTAGGCAAATCTGATTGTGTGATGGGAGCTTTGTGTCTGCAGGAATGGACCATCTTCTAGATTCAGATATGCTAAATACCTTCCTGCTGTTACAGAGTGCTTTTGCTGGCATTTTGTGTGTGTCTGCGTGCCCACTGTGAGCTACTTCATCCAGATTCTCAAGAAGAAATAACTTCAAAGCCCAGTGAAGCTAGAAGAAAACCTCCTGCTAATATGAATTGGCTCTGCATCAAGGCTCCGGTACTCTGATTCTGAATCCCTCTGGGACCACAGGCCAACCCACATCTAGAATTCCCATCTCCCTGTGCCACATGAAAACAACATTCCCATGTTCCAGCATGACACAGGTTCAGCACAGGAGTTAGCTATATAGCACTACTGCTAAGCCCTGGACTGTTTCTCAGTTTACCACCAAAGCAGGAGAAACTCTAGCATACAGAGACAGGGTTATTTGTATTTAAGTTGCCACTCTCCTCCTGCCTGGGTACAGGATAAAGGAGTGAAGCGCTGCTGCCTCATGGCAAGGAACCACGCTGTTCTAACAGCCCTTCCACCCAGCGTCCTCATGTCTCCTCTCCACCATGGCACATCTATGCACTTGCTGTAGAAATTGTTCCTTCAAACTACAGAGAACAAGTCCCAGAGTGTGATCTGCATGGGAAGTTTCACATGGGGACCTCTCAGCATCATCCCTGTGTGAATTCAGGGTGACAGTGATGTCCTGAGGATTTCACAGATTCTCTGACTTTCAGTGTTTTCAGTATTTTTAAGTTAAGTAAGTTCTTCATTCCAATGACTGCGCTCTGCGCCCTGACTACAGAGCTGGGAAATGATCCCAGGGCTACCATTATACACAGTTCAGAGCACTCGCAGGAGGCCTGTGAGGTGTGAACGCTGCAGACAAGTGTGGTCGAAGGGTTGCACCACATCTACCCACTCTCCTCCCCGCTGGGGACTCTGCAGCCAAGCTTTCACCAGCAGGCAGGCCAGCCAAAAACCAGTGCAGGGAGCAGACCTGAGAGTGGACTTTGGCCCCCTGCTATTAACACTACTGGATTTGACGGGAAAGAAAGCAGCAGACAACCAAGAGGGCAGAATCAGCATCTGGAGCAATTCAATTTGAAATTAATTACATAAATTATGTAATGAGAAAAGATTAGCTAAATTAGTGTTTCTGTGTGAACTCAGAATGCAGATAGCATGACCACAGCCTGTGCCTTGAGTGCACTCCTGCTCTGCATTAACACTCTTCATTACTGCACACAGTATCTTATTTGATGTATTTGGCGACTGAAATATTTCAAGTTTCAGACAGAGATGAATTGAGGTCTGCAGCATTAGCTCTTTCCCCCTAGCTGAGCTTCTGCCGGAGTACCCGACAGCACCTCCATGACACCAAGACCATCAGTGCCAGTCACAGCAGAGCTCTGGCTTAACGTGAGGAAGCGTCATCTCAAGCTGACACAGTCGCATAATGGCTGACCTTGGGCTGCTTCTGAAGAAAATGAATTAGCTTACAGAGGTAGTCAACTGGAAAGCTGAAACTATCATTTTCCAAAGATATTCAGGGTAAAAAGCCTCAGGGACAATCTTTTGTCAGTTTCTGAGACTTGATTAACTGCCTTAATTCCACATGATTAATGGCTTTCAAATCTCAGGAGACCCAAGTCTCTGTGCGCATCATATGACTGGAGTGTCTTTAAAAAAGCCTTTCGCTAAAGACCCCTACGAGCTGCTTGAGAGCCACAGCCACTGGTGTCCCCGACAGACCGTACAACCCTGTGCCCTCCTCGTGCTCCCAGCAGCACGTCGGAAGGAGGATCTTCGTCCTCCTGTCCCACCTACTTCGCACACAGAGGGGATGCAGAGAGAGATCACACTTCACATCAACCGGGAAAAGCCGTTTGCCTACAACAGCCGGACAGCAGCTGAAACCCCAGAGGGAAATATGTCTGCTGGAAAAATGACTAGTGACAACCCTTCAATGGGTCCCAGCTTTAAGATACCCAATACTTTCCTCTGAGAGCATTTACGAGCTAGCTCGCTGATCTACGCATCATGTCAGAGAGGTACGAGCATAGCAGGACCATGGCAAGGAATGGGGAAGGCAGGTGGGGTTAGCCCAGAGATCTCCCCTCATACGAACTGAAGGCAGTCTCGCGAGGGGGCCAGGATTGCTGTAGACACCCAAGACCTGGCAGGGGTAGGAGCTGACCAGTGAAGCTCCTGGCCTGCAGATGAACAGAGAGAGGGATGGACCAGACTAGAGAACCTGCTGGAAAGATTGCTCCTTGGAAAGGACACCCCATTGCCCCACGGCTGCTGAAGAGCAGCTTTGCATCACAGGCTGAAGATTGCCACCACTTCGCTCCCTGCAGCACTAACCAGGAAAGGGACCCCTGTGTGTGGCACTTCATCCGAGCAGGAGTTGGCTATCCAGAGGGACAAAGCCAACCACTTGCCATTTTCATCCTGAAGGATCAGATGTTTGCAGCCACACAGAGAAAAGGACAGACTCAAAAATCGAACTGGCCTCATGTGGGTCGCTGTTTATAGCTGTGGTAAGACTATGTTAAATACCTCTCTGGTGGGCCCTTCCTTGCTTGGGTTCTACAGAGAGAAAGAGATGTGGGTTTAGGAACACAGGGACACTACAGTAGAAAAAACAGAGAGTCACACAAGTAGTGGCTGGAAGAGACCTTTGAAGGTCCTACCTCTCACTTGATGTTGAGACCATCATCAACACTAGACCCAGTCATTTATGCCTTTGTCCGAGTCTGAAGGGGAGGGGAAGAATGAGGAAGGGAGGAAGGCATGGCAGGGTGAGCTGAGATGAGGAGAYGCTTTTTTCCCAAGGCTCAGTTTTACTAAGACCTGTAGGGCCATGCTGCACAGCAAATGCTATCGCACCACAAACAGGCTCTGGGCAGGGAGTTCAGCCACTGCCAGCGATCAGAGAATAGACAGCTCTCATCCAGCCCCATTTTGCTGATTTCTCAGTTCCCAGTGCTTACATGCTGGGTTTGGAACAGGGAGAGCTGGCTTCTCTGCACCTCGGCTCAAGCTCTTCACTGAAGAGCTGCAAAGAGTGAGATGCAGGCACCTCATAAAGAGGTCTGCTGAACCCAGGGTGGTGGGAAGGGTGGAGGAGCAGTGTTCATACCATCTGGCTTGGTGCTTAACCAAGGAGACCAGGTTCTGCCAGTGGAAGAAGGCTTCTAACTCCCCTTCACCAGCCAGAGAAGCCTAGTTCCTGCAGTGGGCACCCTCCAAACCTGGACAACAGGAACACTTCCTTTTGCCAGGATCAAGTCAGCCAGTAGAAATGCCTACCTCAGCATCTCTCTCATCAGGAGAGGAGTTTGCTGGACTTTGGTGGATAACCACAAGCCACAGCATCCCCCTGTATCTCAGGGACCAGGTCTCTACTATTTTAGGGATGTCGTCTTCTCTTCTGCTCTCCAACGGAAATGACTCTAGAGCGTAAGAAAGGTGTTCAGAGTATGTCTGTATTTCCATGTCCCTCTGAGAATCACCAGGTCCTTCAGTGGCCCTGGCAGGGGACTGCTGTCCTGGCACTCTAATCCTGATGACATTGCTCTTCAGAACCACAAGTGATGCCTTGGGTGTCACCTGTGACACCTATACAAGACATCTGTGACACAGAGCAGAACAAATGGTGGAAAGAAACCTTAAGAAAATTACCAAAACTCTACTGAAGAGTTAGCAAAACCTTGCTGATTACAGCTGTTGTCCATGTGTGCAATAACAGTCAAAATCAATTTCATTCTCTTTAGTGATCACTAGCAGATGCTCCCAAGGGGTCAGCAGTGAGGGGAAGCCCAGGCAGTATGTTTCAGTCTTGCAACCTGAAGCGGTGGCCGAAATGCAAATGGAAAGAGAAGAATATGAAAAGAAAGAAGGAAGCATTGGCCTCGTCACCTCATATTACTTGCCACATCAGCATGTGTTCTCCAGATGAACAATGCTTGTTTCACAGGTCATGGTAAATATGGTGATGTTGAACATTGGACTTCTTATTATAAACAAAATCAAATTAATGTATTGAATGAGTATGAAGTGGTTAAGTACACATGCACCACACAGGTCTTATACAAGACATCAGTAAAACACTGGTAGCTGAATCATTCATCACTTCTCAAAGGTTAAAACAGTAGAGCCTCCAGTAAGAATGCACAGTATTTTATGCAGYACAAGGTCCATAATGGATGAAAAATTCATCCTGTTTCTGCCCTTGTTAATAGAATGTGAGAACTGTGCATCTACAGGATCTATAAATAAACTACCAAGGCTGACTTGCTTCTACTGTACTTAATGGTAGGAAATTGCATAAAAGAGTTGCTCAGGCAGCCAGTGACCTTGAGAAGCTGATGTGAAGAGAATACATACGGGTTGATTGTGCTCTCCTGAAGTGGGCTTCTGAGCGAGGTTATCGCAGCAAATATACAGCAGAGCTGAAATTTTCTGATTTGTATTATGAAAGTCAGAATGTAGCTCACATGAACTCAACTGAATTACACATGGATTGGATTATTATTTTTATTTATTTATATTTATACAGAAAACAAAAGTGCTGCATGGATCAATAGAGTTTGTATTCTCAGAGCGAAACACAAAACCTGGCTCTGTAGAAACAACTATTGAACTTCATTGGGTACCCACTCTCACACTTATTTATTTGTACCATTTTCCATTAAATGCCTCAGAGCTTTTGCTATTAAATGAACCCCTGCTGACTAAGGCAAGGGCAGATAGTTTCTGTTAACATACAGGCAACAGCTCATCTCTGTAGTGCTTCCCTGTTTTGGGCACTTGCTACACTTTCCCCCTCTGCGCATACACTCAGAGGCAGGCAGAAATCCTAACACACTTGGGAGAAGAGTTTGAAGTTGAATCTGCGATCCCCGCCTGGGCACTCCCTGCCACAGCCCCACAGTGCCCATGCCCGACCCACCTCTCTGGCAGGGAAAACCGTTGATAAAAGGAGGATACCATTATATCTAAGGAATTTACTTGGTGTTTCCCATTGTAGTACCTTGTTTTCATTGCTTATACCTTGGACAAGCTTTCGGCATCTTAGTTTACATTTTCTGTGCTAGGCCAGTCCCAAGCTAATCTTTCTGGAACATTTCCACTGCAATAAGTAGGCTACTTCTAAGAGTGATAGCAGATGAAAACATGAGGGAGGATGAAGGCCCAAGGTCTGGCTGAGGAGCTGGGAGGATGGGGATGGGAAGTGGAAGAGAAAGGAGGGAACAGGGTTAAGAAACCTGGATGGACCAGGCTTATTTATAGAAAAGTGCAGGGACTGGAATGATGAGGAAGGATGAGGACAAACAAAGAGAAGTCAAAAGCTCATGACTTTGGGGGAAAAGGGCAGTGCTTACTGGACCACAGCCTCCAGCCTGGAACAAAACCCAAGATCCCTGCGGCTCACCGTTTGCTGGCATCCACAGTACCATGCACATCCTGCTCCCCTCAAGTGCTGGTGTGCAAATCATCCTTCTGCTCCCTTAGCTCTGCTAGCGACAGAGATCTGTACACGGATCTAAATGTCTCAGCTGTGCTGCATGATTTAAATAAAGGCTGTATCACAATGCATATCTCACCCCTGGTTTGTTCAGAGGGAAGCCTTTCAGTGACTGTGTTATGCACAGACAAGAAGATCTAACTAAAGCTGTTTGAAGGACTGGCAGAGATCTGTGCAGAGGCTGAAAAGGTCACAAGGCTGTGTCAATGGGACAACTGAATTTATTTTTCCACAAACACAACAACTAATAAAGAAACTTCAGTAAGGTCATAAATCAAGTGTTAAAAAATTTGAGGGTACATACTGGTCTTGTATAACATACCTAGACCCCTGCTGCATATGTAATACATTGATTGATGGATTAATATCGTAGGATCATAGAATAACTCAGGTTGGAAGGCCTCTAGTCCAACCTCCTGCTAAAGCAGGGTCAGCTGTGAGGTCAGACCAGATTCCTCGGGGCTTTATTCAGTCAGGTCTTGAAAACCTTCAAGGATGGAGACTGTACAATGTCTCTGAGCAACCTGCCCCTACCCTGGACTGTCCCCATGGGAGTACAGCCTATTAACCACCACCACCCTCTGAGCCCAAGCATCCAGCTATTTCTTCACTATATAATAAACACCAGCTATTTCTCAACTATTTCTCCACCCACTCAGACTGTAATGTCCAAACTTGGAAACACAAATATTGTAGGACAGAAGAAAATTGTGTTAAAGAAATTGCTAAAGTCAAGGTAACTGCCACCCGCTGCACTCCTTTTGTCTGCACATCCAGTCATTTTATCATAGAAGATAATCAGGTTGGTCAGGCATAATGCCACCTTCCTCTTCTTCATGTGCCCAGAAGTATGGTCCAAGATAACTTGCTCCGTGATTTTCCCAGAGATAGTTCCCTGGATTGTTCTTTCAACCTTTTCTGAAGATGGCTACAACATCTGTCTTTCTCTAGTTGCAAGAGAACTCCCCTGATACCACAACTTCTCAAAGATGATAGAGAGCAGCCTTGCAAGGACATCACCCAATTCTCTCAGCACTTTCAGATGCATTCCGTCTGGTCCCATGGACTTGTACGGATCAAGTTTTCACAAGCAATCCCTCAGTAGATAGTGGATAACACTGCTGGTAGTTTTTCTCCTCCCTGAACCCCTTCACTATGCACAGAGGCCCAGGAGGCCTTGCTGGTAAAAACAGAAGCAAAGAAGGCATGGAGTGCCTCAGCCTCACCTGTGTCTGCTGTCTCTAAATCACCTACCCCATCCACCAACCGGCTCACATGTTCCTTCTTCAGCTTATTATTGTTAACCTAGTGGTAGAAGCTCCTCTTGTTGTCCTTGACATCCCTTGCAAGTCTCAACTCCAGATGGCATTTGGCTTTCCTGATACCATCCCTTAACAGGCCCAGACAGTATTTCTAAATTCCTCCTTTGTAGCCTGTCCCTGCTTCTACCTCCTGTGTGCTGCCCTTCCACACAGGGCCCCCATCCTGACTTCCCTGCTTAGCCAAGCTGGTCTTGTCTCCTGATGCATCTCATTCTCTTCCTGAGTATGGGGATGGACAGTTCTTGTGCTTGAAGGGTGCTCTCCTTACAGACCTGCCAGCTTCCTTGAACATCTTTGTCCTTCAGAGCTGCCTCCCATGGGATCTCACCTACCAGTTTCCTAAATAAAACAAAATCTGCTCTCCTGAAGTCCAGGCTCTGTATTGTGATACTCTTTCATCACTTCCTTCTTGACTATTTCCTGGTCTGTTCAGACAAGGCTGCCATTGATTACCACATCCCCATTAGATGAGCTCTGCAAGACCCTGATCATATTCTGCAAGGCTGAGCAGACTGGGACTGCATTCATCAGTGGCTTTAATGTTCATAAAGAAATAGTCTTTAATGACATTATCACCTTTCTTTTTTTTCACAAGGTCAAGACCCTGCAGTGGTAAAACAACTAGGACTGAATACTGTTAAGTTGTGCCCATTTCAAGATCTAAGGATTCAGTTTTACTAAAATGCAAACCAGAAAATTACAGGAACACAACCAGAGTTGAAAGAGTGTGGACTCTAAAATGCCACTGCCTTGCCGGTTTCCAGAGATAAAGTTGAAAAGTGCCCTTCTCCCTGCTGGCTCTCCAAACTTTGCCTGGGGTTTGCAAGTCAAGTTAGGTTCTTGTTGACTCATGTATCTACAGGGAACCATGACTGCAAGTCAAATTCTGCTCTGTTTCACAAGCAGATTCTCAGTAGCCTTTGGAGACACCAGAGGAAGCTGACACAACACCTATCCTCCATTGTTTGCTCCAGAAACGTTATTTCCATCTGCCTTCTGCCCAACCGTGTCTTAGAAAACAGTAACCACGAACTCTTTCTGCTGTTCCTGCAATGGGAACGTTACACATCAGCAGGGAAATGGTACTCTGTGGACATCCAGAAAGATAAAGCTGCTTTCCCCCTGAAGCCTAGTGCTGACTGCAGCACTGCCTGCAAGCTCTCTGAATTGGTCACAGCAACAACTCCTGCAAGGAGATCTGGTAATCTCCTGCTCTCTCAGGGCACTGTCTAGTTTTGGAATGTCAGTTCCAATCCAACAACTGTCTCTTAAAACCAGCAAGACAAACGTTAACCCTTGGTTAACAAACGTCAACACTTTGCAAGACAAATGTTAACCTTTCGCTGCATCTTATCCCTTTAATTTGGAGTGAAACTGGAATGCTCAAAATACTTTGCAATAGTATTGCAAGTAGCAACAAGAAAAGAAGCATTTTAATGCTTTCAGATGTAAACTTAAGTTTCCCAAACGTGGAAAACAAAGGCATCCCCAAATACTGAATGCCAACATGAAGATGGTCAGTGTGGCATGGTGGGACAGGCAGTAATACGTGCTGCCACTGCTTTAGTAGATGCCTTTGGGATGGTCAAAAAACACTGAAAAAAAGGATTAGTGACACTGGACTTACTTGTAGCGTGCTGTGTGAATTGCAGATGGCAAGTACTGTACAGATTCAG
Organism: Phoebastria nigripes; assembly: GCA_035582835.1. Lineage (NCBI taxonomy): Eukaryota > Metazoa > Chordata > Aves > Procellariiformes > Diomedeidae > Phoebastria > Phoebastria nigripes. The sequence goes on from JAYKAV010002916.1 coordinate 177,603, forward strand.
GTATCTGTATTACAGGGCTCTTCCAACAATAAACTGGCCATTACGTTGTGCCATTACCAAAATCATTCTTCTTTTCCCAGGCAACATGGATCTTACTGAGACAGAAATGACTGTCCATTCACAGTTTAGAGTTATCACAGGCTTTTTATGATCATTGCGCTTCTTTCTGATACTTGCACTATTATGAGTTTTAGTGCCAGACCAAATTAAATTCATTTTACAATATGTATTCATTTTCCTGCTTCTTAATAGAAAGATTTGGAAACCTACTGGACACTTTGAACAACAATACTATTTTTTCTTTATGGCAACAACATGGGTTCTTTGCCTTTCCTTTCTCAGGGAGAAAAGTCAGCAAGAGCAGCACCTCAGTTTGCACAAGAACGTATTTTTTTACCTACTGATTGCACCAAAACTATTCAGCAGTTTAGCATTTCCAAGCTGTCATTTTGTCACACTACCGTCTGTTAATTACATTTATAATTCCTTATACGTAGGGGTGTGGGTGGGGGGGTGGATGTAGAAATTGAATATCAAGTGAAATTTACTTTGTCTCCCATGTAGTGAGCAAATAAAACTTTGCTTATCTTATTGTAATTTCATGACCCACAGCATGAGCTGGTGAAAAAATCCTCAGTAATGTTATCTATCACTAACACAGAGTGCTGGACTCTTCCTTTAATCTTTGTTGTGACCAAGACTGTAGAAAGGCTCCAGAATACATGGCTGGGAACACAGAGTCTTTGTGCCTGGAAAAGCACCAATGTTGCTTCCAGACTGAACAGTTTCCGCATTGCTCAACCTTCGCTCTTCTCTCTCCACACCTTAAGTATATCCATGTCTCTTCTTTCATAATAACTGTTTTTACAGCTGTTTCCCAGTCTTAAGTGATAAACATACTTGTGATACTCTGACTATTTCCTACAGGTATCCCAAATGATTTGGGGAGAAAGAATACACTGAGATGAGGAGAACTTTGGGAGGAAACAATCTCCTTATCATGCCAGATGTCACTATGAATAAAGACCTTGGAAGAAAAAGTATCATTAATGCGGCTTAGGTGATGCTGCTTTTGCAGGTGTGCCAGCATCAGGGGAATACGCTACAATGAAGGCTGGTTTTCTCTGCTGAGGAAAGAATAGGAAGACTTGACAAGAGAGCTTGTGGAAATTGAAATCAGTCCATTCCCACTTTGTTTATAAATGGCTCCGTGTCCTCAGGAGAGGTGCACAGCCTGGTATGGCTCAAATGCACAGTTCAAATGAGGCATAACTCTGGCAGCCTAAGTGGATAAACAAAAAGGAAGGAACTTGTCCCATCATCATTATTTCACTCCAAAGCATGTTTACTGTCACCGCAGTGATGATTCAGCTCCGAGTTCTGCGGCACTGAAGGCTGTAAACACACAAACAGTCTCAATGAACAAGAGTAAGGAAAGTGATTCTTGCATTCATTTTACAGAGAGGACTAATGCAGAAAGCAAGGAATCATCCAAAAGACACTTGCTTTTATGCATTAGGTTACTGCCTCTGCCTTACAGGATTGCTGACATGCATAGAGGATGTACCAAACTGACTGTCCACTCGCACATGAAGTCCTGCCAGCGCAGGGAACTGAGTCCAAGATTCAGACGTCCCACAGCTGCACTGATGAGAGTCCCATCCTCCCCCTGCTTCCAGGCTGTTCCGCTCCTGAGGACACAGGGCCACTTCTAAAAAAATGTGAAGGGTGTGTTTTGAATTTCCTATCTCATCTCTTGCAAAAAAACAAGTCAGAAAACATTCCCTACAGGCCCAGAAATTCTGGTGGAGCAGAGAAATGTCCCTCAAAAAGCCATCCAGTCCTTGTGCGATGACACCCAGGACAGAAGAGCTGCTGCAGCCGGATGAACTGGGACCTGCCTTGGAAGTGCTGGGAAGGCCAGACAGCTGCAGTTTCCCTCTCCGCGTTTCCCCTGCGGCACTCTCAGACAGACGTATGCCCGAGGACAGTGCGGACATCGGTCCCAAGCAGCCACCAGCCACTGGTACAAAACAGGGTTTGTCACCTCATCTTCCAGCCACCAGAGCTAGTGAGCATGTTGTTGTCAGAGAACAGTCCCCAGCAGCTCCCTTTCTATGATGGGTCTAAAATAGCAATGTTATTTAGCACAGCAAACTTTAGCTTATAGCATAATTAATGTGAGGCAGCCATGAAGGATCAACAACATTCACCACAGTGTTAAATCCTGCTGTCAGTGCACTGTGAAATAAGATAAAAATAGACTGAATCTGGTGGCAGCCAGCACTGCCTGTGTGAAGCAATCCTGCCTGCATCCTACATTTTGGGGCTAGTAAGAGAACAAGATGGCATATTTCCGCTTCCTCAGCTCTGTTTCTACTGCTCTTCRTGTTTTAATGGAATACTGCGAGTGAAAGCTGAGGTGAAATTGAGATTTCAGGGGTTTACAAAGCAATAATTTCAGAGAAGAGCATGTACCATGAAGCTGCAATGTTCTGAAATCCTTCACAGCTGCAAAGGAAGGTAGCTGTTTGCCCAATTTAACTCGTAAACCCTGAGGAAAGAGATCTTACAAGGGATGCTCTCCTCTCAGTAGGAAAATATAGATTTGATCTGTCAGCATCTGTATCAATCAAATGATAGTTCATGTCTTAATTTCGCCAGAAGGGATCACTCTGAGTAAATGAAAGGGCACCACCAGGCAAGTTTTAAGCATTTGCAAAAATGAAGGCCTTCTCTTTGTTGCAAAAGACGCCTCTAAAGAACAAAACTACTTCCAAAAAAGGATCATTCATCACTTCCTAAAATAGAAACCTTCAGTTCTGCAGCATCTAGAAGAGTAAAATTCCAGAATCTCTTTTTATACCTTTTGCTAATTCTTTAAAAAGAAGCCAGAGAATAATTCAATAACTTTCTATAATTAGTCTAATATTCAAATTCTCCTCCTTTTTTTTTTTTTTTTTGATTATCTACTCATAGGCAGAGCTGATTTTGTCTAGTAAGAGGGTGAGAATCAGGAATACTCCAAAAAACCCAAACCAACCCCACCACGAATCAGTTCATGGGATGGAAAGGTCTGCAACACCATTCCAGGCTACTCAGCAAGGGACTTACCCAGGACCCAAAGTGTACCCTTTGCACACTCATCCTTACCTGCACTTCAGAAGAGCACTGTGCCAGGACCACTCACCTTATATATCACATTTTGCCTGCTTCAGAGYGCACAACCTCAGCCTAATGTGTAGTTCAGATAATTGCTGCTTTGTTCCACCTATCTCACAGAATAAACCCCAAATTAAACTAATAACCATTACTATGTTGTTCTGTTGTTCTGAAAAGTACAAGAAAGCCTGAAGATCTGTAATGTACCTGGCTCTAGCAAGGTTTTCATAATTAAACAGTTCTTCAGAATGTATCTTTTCCGCATTTACAGGGAAAGACCCAAATGTTACAAAAACCTGATTTCTGCAGAGTAGCTCCATAGTATACAATGCAACAACAAAAACCTTATTTGGTATTAATCTCATTCATTATAGAATTAAAAACACTACACAAACAAAGGTTTTCTTGTCCCAAATGTCTTTCAACTGTGCCCATTTTGCAAACATCTTGGGCTTCAATTCAGCAAACAATAAAACAAGACTGAAGCACACAGATACACTGCAAAGTCATTATTTCTGTCATTATTAAGGTAGAAAGTTGACACCCTTAGCTAACTTGGAGCACCAAAACCAATGACCAGTAAACTGTGTGCGCCATGAATAATTAATGAGTCCTTTCAAGGGTTTTTTGCCAGTTCTCTTGAAACTGACCAAAATAATGCAGGATGATGACAAAGATGCATCATCTCTGTTGTTAAGATGTGAGCCTTATCTGCCCAGCCAGCTCATTTGTCTGAAAGTAATCATTGTCTCATGGATGGTTTGTATTTCTGGCGCCTGCTCTAGGAGCACTGTGTTATTTAGATCCACACTCTGTTTGAATTTGAAAATAAGCTACCACTGAGCTTCACAGGTACATGGYGCCCAAGCACCAAGCCCAAGCTGAGGCAGAACAGGCAGTCCTGCTCTATATCCTCTAACTGGGGATTTCAGGAGCACAAATAGATGAAGACATCATCAAAAATAGAGAAGACTTTGGAACAAGTGAGACAAGAAACAGAGAACACAAGAGGCCAGGAACAGGAGAGAAGATTGCTGTAGACTTCCAGCCAGGAACCCTGGCTCCGGTGACATCAACAGGGGGGTTGTTATCAGACTAGCCAGAGTGACCACAGTCAGACCACTACTAATCAGTGGCCCCAGAATCAGGCTTAAAGACTTACTCTGCCCTATGGCTGTCCTAGAGCATCTCCAGCGCAGAGCCAAGTGCCCATGCTCTCAGGACTGCCTCATCTCAGGGAGCCTTTTTTGCACAAAATTGAGACCCCCTAGGAAATAGTTTCTGCGTGACCTCCCTGTCCCAAGATATTTTCACAACGACTGATAGGAGAGATGCAGCAGACCTTATGCACCATACTTTTTACATGGCTCAGTGTTGCACAACGGCCTCCTCCTCCCAGTGACATGAAAAGGGACAAAATGCCATTAAACACAATTAATGTTTGTACTGTAATAAACTGTTATGCAGTAGCTCACTACAATCCAGCCCTAAACAGAAAATATGACATTCGCAGTATGATACTGTCCCAAGAACCTATGTAAGTTGGGCTCTGTGAGTAGAGATCTATGTTAATGACATCTTCTTGACAGTGTGCATTTTCTGTCTAACCATTCCAGTTTTAATACAGCACTGTATTGCCAAAGCCCTTCTGGGGAACGTGGGACTTGTCGAGAGGCTGTAAAAATACTACTAAGGTATTTAGAAAAATCCAGACTAGTTCTGAACAAACTTCTCAGCAGAGTAAATTAGCCYCAAAAGGCCTGAGTGCTAACACAGGTATCTTGTAACGGCACCTGAGTTCTCTCATGCACAGCAAGCAGGTATCAGCCTGAGATTGAACTGCACGCTTTCTCCTTCCTACCTGCTCTGAAAAAGTTATTTCATCTGAGCTCCTCCTGGCTGGGAGTAGGAACAAAGAGGAGGGATATTTTTGTGGTGCTACAGCTTCTTTTGGAAATTTAGTAACAATTTTAGAAAAAGATTAAAGAGTGTTTTAGTAAACTTCAAACAGACAACAGATGTTGGCTTTAATAAAAATGAGTTATGAAAGAGAAGGGAATCACAAGAATTAATTAGAGGATGCTGAGCAAAGAAAGTTCAGAAATCTGACATTTCCTCACAATTAGTTTATAGATTAGCATCCCCTCAGGACAGGTGGATACTCTTTCTTTACTTGTTTTTAATAAAGACAGTATCACATTGGTCTCACCACTACCGAAAGCACAGACCATTAGCTCTGTATTTGAGTAGTGTAAACACAGCCCATAAAGTCATCACTCCAGCTCCTAGGAGCATCTCTTCTTAAAGCCAAGCACAGCGCCGGCAGTGTGCACGTCTTCTGAATGCAAGTGCAGTGTTTGCAGTGCCTGGGTGCAAACTTCACCACAGTGACAGTAAAGGAAGAACGACTTGCTCACGCCAGGCTAACAGGTGAAAGGGAACATTCGCTCCGGTACTTCGGGGAGCAAGGTGATGGATAATCAGCAGGGAAAAGAAATACTGCCAAATGAATGATGGAATGTGAACCAACTGTCTTTTTTCTTTAGAAACAGCAACAGACCCTATTGTAGGCCTCTGAATGACCTCCTCTAGTACAGCGACTCCCACGCAGTAATAGTGAAGAAGGATCAGTAATAGGCATCACTGAAATTACAGACTATGCACAAGTCATTCTCCGCATAAACTGTAGTAGTTGCAGTAGCGCGGAGCTCTCTCCTCTAACATGGAGAAGCACTCCCATCACAAAATACTGGAATGGGAAAATGTTCACGATAAAAGTAAAATGATATCCAGAAGTATCAGATATAAAAYCAGTACAGAAAGCTAAACTTACTGCTCGGTCTTCTAAAATACATGGACTTGGAATAGAAGACAAAATGACTGTAAAATATTATATGTAGAATCATGGAAGGGGAGGTGCTAAGAAGTAATTCAGAAGTATTGGACTTCCCAAATGACAGGTGGCTTTTCCCACAGTCACGCAGGACAGTGTGGGGTGCCAAAGCTTGCATCAAAGAACCCTTTTGCTTTGTTAAGCCCCTAACTTAAGCAGGGTGTCCTGGCACAGTGGCTAACAGTACCCATGAATAACAGGCCAAAGGTACACAGGGACTCATCCAGAAGGACCCTGAAGGTATAACCTAAGGGAATCTCTCACTAGTGGGCACCCATGTCCTTTTGTGTCCCACTCCAACAAAGACATCCAAAGTTGAATGATTCTTTGAAAATCCAGCCTCTGATGCTGCATGGCATTATGTGGCTGGTGACATCATGTCACTGGAGTAATTGGAGCTAAGAGCCTGCTCAAAGTGCTGTGCTAAATGAAGGCTATGAACTGAGATGGGGGGAGGTAGGGGAAAGCATAGGCTTACATAGTGCTGGAGGAGTGAGAATAAGGCCTCACATGGGAGAAATCTCACTGGGGAGGTCCCAGTTTGGCCATAAGCATGGCACTCACTCTGTGCACAGTGTTTACCTCTAACTGAACAGAGATGTTTTCCGTCATCAGGAGCAAACACAGCACCTGGCTACAACAGCAGTCATTGACAATCACGGTTAAATGGAACTTAGTTCTCTGAAATATGAGGGTTATAAAGACCTGACCAGTTTCACCCCTCCTGCTCTAAGGCACTAGATCAGCAGCAGTGCCGACTCAGAAATCCTCCACGCACCCTGCTGAACCTCGCTGCCCACCTGTGAGCTGCTCTCTTCATCTCCATGAGAAGCTGTCACATGCAATCCAGTGCATTGTCCTTGTGGATAACACCACCAGCTCCAGCTGACCTGATAGATCCTTGCAGCCTACTATGAGTGTTACTGGGGGCATCAAGCTGTACCTGCAACTGGTCATCTCACGGTCACAATGGCCATGCTACCACTGACCACAGCTCTGAAGCAATACAACCCAACACTGGAATGAAGACATCCAAAGGGACACTGGAGCACAGAGGTACCGAGTAGCCATAGCAACCCACAGTGGCTACCTATTTTCCTTCCTACTGTACTACTGCTTTTCTCTTATGCTACTGATTTTCTATCATACTGTATAAGTCGCAGACTCAACTGATCTCCAGCCAGCTGAGATGCTAAYATTCTCTGAAAATAACTTTATTAACAGGTTTTCTTCTCGTCATCTTAAAAGTGCTGCAGTAAACTCGGATTTTATGTAAAAAGGAGAGAGAAAGGAAGGAAAAAGATGCCACCAGTCTCACCAGATGCTTAGTCTCACCAGACAGCAAGCTAGTATAACCATTTATGTATGTTACTCTTATTTACTAGTCTTATGTGAAAATGACCGGCAGCTTTGTTTTGCCAGGATTCCTGTGACTAGGAGAGCCAGGCAGCCGGCAGGCAACTCCCAGTTTGGCATTTGTGCTCAGCCCCCTGACCGCAGGCAGCTACAGGCTCCTCCTCTGCCCTGTGACCAGCTAGTGGTCCTCTTGGAGACAGCAGAAACGATGGTGGAAAGATTGGACCTGGTCGTGGCACAGGAGCTCCTTTGGGCAAGTCAAGGAGGGACTGCAGGACTCAGCCTCTACATCTCAGAGAAGCCACGGAGGCAGACAGCTCTTTCTAAGCTTCACCCACTGGACTTGCTGGCTCTCTCCTCCTATTTCACTTCTGCAATATGAAGGGCTTATTGTATAAAGGTCAGCCTTGATCTGTGGTCCAAATACAGTAATTTATGGCAAAATTAGGACAAGAGAAAAACCATACAACTGACACTAAATTTCATCATAAATGGACTGATGAACCTCACCTTCACAAAAGAAGAGGCAGGTCATTCTGTCAGAATTGGCTGCCTCCTGCAGAATCTTAACAACTTATTTATTTATTATTCTTGTTACTATGTGAGGAAGAAGGGACAGAGTGAAGAAAAGCAAGAAATGTATTTGAAATTTATAATAATGTGTACTCCTTGTCATGCTGCATTAAAGTTCTGCCAGGCAAGCACTAAATTGGGATGTTCTACAAGAGTTAACTAAATACAAGGAAACCAATGTGTCCTTCTTTTATACTTGTACCTAAGGAGCAGGAACGCTTACCCCAGCAAATGGTCTGCTGTCAGCGTATGTGTTAAACACCAGCCGTGCACCGGTATTGCAGTGAGTCCATGTCTGATACTGCAGTAGCAATAGCTAGTGTCCCTGAACGTCATCTCACTGCAGAGGAACTTACTTCATGTTATCATCATAAACATGGAAGTAACCCAGCTTTTGCTATGTAACAAATTTTAACTAGAAAGGAAACCTTCCTGCTTCACAGTAGATTTGGGCTACTTCGGTTTTGGCAAAGAAATTATCACCTCTCTACTACAGGAAGGAAAATTTCACTAGAAGAAAAATAACAGTGCCGGTTAATGAACAGGACATGCAAGCGTGATGATCCCATGAAACCTGTGAGAACATGTGCGAATCAAACATCACTGCCTGAGGCCATGGCTGGTGCATGTCAGAAAGACAAAGTGTTCCAAGACCTTTGTCAAGCAAAACCTCAAAGCAAGATATATGAGGAGAAGACCATTTTATCACACACTGCCTAGAACAGCACTGGGTAACATTTTCTAGAGGAGAAAGTTAGCTAACATCATCTCCTGAAAGGGCTTGTGAATTAGGTTAGGGAGCTTGTAACTACCTGCTAACTCTTTACAACTTTAGCGGAGTAGAAGCCTGAAACTTCCTTAGATTATAACATGGGGTCACATGAAGGAAAAGCTTAATATCTACCACTACAGAATCACAATGTTGGTGTCACTGAAAGGATGCATGACTGCTAGCTACAGAATTTTAATTCCCTCAGATACTTTATTACTCATAGTTTTTCTGTGCAGTACCAATGGCAAGCCACTTATATGACTCTGGGACCTCCAAAAAACAAAAATGCAGACATATTTACATTTCCTCCACATAGCTGCTTCATGCAAAGTAAATTGCCAAGGAGCATATCAATGCATTCATTTTAAAAAGGCTTGTTTGCACTGTTTCCTTGAAGGAATTTGAAAACGTTCTTTCTCCCTTCCCTTTAAATGACACTTTGGAATTAGTATGTCATTGTGCGGATCAAGGCCATTTGCATGAATATAAAATATTCAATTAATAAGACTCTGGAATATTTAATCGTGACATTGAAATGCTAAGGACTGCATTAACATTTATTATGCTCTATAAAGGAAGGATCTCCAGCACTCTGCCTGCAACTGTTCTATAATAGCTCTTTGGAGCTCGATGTGGGTTTTTGGTCTCTTTCCTAAACCAATGCTAAAAGGCAGTATTAATGCAGATTAAGCTAAATTTCATAACCACTAGAGTAACACTCCAAGAGAGAGTGAAATTACTAGCTCTTGATTTAAAAAACTGGGAGAAACATTTTTTTTCCATTTTCAATTAGCAGAGCTTAGATGGCAGAGAATTATGCAGGCGAGTCTTTCCATTACTGGCTTAGGCCACRATGAAGAGCTATGAGATGCCAAGTACTGCACATCTCAGAGCAGGAATGTACCAGAGAGACGGATAACTCCAGAGGGAGACGGCCATTTGGATACCACTAAATGAGTCCTTCTTCAGGGTTTCAAATATTTACATCACCTTCAGCCACTTGGCATATCAGTTTGCTGCATTTCATCAGGTACTTCAGGTAAAGAACAAAAGTAGTGGCATATATGGATTCTTCATAGATACACAATTGCTTAATCATCTCACATACCTGTTCCAAGTAGCCAAATAATTAGATGCTATCTATTAGGGAAGATACTCAACAAAGATGAATCTGCCCTACCCTCATCATCTGAGTCAACACAGTAAGTATTTTCATTTGTATAATACAAAGAGTTGTCTGCCAAAAATCAAGTGATGCAGCCCTACCTAGTGCAGGTAATTCCCCAGCATGGACAATAGGAAGGGAGGTTTATCCACATCCTCCCCAATCCCTGACCCACTCTCTCATAGCACGATCCTTTTCCTACAAAAGCCCCTGCTTCTGTCTTGGAGGCTACCTGGGTGACACAAGGACATGGGCTAGCCAAGGACTCACTTTCAAAGAACAGAATCATCAACGGGATTTGTGTTACCCAAGATACGGGTTATGTGTGGAAATCTAACACTATCCCCAAACCCATCCAAAGTTTTATTTTGTTGGTTCTGGAGTGTCCCAACTTCTTCTGGGGCTGTGTAAGGTTCTTGTAAGGATGCTCACTACCTGACAGGAAGGTCCCACCACTTCGTAGGTTTGGACCCAAGCATTGTAGTAAAGCCCATGGTCGCTGTCATTGACAGCGTATGGTCAAGACGCCTTGTCTGGACTCTGCATTGATACCGTATTTGGCACATACATGAAAACGGCAAAGAACAAAACCCACACGTGAGAAAATTACAGAGGTCCTTCTGACTGTGAAAGCAACTTCAGAGCCCAACTCCCTTCCTTCATTTGGGGAAGAAGGTTCTCCTAGATAATGGGCCTGGAAAACAGGTTTCCCTCGTTATAGGCAAATATTAATGTATTATTATTTAGGTACTATTAAATGTCTTTCCCAAAGAACTTCAACTCTGGGCAGTCCCTGTACAAGACATACTACTGAATGGAAGGTCGGAAGATCAAAGGAGCAAAATAACACACACACACACCATGCCTGTGGGACGTTATTTGAATAAAGCTACACTGAACCCCTGACAGCAATTACCTGAGAAGGTGTGCAAAGGCCTTCCCTTTCCAACCACAGCAGTGCTCTGTCCTCCAAAAGACCGATGATTGATTCCTTCATCTAACTTTATTAATCCACCTGTACAGTATTTAGGAGTTCTCATTTTGACTGATGGCAAAACTGACTCTAGATCCGTACAACTGGACTGCGCAGAGTTTCTCCTAAGTTGCAAGGGACCGAAATTCAATTGGAAGTGAAAGATATTACAGATTACTTTAAACTACCTTTTTTAGAACAAAAAACAGATCTTGCTAATAAGAGTAGGGCCCAGATAGTGCACTCAATATGTATCTTCACCAAAGAATCACCAAAATAAAAATAGGCAATAACATTTCAATCTTGGTCTTGATAAAAATGAGAGCATGTCAAAGAAAGGCTTGAGACAAGTGAAGAATCATTGGCTTCATTCTAATGAAAAGGTCTGTAAATATGGCTCTTGATTTCACAAATTTCTTATTAAAGGAGCAAACTGGACTGTGGAGCTCATACCCATCAATGAGATGAAAGTCTTAAGATGCTAGAACTCCTAATCTAGCAAGCTGAAAAAACAAGTAGGGTTATTTATATGAGCCAGCCTCTTCAAAAAGGGTATAGGGAACACAGCATCTACAATTGCTGCTTTGAAAATTGGTGGAAAATATATGGACTACCTGACATCTTAGAGGGCATATAGGGAAATATACAGGAATGTCAGAACTGTCAAAACCAAAGTTGGTTAAGACCTTGCAAATGACAGAAAAACAGCAGCAAACACATCAGATGAAGCATGGAACTAATTGAGACGGGGAAATTCTCATGGCCAGCCCTGGCCATACTAACACATTGATGCCAGGTTCAATCTTTTAAACCGCACGCTTTAGCAGGATTTATTAGCTTTGGGAGCAGTGCCACTCTGCATCTGTCACCAGGCCATCAAGAGCCCTGCTGGATGAGAGATTTCTGCACCACGCTCACAGCACAACCCAAGCAGACCCTCAAAGAGCTTGGCTTATTTCATTCAGGAAAAAAAAAAAAAAACAAACCATGCTGTAAGAGGGCATTTTTCCTCAGTGTATTCAGGGATACAAACATCAGGGAGGGAGAAGAGTTGTTAAAACTAAAAGGCAAAAATGCTTGCACAAGAGTAAATGGTATAAAATAGTCATAAATCCAGGCTGAAAATCTGAAGATTTATAATCCTGACAGCAGTAAAATTTTGAGACAGCCTCTTAGCAGTAGTGGTAGAGGCAAAAAATTCTCTGCCTTGCTTTAAGATACAGTTTGCTCAGCCCACAAGGGTAATTATATGAGGGGCTTGTTAAAAAGGTTGGCCAGGATGTGCAAGCCAGAGCTATCTTACATCAGTGCTAGTATTGAGAGGTTCCCATGTGCATGTCAGTTCAATATGTGGTTACCTGTATGTTTACAGGCAGTCCCAGTGTAGCAAAATTGCTCATACAGTTAAAGTCAAGCACCTGCTGAAGCCAGATTTATGCCACCATGCATAACTCAACTGGTAATTCAAGCTTACTGTCAGGAGTTTGAGGCCAGGAGGTTGGCTGCTTTTTGGATCACCAAACAGCCCTCTGCACTTCTACTTCAGTTTCATGGTCTGAATGGAGTTATTGATTGGAAAGATTTCTCCACTGCCTCCCACTTTCACACCAAGCAACCCCAAACATTTATCACCAATTTTATTCTGGAAAAGGAATGAAAAGAACTAAAACTCAGTAGAAAAGCAGTTACAGGGGGAAAAGGGAGTCCGGACAGACACCTTGTAACCCTGGCCCAGCTGTTAGCCTGCCAGCTGACTCCGGGCACGTGCTTTTGCTGCTCCTCCGTCCCTGCTCTGCCTGCTCAGACTGAGCTCCTCAGAGAAGGCACCGTACCCAAGGGCCAATACTGTTTACCACCTTCATTAACGACCTGGATGATGGCACAGAGCACAGCCTCAGCAAGCTTGCAGATGATACAAAATTAGGAAGGGTAGTTGATAGACCAGATGGGTCTGCTGCCATTCAGAAGGACCTGGACAGGCTGGAGGAATGGGCTGAGAAGAACCTCATGAAGTTCAACAAAGGGAAAAGCAAAGTCCTGCAACTGGGGAGGAATAACCCCATGCACCAACGTATGCTGGGGCCGACTGACCAGAAAGCACTTGGCAGAGAAGGACCTGGGAGGCCTGGTGTACAACAACTTGAACATGACCCAGCAGTGTGGCAAAGATGGCCACCAGCCTCCTGGGTTGCATCAGGCAGAGGTTGCCAGCAGGTCAAAGAAGGGGGCTTACATGGAGAGAGTCCAGCAAAGGCCCACAAAGCTGATGAAGGGACTGGAGCACCTCTCATATGCAGAGAGGCTGAGAGAGCTGGGACTGTTCAGCCTGGAGAAGAGAAGGCTCAGGCAGATCTCATCAATGTATATGAATACCTGAAGGGAGGGTGTAAAGGAGACGGAGCCAGGCTCTTCTCAGTGGCACCCAGGGAAAGGACAAGAAACAATGGGCACAAAATGAAATACACAAAATGTCATCTAAACATAAGAAAAAACTTTTTTAGTGCAAGGGTGATTGAACACTGGAACAGGTCGCCCAGACAGGTTTTGGAACATCCACCCACGGAGACAGCGAAAACCCACCTGGACACAACCCAGAGCAACCTGCTCTAACTGACCCTGCTTTGTGCAGGGAGTAGCTGCAGACATCCTCCAGCCTCAACCACTCTGTGATTTATCCACAGCACGGCTCTAACGCGCACTAGAAACTGCACCAGGCTGGATTGCCCTGAGCAGGGCATCCCAGAAACACATTGTAGTTGCCTGGAAAAGTTCATCTTCCTGCATGGAGATGCTGCACGGATTTTTGCAGGAAACTGAAAAAATGGGAAATTTGGAAACCTTCAGTGCGATTTGGACCTAAACTGCATTGTATGAGCTCTCAGACCTGAAAGATATTTTCTCCCAGATGCCTGAGCAAGGCAGTGCATTTGGCAAACATCCAAGTGACTTGTAAAATGATGTACTAAAAAAATGGCAACACCAATTTTAAATTGTTTTAAGTGCTTACCAATGAATAATCTGCAGGTAGACAACATCTACTTTGCTAATGGCTTTATAATTGTGTGTTGTGTTAAGAACAAGCATTAGCATGGCTAAAGATTCCTGCATTTTGCTAGATCAAAATGTCTCCTAAGAGACAAAAATAGAAAGCGGCACTGAAAAATTTATCCCTCAGACAAAACAGACATTGCTTTCCCTTTTCTAATACACAATGCATACATATTTTAACATTTACAGTTAGCATCCATAAATATCAACGCTATTGCAATTTGATATTATTTAAAAGCAGTTGCATATACTTTGCAGGCACTAGACTGCCCAAGCACTTTGCCTTTATTTTTAAATTTGTTTAAATTGTTTTAAATTGTTTAGCACATGCCTTTGGCAGATGTCGCTGGGGGTCAGCCTGGAACAGTATCTGAGGGAGGGGAACTTCTCCATCCTTCCTGTACGGCAAGATCACTAAGACCCATGGCTCTGGGAGCTCCTGTGAGCACCAGGCACCGGCAGAAGACAGCATAGGAGGTGAAGAGGCTGAATTTACCCATGGCAGGCCATACTAGGGTCACTGATGTGAAGCTGTTGCTACTCCTCAGCTAAGAGGGATTCAGTTGCTGTTTATAGGGGAAGGGGACACACGCTCCAACTTGTCCAGTGCTGAGGTGAAACCTGCCTCATGGAGTGCAGGAATCATGAAGGTCTGTTCTGCATCTTCTTTCCGTGACAATGTAAAGAAGCTTTTTCTGTGCCTAGCACTTCCACTCCACAGCCCATGCCCGCTGGCTCGCTGCCCCACCAGCAGCAACACCAAGCCCGTTTACTCCAGCAATCAGCATTACATGCTACAGGCTGTTAATTCCCTGGATCTCACTAGTTTACCCACAATCCTGCAAACAAGCTTTTGGATTTCTCTTTTTTCAGCAGTGCCTGTCAGGGCCACCTTGGCCTCTGGCTCCGAGAGGCTGTGCTGCTCCACACCTCCCAGACTGGGACACTTCCTCTGCTCGCACCTTGATCTCACCTACTTCCCCCTGTGTTCACCCTCAGCCCTTTTCCTAACCCTCACTGCCTCCCCTGGACATATCACTGCCCACAGAGAGATGCAGATGCAGAGAGATGAGGTGCCTGATGCAGCTCTGAGGCAGCAGCAGATGCAATGCCAAGTCCCACRGGGCCTTCACAGTTGTAGGAAAAGGCTGATCAATCAGAGAGGGTTCATCAAAGAGCCAGGAGAACCATTAAAGAATTTGGAAGTTTGCCTTAGAGAAAGAGACTTCAGGAGCTGCTCTATTTAGCGTATCAAAGAAGATTAAGGAAAGACCTGATCACAGCCTATACAAATCAGCATGTGAACACAACCTGCAGAGCAAACTTTCCCACATAACAGGGTAGGGAAGGACCATCACCTGTGTTGGACAGACAATCAGATCGCCTGTCAGGAACTGCCTCTTTTTGCCCTCACAATCCATGTAAAAATACAGCCCATTTTTTTATGTTCCTTAAGATTCAAAGCCTGAAGGCTGAAATTAGACAACTTCAGGACATAAGTAAYAGGAAAATTTTACTGGGGGGGTAGGGCATGTAGTTGCTGGAGCAGCAGAACCATGGATGTGAT
Source organism: Phoebastria nigripes (assembly GCA_035582835.1). Lineage (NCBI taxonomy): Eukaryota > Metazoa > Chordata > Aves > Procellariiformes > Diomedeidae > Phoebastria > Phoebastria nigripes. The sequence goes on from JAYKAV010002916.1 coordinate 193,112, forward strand.
GGAGTCAAGAACATGAGCACTGTCCTGCAGGTTGGACCTTTGGCCACCCTTGTCCCCAAGCTCTCCTCTGACAGCAGCAAGGGGAGATACCCTCTGCAGGGGCAGCGAACTGGGCCACTCTCTGTTGCCCATCCTCCCACACCCCCAGCACCCACCACCACTGTACCACAGATGTCAGCATGTTGGCCCTGATGACTCCTCTTTGGACTGGTCTCTGTCAGGGGTGATTTTAAGTTGATTGGATGCATTTTTAAACAGATAAAGTGGAACAGAGGAATGGACTTCATTACACAAGAGACTGGACCGCGTGATCACAGTCACCCCTCTCTGCCCTCATTAGTGAAAAACACAGCCTTGCTGTTAGCGTTCCTCAGTGACACTGCAAAGTGATTCCATGCAGCTCCTGGGCAGAAGTGAACACGGCAATGTTGTTATACAGCTCACACACAAGATCTTCCTCTGAAAGCACCTCACACCTAAAACCTTTTCTGGGTAGGTATTTCTCAAGTGAAAAGAACAGATTTAAAAACACACAAAAGCATGCCATAACCGTAATTTTCTCTCTGAGATTTCTGTAGTCTAACTAGTGCCCCAGCCTACACCACTAATGAAAACAGAAATGCACTTCAGGACTGGTTCTGTACAGGCAAATTGGTTTGTGCCCCGAGAGCGTACCAAGGAGGCCTCACTGCATGCTCCCCTTGGCGCGTAGTCTTTACCTGAGCATCCACTAACAGCTATAGTCAGAGCAAGGGCACTGCCCTACATGGACCTCTGCACTGACCCACAGTGAGGCTGAAGACCTCCAGCTCTGTCACAGTCTCAGATCAGTCACTCAAACTGACCTGTAAGATGGGGTCAATATATTTCTTCTCTTCTTTCACTCAACAAGGCTGGAAACCCTTTGGACCAGGAATTCATTTACCRACCTTTGTTCAGCATTTCGGACAAATCACCTTTACTACAAAAGAATACAAGAATCAAAGGTTTGTGTAGCTCAGCACCCTGGCTCTGATGCTGGCCTAAGCAGATATCTTGTGAAAAAAGACAAAACCAGGAAAAACACAGAGGACTCTGCCCAAAACACTGTCCCAGTTTGCACCCTTTTAGGTCAGGGACTTCAGATGCTTAAGTTTTGATATATTTGTTTCTTCTGAGGTGATTTCTCTTCCATGAATGGAAATACTGCAATACAAATAACACTGCTAGGAAATTACTATCACAGCAAAATTCAGCTTCTGTAAGACAGCCCTAATTATGAGCCACGAGAATTTTTAAACTCCTATGTTACTTTTGCATAACTTCTTGCAAAATCTTGGGATAGGTTATGACACTGTGAGGCCATCTCACCTCTCAGGGAAATAATGTCAAACTCTATAATCACACTGCGCTGTTTCCTAGTAACAGGCATGATAAATCTGCCTCTCCTAAATAAAAATCAGACATGTTTCCTTGCAATCAATGGAGATTACTTGAAGTGGTCACTTATGAAATACACACGAAAGATAAGGAAAGTTACAGACACAAGTAAAATAAACTCTTACCAATAAGATAAAGGACAAGGATGTTTTAAAACAACAATAACAGGGGAAATTATTGTAATAGCTTACATCCATTACTAGGAATGAGTACAGTAACTATTAGTGTTAGAGAAAGCATTCAACACATTTATCTTTTGTGCTTGTAAAGATACTGAGGTATTCACTTTTTACAGTAATAACAAAAATATTTTCTGTTCAACAATGACTGTTTAACTAAGCAGATTATTAACCAACCACAACCAAAGCTAATCACAGGCAATGTTCAAGAAACTTTAAAGCCATTTTTGTGAGTAGTTTTTCAAAGCAGTTCCTTGGCTAATTACATAAACATTTACCAAACCTTGGTACCTTCAGGAAAGGACAGAGGAGTGGAGGCCTGGAGAAGCAGAGGGCTGTAATCATGGGATTGAAAGGGGCAAGTTGGATGCCCCTGAAAGCTCCAGAACGGTTAATGTGGCAGACTAGACAGGCAAAATGAAGCAGGCTGATAGTGATGGAGTTCGGATAGTAGCATTAATTACCAGGATGTTGCAAAATTGATTGGATTTTATAAAAACTAGACCTGAATAAGCCAAATGCCTTATAGAAACATCTTATGCCACAACTGCAATTATTAACCAAACTGGAAGTTCTCATATCAAGCATCTGAGGACACACAGAGAAAGATGCTCCCAGTAAGGACATGAAATTCTTACTGCTCCTGTACAAGCTAAGCACTGATCTCATCAGAGAACTGAGTACAGCTCTCATCATCTGCTTCAAAAACACAAACTCAGACACAAACTGGTCTAGAAGCAGCAGCAAAGTGGCATGGGTTAGTGCTTCCAGCTGAGACAAACTGTGACTGCTCTCTAGAGATACACCAGGGAGTATAGCTAAAGCAAGCTAAAGGGCAGGGCCAGCAGGAGAACCAAGAATTATAAATTAGCTACGAATACATTTACACTGAAAACAAGAAGGCAGCATCTAATCACTAGAGAAGAAATATTGAGGAATACGCTCCAGTAGCAACAGTATGACAACAGGAAAAATAAGCAACTAGTTAAAAAATGAGCTCAGCTTATGACAATATCAGGATAGGACTGAAAGCAACAATTCAGAGTCCTTTATGGTACATGTTCCTAAGGAAAGGTTATGGCTGATCCCAAGGGAAGATGCTGAAGGAAGACAGCTCAAGTGTCTAAGAGGTGAACCTCAGATGCACAGGCAGGAGAACTGAGACTAGGGGCAGGGACTTGCACTGCCGGTGTATCCACCACTGGAGACCATCTTTTATGAAGGGGCTGGAGACCCAGGATTCAATCTCAAAGTGGCCTCCGTAAAAGCAACAAGAAGATCTGAGGTCTGGAAAACCTGCCCTGCATGGGGAGATGAGAGAAGCTTTTCATATTTCATTTAACAGAGTGAAAGGATGTGACCTCTTCACCACCTGCACAGGCTGAAAGTTTCTGGCATTAGACTGCTCTTCATTCCAGCTGAGAAAGGAAGCGTCTGGAAACTAAAGCAAAACAATTTCAGGTAGGAGGTAAAGTACACAGTTTTAACACTGAGGTGACAGTCATTGGAACAACTTGGTAAGGATTGTGGTTGGTGTCTTAATCAGACCAGAAATCGTTCCACAGAAGGTGCTGAGCTCTTCTACAAGCCAATGCATCCAACTGAAACTAAACGGGACTGTAATTTCTATGGCCTGCATGACAGCAAAATTCAGACTGCATAGCCAAAACACTTCTCTCTTGTCTTGGGATCTGTGAGAGCAGGTGTAACCAGCAGCAGAGCAGAGTGTGGCGAGGAGGCACAGCTTTCAAAATCCAAGACAAGCTTAGCTTATCTGTGCACCACACAACACATTTTCCTGAACCCTTGCTTGTGCTTGTGTTTCTAAGAATCACAGATGGGGGGCATATTTAAATTGTAAACAATTTACAATGCTAAACATTGTAAGCATTATGAATAACTGTGTTTTTAGCAGAAGTATGTTTCAGGCAGAGCTGTGTGCTGGCCAGAGACCCCTGTTCCAGAGCCGGGTGAAGCACTGAAGGCAGCTCCTGCCATCTCGTGGACACGGGCCCTCCACCGCGCTGCTCCGGCATCACACATCAAACCAGCTTTGACAAAATTCAGTGCTTTTCTTTCTTCAGTACCTCCTCTCTGGAAATGCTTGTCAGTCGCGCCTTTCCTCCTGGATGCAGAAGAAAATACTCTCTTACATGAGGACCCCCCCTTCCAGTGCATGTACCACGTATGGCATCAGGGAGAAATGCACGATCTGTTTACAGATTTTGTGAGACTTCATACAGCCCGGTGAGGCTTGAAAGGAAATACTTGGCATTTAGTGGCTGATCCCTAGAGCTTAGCTATTTTTGCCTCTACATGTAAGAATGTGGGACCATTTATGACAAAATACAATTTTGAAAGGTTTTATGAAGTAGATAATCTCTAAGCAACAAAATATTTTAAAGACTTTTCTTATACCTTACTTATGCAAAATGTTACAAAGATCAAAGAAACTCTTTTTTTTTATACATTATCCAAACATATCTTTGTAAAACAAATTATGAAGTAGCTCCTTTTAGAGTTTAAAACAAGTTTATTGATAATGTTTGAATAACAGCACTAATTTGGTTTTAAACTTTTTTTAAATATGCTTAGCCAAATTAGCACATTAGCAGCTTAATACTGTAGCTGAAGACATTTAGATCATGAATAGGATCTCAACACACCAAACAAAACTGGGTCAGAGTCTGTACTGGATACGTTTCTATCATGGCAATGAATAGGCCTTGGAAATTTTAATTAGCATACTTAACAAAAGCAATTTTAGGCTTTAAGTGTTTTTGCTTCTTCTGTAAGAAGTTACAAATTGCCACACTACCAAGTATCCCCCTCCTGAGTCAGCTCCTAAGCCACTAAAACCTGGAGCTCTCAGAGTTTAGCAGGTGTTGAATCACAGCACATATATCTTCACAGGAAAGTAAACATTCCCTCATTCCTACTTCCTTCTCCTTTCTGTCTTCTCTGTCTGGTTCTCAATGTCACCTGAGCTAAAATCCACTCGTCCTCCAGGACGTCCTTGCTATCTATGGCAGTCATCTGTTGGCACCCCACCAGTTCTGCCTTTGGTCCTCATTTACCTCTGSACAACATCGGTCTCATTCAGAAACCCAAATTCAACTACCATTTCTGTGCTGGTGGCTTGCAGATCAGACAGGAGATGGGCATCTACCTAATACTAGGACAAATGGATCAGAGGTGGATCTTTTCCCCCTGTCTGGTCACTATTCTTTTCCCTCCAAACTTGAGCTTCCTGTTCTCCTTCAACTGTGACTGATACGAGCCGGTGAAACAAAAAGTCTCTGGCCAGGAGTACAGGGTGAGCGAGGGAAGGAACAGCACCACGGCTGCAGAGACAGCACACCAGCACATCATCTTTCTTTATGAAACCGGCCAAAAACCTTTATATCTACATCGTGGCGAAGCTGAAAGCACTGCTCACCACCCTGACCAATGCTGCCTCATTGCTTTCCTCAGTTCCATCCCATCCACCTACTGTTTTCTGTCTTATACATGGCTTACATGCCTCTAGAACACTTGCGTACAGTGCCTGGCATAATCAGTCCTAACCTATGACTGTATGTTATAGCTGACGTATAAAGAGAATTATAAAAATAAAACAAGTATACTCTAGCGTTTCTGAGGAGGCATTCTCTCCTAACCCTGGTTTGCTGAGCGGATGTCCTGAAACAAGAGTGTTTACAGTTTTTATAGCTCTTTGGCTTATCTGTCATGTAATCACAGCTATTCTGAGTACTCCTCTAGAGGTCACATTTGTTCCTGTATCAGTATTCCTGTGATGATTCCCCAGAGAAAACTAGTGAAGCGATATACACCCCGCAAGTAACACCAAGAAGTACAACAACTCGGTAAAAGCAATTTCAAGGCTAAGGCAGAAACATGTTTCTTATCTCAGTGTGACCCTGCCATCAAATCAGTCTGTGCTCTTGCTTGGCTCTGAGATTCATGAAATGGTATTGCTGTTGGAGCATGCCAAGGACAGTAACATGGCTGTAAATGCTGCGGCCAAGGCAGGCTCCCTGTTGGGCACACGTAGGGAGGAATTCACTTAATCTAACTTCAGCAATCTGCAGCAGACTTCTGCACCTGCATTGATCATCTCTATATAGCCAGTGGAAAGAAACCGGCATTCAGACATCTGCTTTCACATGGCTTCACAGGCTACTTTGATTGCCTCTCCTTYGACTGTAGAGGAAACCTAGGGAAATAGGCTCCATGGGTATCTTACTGACAACTTCTACCTGCAGGGACAGCCACAGCCTTAGAAAACTTCAAAATCCCTTAGGAGACAAAAAATACGGGTGAACAAAAAAGGGGGAAGGGAAAAGGAAGAGGGAGGAAGCCCCTTTAATGTGAGCTGTGCAGGCTTGCACTTGCAGTGGGAAAGGGAACAAAGGTTTGTAAAAGGAAGTGTTGATGGGAAAGGTGTGAAAGGGTGAAACACTGAAGCAATCCAAACAGAAATTATCATATCAATCAATGAAGGAACATGCTATGGCTGTCGTAGCAAACACAGAAATATAATCCTGATACCACAGTGAAAACTGCTGTGTTAGAAGTTAGATCCCACTAGTGGGCAAAACAGGGAAGTATAGGCCATTCCATGCACCATGAGTTCCCTCTGACCTCAAAAAAATAAAAGCAGGAATTAGGAAGGGAAAAGGGTAGAGAACATAGCTGAAAGGTACTGAGAAGAGGGGCAAGGTCTGTATCACTAGGGAACAGATAGATACAGCTCTCTGGCCTTTGCTATGCACCATGGAGGGACCACCCAGGGACATGGAGCTCCTCTTCCATCTTCCCTTCTGCATGCCCCACTCCCACACACCCCATCACCTTCTTCCTGCTCTTTCAGCTTTTCTCTTTATCTTGAGACCACCTGCACTATGCAGCATTAACAGAACACGGCAAGAGAGCACAATCAGCTCTGGTCAGCCTGGGATTTCTTGTCCTAGAGAAGAAGCTAACCACAGGAGTTAGGCATGTCCCAAATCAGGGAAACAAGACAGTCTCAAGCACCAGCTGTCATGGCTGATCTGCAGGCCCAGAGCATCCAGCTCTGTTGCCCTGCTTCCTGACAGTACCATCAGAAAGCTGTAATTCTTTTTATCCTCTCTTTTTATTCCTTCCTAAGTGCTTGTTTCATCACAGCCCTGAAAGGTAGTTATCACTGGAAACTTAGAATTAAACAGAACCAACCCCATCTTCCCTTTTAAGAGTTAGCTTAATAGATGAAATGTTTCTACAAATATCCTTGTTCAGAGGAATGAGGAATAATTTGGTATATCTGAAGCCTGACTGCATTTCTGTTCCAATCTGTTTGCAAGTTACTCTATCTGGTCCAGTCCTTTCTCTTTTCCGTATCTCAGTGGTATCCCAGCTCTTCTCTGCTTTTTCAGGTCTTCGCTCCAGTAACAAAGGAGGACAACATGTCAAAATCCTGAGCCTGTGAGTCTGATGCATAACCCATGGATGTATGAGACAAAGTGTTCAGTGTGCCACTTGGCCACTCCTCGGTGCCTGTGCTTTGCCTCTTTCCTTTCTGCTCAGCATTGTGGTTCTTGTTCCTGGTCAGCCCACTGACTTTGTACCGGTCCTTCTGGCTCCTTGTCTTGGCATTTACCTTTAATTGGAGGTTCTTCAGTCTCCTGGCATTCAACCCAGGGCCCTGATCATGCTTCTGCCTTTGATTCAACATGCCTTTGGCTCCTGTGGCTTCTTCTTGCTCAGACCTCAGGTCCTAATTTTGCCCTTGGCTATCTTTGGCCTCTGGTTTCAAACCTCTTCCTGCTCAGCCCCTAATCTTTGACCCCAACTGCCCACAGCTTGGCTGGGATTCCGTATCAGGCCTCACATCTCCTCCCCAGGGACTCAGGGTATCTCACTGGCTTTATGGAACCAGTAAGCCAATCCTAGCCTGTCCTCCATGATGACTTCCAGGAAAGCATGGCTCTGTTCTGTTTCTAGTTTTCTTTTGAGCTTCCTGAAAAGTATAACAAATACACTGCCAAATGACAGGGAAACAGTAGAGGATCTTCAAAAAAAATGAATAAGGGCTATTAAGAGACTTTCATTAAAGAGCAGATTGCTCAGTGAAACAACAATGAAAAGGATGTGAATGGTTACTAAGGGAGATGGACCTGGCACTGCAATAGGTGATATTGATATGCCAAGCAGAAGAATAAACAGGAACAAAAATAAAAGCCCTAGAGAAAAGCACAAGGCTCTGAGCACCATTGCTAAATCAGCAGGAGAAGAGTTCACAGAAATCCAATTAGCAAGGCCAGAAGCAGAAAGAGCAGGCCAGAATGTCAATCAGCACATAAAACAGCCAGTATGAAGATGGACTGTAATAAACATGTCCAACCGCAATGTGAAATACAGGCAAGCAAAAGGAAAGCATGCATGGTAAGGACAGAAATGGCTGGCTACTCCTAAAGATGAAAAAATGCTCTGAAATGCTTAAAATGAGGAATCAGCAGCAACAGCAGCCGGGGCATAGGAGTAAGTGAGCTGTACAAGGCATATATCACAGCAACCCATAGTCTAACCCATTACAATTGCACAGACTTAAACAAAGCTCTTGGGATAACATTAGCAGCAAACTAATTAATGTGCAGTCCAAGAGCATTCCTCAGAGCTCCTGACAATCTCCCCTTGTCTGAAGGAGCTTGACKTGTTCCAGATCTTTCATCAATCCTGGCCTCTCTTCAAGCTCCCCATGGTAGATAATCCTATGCCATCCTCAGTCTCCTAAGGGCTTCTCTCACATGCGCCAGAAGACCTAGATTTATTTCATGTATTACTTAGCTAACCAATTGTGTTGCTTCCACACATCTTTCCTCCAGAAGCCAATTCTAGTAGTCAAAGACAGGGATGCAAAATGACACCCACACCTCCTAGGCCAGATCCTCTCTTACAAGAGCGGTACAATTGTCAAAACGACCAATCTCTCCATAAGACTGAGTAACAGATCTTTGCTAATAGCACAGCGAGACAGATTCCCAATGGGCACTAAATAATATCACCTTCTCAGCTCGTGTTGACATTCTTTCCAACAGCTCCAGAACTGGACCAGTAGCTTTAAATCTGATTGTTGATTTTGAAAAAAGAGCAAAGCACCACTCCAATCAGGTAGTTCAACAGCTCCATCCATCTTTCCTGAAGGGTTCAGAACAGAAGCACATTTCTGAAAGCCTTATTTTATTTTTTTTAAATGTAAATCCAAATGGTCTGATGGTATGGTCAAAAGATCACAAACATTGCCAGCTTTCCATCTAGAAAGTCTTCTGAGAAGGCAATATAAAACTAGACCCACTTCTTTCTTCTCTTTTTTTCATTTCATCATGTGCAYACCTACTGCAGAATATTCTAAAGAAYAACATG
>JAYKAV010002916.1:202136-250914 GCA_035582835.1 Phoebastria nigripes
CATGTTRTTCAAGCTTTCAGTCCATTATTTGCCTGAATATCTCTTCAGTCATGAATAAAGCTTGAATAAAGGGCAAATCTTTCACAGGAAAACAAATTGGTTTCACTAACACATTTGCATTCCAACCAAAATTACTAAACAAACATGAACAAGATGAATGCAAATGAATTCATTGTTAATAAAATGAGAGCAAAATTTATGCATCAAATAATAAATTCCATACATCCACTGCTGAATAGTACTGCCTGCAAAGTCCTCTTATGGTGTCTGCCTAGTGATTTACAGCTGTCAAATCTCACATCAAGTTTCACTGATTGTAAGGTGACACACGGCTCTTAAATGACTGCAACTGCTCTATTAAAATGGTGTTCATACAGTAACCTCGCTTGCTATTTTATATGAAGCGGAAGAAAGGCTAAAATAGACATATGGTGACATGCTGCAGCAAGACAACATACTGGTAACAAGCAGAACGAGGTTGGCTTCCAGTGTGGCCTCTACTCGTCAAAAGATTTTGTTTGATAAAAAGCCTAACAGGGATTCCAGCTGTGGAGGGGAGGCCTGAAGGACCAACATGAAAAGCATTGGCAGAGGGTATTCAGAGTCTAATGGGAAACTTAACAGTGTCAAACCCTCACGGTGTTACTGATTCTGATGCAAATCCATTACCTTTTATGGCACTTGTCCATCCCAGATCTGATTTTAGAAAACAACGTTCAAGTCTTATTTCAAAGTAAACCTGTCAATTAGAATGCCATTTTCCAAAGAAATATATGGGCCAAAGAAAGTTCTTTCAAACGATTCTCTTCACGTCGTCTCCTCACTGTTTTAATTTTAGAGTTAGGTACAATTCGACATGGCCACACACACCGTGTTTAACTAAAATCACGAATAATTACATTTAGGAGGAACAGTGTTGTACAGCCTTGGCTTAGTATTCATTATGGAGGCTGTGACATTATCAATGTGAGATCACAGTTCTAGATTCCTTTGCTTAGAAGCTGTTTTCAGGAGTCAGCACAGCATGGAGCGGAACCGCTATACATGTAAATCTCATTTACTATTCATAAAGTCCATTAGAAGAATGAACCGTTGTGCAAATATAACAATGAGAAAGAAACAGTAAGAATTAAGGGGTTACTGCAAACTCTGAATTTTAATGATAGAATATTTTTTAACAGTGAGAAAAGAACTAGAAAAGCAGTAGAGAGCTGAAGACCAGGACCGCAAAGGAAGATACGTCAAGTTTTGTTTAGGACAAAACCACAGGGAGGACTTAGAGCAAATATTAAGAAATGATATAGCTGATTTTGGTGGTGGGGAGGGGACAAACAGAGAGGGACTGGAAAACTTCCAAATAAGAAAAGGTTCCTGCACAGAACATGAAGCTTAAGCCAAGAACTTTCCTGCGTGCACAGCTTTACAGAGGCTTACTACACTGAGTACACAGGTGCACGCACAAGTTACTCCAGGGTAAGCACAACTGAATTTCATGCATTAGCTGCTCCACAGAACTGCCTCTGCATATCCTGACCCCACTCCCTCGACACAAACGGAACTATAATTTTTTCCACTGGATATGAACATGGTTTTGGGAAGCAAATTGTTCACAGTGATTTGATGTGCCGGTTTTTAAAAAATGTTAGCACCTGCTTATAAATCCAGTGCTTTTCCAAACAAACAATATCCAGATCTCTCAAACGTAACAAGTATTGTACTCCTGGCTAAGGAAAATCTCAAAGGTACACTGGAAATCACAGACCAACAAACCTCATTTATGCATAAACTATTTCTGATTTGTGAAAATCATCCAGCTTATTTTGATAAGAAATATGCATTATGATCTTTGCAAACAAAATCATCCCTCAGTCACGTATCAGAATAGAGACCAGAGACAAAACCGGTTCAAAACTTTTATCCTGAATCCCTAGAGGCTTCTTAAAAACTCTTTACAAAAAGCAATTAAGGAACCACAGTTATCAAAGGTAGTAATCAATCTTGTATTAAAAGGTAGATCCAGATTCAAAACACATTAGTCAGTTTTCATGATGGCAGATGCTTGAAGAGTGACATTTCATTTCATTTATTCCATTAATTTAATTTTTTTTTTTTTATATCCCTAAACCACAGCCTCCTTTTCCACTCCCTCTTCCCTCCCCTGAGCTGCTGGCTGAGAACATAAGTAATATTACACCATTCAGAAGAGACAAAAGGATAAAATAAAATAAAATCTGGTGGCAGCAACCCATTGTCACCTAAAGAAGAGTGTGGTGGTGTTTTGTCAGTGGCAAGTAGTGCTTTCACTCAAGTGTTTGTATAGAAAAATCAGTATTTGTTTACTGCTCAAGCTGGCAGACATACACTCACAAAAGACACTTCAGCTTTTTTTTGTTGATAAACCACCTGCTGCTGTGAATAGCTATTCAGTTATTTGTTTCTACACCACCTTCATCCTGATGGAATATCAGCAGAACTTTTCAGAAAAATTAATACACTTATTTGAAAAACGGATAATTCCAAACTGTGCTAGATTAAACTTAAAAAAAAAAAAATTAAAAATAAACTTATTAGACATTTTGCAAGCAGTTGCACTTAGAAGACAAATCAGATTGTTCTGATATCAAAATCTGGAATGGCTTCTTAAATCTGGTTCATGTTTCCAGTAATGACAAGGAAGCCCTTGCAGAAGCCCCATTTTAGCCAAGCTGAACATGATCCTGTCAAAGGAATGCCATTGCAAACCACAGCATTACGAGCTGTACGAAGCAGCAGTGTGCTAGTGGAAGCTGTTGTTTTTCTTTCTTATTTTCCTTCAAGGGAACAGTAGTGTTACGCACATCCATACAAATAAATTCAATGTGTTGAAGAACATTTAAGAGATCACAAACTTGTATGACAGAGTCCCCCCAACAGCGTAGAGCCTACTTACATATAAGATTTAATTCTCTCAGTTTTGGAAGGTTCTTCAGAATTTGTCTAAAGACATCCTCTCAGTCTGACAGGCAGACAGCAATGACATGCTGATGAAGAAATGGCAGAGGAAATGCTCTGTCAGGCAGCTATAACCTCACTACTTCGAGACTAGTATATGAAGTAGAAGCGCTGGGACAGTGATTGCACTGAAGGAGGGGGTGAAAAAAAAAAAAGATGATGACCACAAGGTATTTACCAAAAGGCCCCTCCTGTCCAACAGCACGAGTTCCACCAGAGTTCTTGGGCTGATCATGTTTACATCAGTATATTACATTTAGAGCAAGGGCAAGTAAAGAAGCCCATAGGCGAGTGCGCTTCAATTAATCAACATCATTTAAGTGAAACTTCAAATCTGATCTAATTTAGTCAATTTATAGGAAGGTCTTTATCTACGAAGTCTGACCAATATTCAAATTAACTGACTGTTAGCACATGACAGAGAGAGGATACAGGTATAGCTAGGGGTTCAGGAACCAGAAATGTTCTTAAAATTATTTGTTAAATGAGACCTTTAAATCTGAAACAAAAGATAAATGCTAAAAGAACATCCCCAGAAAGCTCTCTCCAGTTGCAGGCTTTGGACTGGATCCAACTTGAGACACCTTACCAGTGTCCCACTCTCAACAGGAGAGGCTCACGTCTTTCTGAAAAAAGAAACCTGTAATGGTTCTCACAACCAAGGACAGCAACAACTAAAAATCATCTGATGCTTTTGCAAGTCTTGGACAACAATTATTCTGGTTGTCTAAAATATGTTCTGCAGCAGAGCTTTACGCGGCTCTGTTTTGATGCCAGTGAAGTTTGACTGAGCAAGGCCTCAGCCTGCGAGTCACAGTCAATGTGTGAAAAGTTGCATAAAAGTTGTGTTTAGAGTACTCCACAGATTTTCACCCTTTGTTCTAATGTTATGAGTGGTTAAACTTATGCTTAACTATCCTGACTAGTCCCATTCATTTATTAATTCTGGCTGGTGTTGAGAAGAGCAGCTGGTAAATGAGTTTTGTGGAAAGTCAGCTTAGAACACAAAGCTCTTTTTATCTGGGAGAGAAGGAAGAGAAAGTTCCCTATCTTTGGAAAATGGAGTACAAAATACTGCAGAGATTTCTCCCAGCAGAGAGCACACACAGACGTGAGCAAGTCTGATCGATCCAAAGGCATTCAAGAACCACAACAGCAAGCGGGGGGAAATGCAGAACTCCCTCCACTATGCTTCTTTCAGACAGAACATGCATGTTTGAGCATTTGAAACGCTTCAGGCAAACCCTCAGGCTGGAGGGAATCCTCAGTCACAGTTAGCAGGCTGGGAAAAAATGTCACCATCTGCCTCCTGATGAAGGCAGACTCCTGCGCTTACAGAAGTGATGTCCTTCCTGAGCTTGGCACTGGCAGTGCTTAGCCACTGCAGGACTCGGTGCCCTTTACCACAGAAGCAGAAGGTCAGCCATGTGTTTTCCAAGCCAGGGGGTGGCAAGGCACAAGCTTTTTCTACAGGAGGATGGCATCCAATTATCACCATCAAAATTCCTTCTGGTAACTGCAGCAAATGATTGGCATAGGCTATTGCTTCTCTAATGTAATTAAAAACATACATGTCTCAAAAATTTCCTTTCAGGTCATCAAAAAAGCCGTAAGAAACCTCCCCATCCCCACTTTAAGGAGAGAAGACCAAAATGCTGTGGCCAAGACCAGAGTGGTGCAGAAGCAGAGGCAGAATGAGCAGCCAGCCTGAATGAAGACTTGGCCACGTTACCCAGACCCCGCTGTCCCTGCAGCTCGGCCATCTCTATTGACTCCAGCAGGTCTCAGAAGTATTCAGGACTTCTAATAATCAGGCTCTGAGAAAACTGAATATTCCCTGTTAGAGTCTGCCCATGAAAATGTTGCTTTAGGACATTTGCTGAGCTCTGTCGGAAGCAGACGGGAGACAGCACAAAGTTCTCACAGGGAATACTTGCCTGCCTAACCACAAGATCATTTTTGTCTTGAGGACTCTGGCTGTTAATTCACTGAATACCTTCCAACTCTCTGGAAACTGAAGCAAGCTCAGGTAAAGATTCCACAGCTAATAGCTTTACTGTAACTGATTCATTCAACTGCCCCAAGATCATCCTACAAAGGAAACAGGAAAGTAAAACATAGGCTAGAGATCTGAGATGCAATAAAGTCCAGTAGTAATTTGCAGCAGGAGAAGGTTTAATTAGGTTTAACGAAGACCATTCTGTATTTCTGGATTTTAAAGCCAGTAATAAACCATCCTGTATATACCTATATATATACATATATGAAATAGATGAGTATCTGCTTCTGCCTCCCCCTCCCAAACAAAGGAAGCAGTAGGGTTTTTTTTTTCAGCCATACAATTAATTGATTTAAGATCTCAAAAATCTGAATGAAGGATAAACTGAATGATAAAAAAAGTATGAAAAATTAAGAAAACAATTAGTTTTCTTGCAGAAATGGGAGTATGCCTTTCATAAAAAAATGGGTAAAGCGCAGTAAGGGTATTGCCAGTAAGTTACACAACAGTTAGCTAGGCAGATGTGTAGATATGACCAACGTAATTACTAAGCTACCAGAAAAACAGCTCCAGAAAGGAAAGGAGCAATAAAAGACTAAGCTTCTTCACAGAGCTTCACAATAACTACAGGAATACAGGATGCAAACCCTGAGGGCAAGACGACATTTCTTTAATTATCAACAGTAATCTATCTTGGCTAAATAGGATACAGTAAAAGATATTTAATTTTAAACAAGCTCCCTCCCTTTGCTCTATTTCTCCCACTGGAACCTTATTTTGGGAACACAGGACATGTGGCATTCCCTCGTGGGTGCTGCAGGTGACAAAGGACTAACAGTATCTGTTCGTCCCCTTGGTCTTTCATTCGTTAGGCATCTCTCCAAGACAAAAACATTACACAGAAGAGTGATTGCCAAGCTGCAATAAGGTAAAACCACTCAGAGGACTCCAGACATTTATTCTTCTGCCTCTATACTTATTATACATATATATAATTTGCAGGATTGCTTCATTGATAGTACCTGTTAAAAGGACCCCCCCAAAAAAGAGAAAACCTTAAGTATTTCCGTGAAAAAGCATGCGCCCCTCAGCCAAACAGCATGCAAGTTGGGTTTTTTTCAGTTTAACCACACACTACAGACCTGGCTCCGAGGTTACTGGACTTCACATGCAATCTACAACACAGACTTTTTGGCTTGTATTTTTGCAGCTGCTGCCAAAATAGCTTATACAAGACCAGTCAGGAAAAAGACATTTTAGATTTGCACGTGTGGCATTTCTTTCCATACAAGTATCTATGTTCGTGGTGGCTGGTGAACCAGCTCTAAGGGGTCCACAGCAAGCAACTAACAAAAGCAGGTCTACTGGTTGCATACTCTACCTAAGTTCACGTGGCTCTAAGCAGTGCCTTAAGTTTTCCACTGGAAACTAAACAGAGGCAGAAAGTCTGAAAAAACTACCTTGGAAATCCCTTTATAATGCAATCATGATCTGTCCTGTGATGAATCCTTTATTCCAGGGAGACTTTTATTGGCATCAGCAGTCTGCCCAAAGAGAACTAACTGTTGAGTCAGGGTGCCAATTTTCAGGTCCTTTCTTGACTGAAATAGATGCATTCTAATTAGCAAAATATATATATCTCCTTTTAAGCCCACAGCACAAAGACCTGATAAAGCTATCAAGCTTAAAAATTATTCAGGAAATGCTATTTAGGAAGCTCTGCTGGCATCAGGTAGTATGTACAAAAGGGGACTTGCTTTACCCTGTTAACAAAGTTTATAGTAAGTATGGACATCTACAACTATCTAAACTACACCCCCAAATCTCACAAACCTAAGTTTTACTAGAAAGAAGGAACTACCACTCACTCAACTTTCTGTGGATCCTATTTTTTTTTTTTTTTTTTTTGTCCTGAAAGGAAGAAAAAGTATGATGGCTTCTGCAAGTAACTGGAGCAAAACAGATTTTCTTTGCTTTTGATTACTTAGGCAAAAGCTGATCTGATAAGTGTTTACAAAACTATGGTAGCACTAAGATATCATTAGAGATAAGGACTAAATTGTGGGTTGAATTTTTTTTTTTTTTTTGCTTTTTAAGAGGAGCTGAACCATTACAGTGCAATACACACCGTTAGAAACTGATAATATTACAGTGTATTAAACAGATTGCTCTACTACTTTCAGMTTACCAGTGCTGTGCTAGCCAGGCTGAGCTAGCTGTATGGACAGTCAATTACATACAAACCACAATCAGACATGTAACAACTAATGTAAAATGTAAAAATAGCCTTTCTTGCCATTCCCGTTTTGACTTTCTTATGCTCTTCTTTTGTTTTCCCCATTGCCCTCCCCACCAATGGGGCTACCAGCCCCAGTACTTCCCTCAGAACCCCCAGCTCCACAAACTGCTGCAGAAGGAACAGTGCGGGGAGCCAAGGCCAGCGGCAGACACCAGAAGAGCTCGTCCAGCTTGCAGAGACCCCTTCTGTGACTGAACACCTTCTGAAACGCTTGCTCTTGGCCTCCGAGCGTCCATACACCACTATATAACAGGCAGTACTTGCCCAGCTTATTCACTCAGAGAGTTTAATCTCTGTAGCAGATATTCTTTCTCTTCTTTAACTGGGGGAGCGGCTCAGAAGCACGTGAAACCCTCACCAAGAGGCTTCAAGGCCATATAACCTACTCTCACAAAACATGCTTCTCACTGAACTATTTTTGTTATAGCTCAGGACCCCACTCCCCAGAGACACACCTACCTTTGGCTCAACACCGACAACTGTGTACCTGGTTTTTTCTCCTCCGCTTATGAATTATTAGAAATTTTGGGTAGCAGCAAGCACAGGATCATTCTCTGCTATATAATCTGGGCCACTAATTAGCATATGCATTTCCTGTAAGAAGCCCAAAGACTTTAATTACCCAAAAGAAATTAAGTTGCAAAATACCAAACAGAACCCCAAAATATCCAGCATAACTACTTCCCCCCCCCCCCCCCCAAACATAGCTATTCTTTATTAATAGGCATTTGGTCAATTACAGTAAACACTGAGGTCATTTCTCACCCAAAACTGAATTTCTAAGCCTACCTACTTGGACTAATCTAGATGTCAGGCACACCTGATTCCACAAGCTATTCACTGTGCCTTCTCATTAGCTGGGAGAGCCAGGCTGCTGGGTAAAGCTGTTGATTTCTATTATATGTATTATGCAAGTAACTTCCCTCCTTTCCCACTTGAAATATGAAACTCTACCACTTTATCTTTCAGCCAAGACAGAGACAATAGAGCTCTGATTACAACCCCCATTTAAGCTAACCGGTTATAGCCTTGATTTATTGTTGTCTTTTAAAAAAACTACACTAGTTACAGTTCGGGGTCACTTTGCAGGCCAGGTCCTAAAAGTAAGTCTTGATGCTGCTAAAATGTGCTAGCGAACTCTTTTCCTCTGCTTTGACTTTACCTGAACGCAGGAGCAAGGAGCACACAAGCCTCCCTGGCTGCGCCCTGGTTTCTGTTCAATCCTGCAGGCTCTGACTCCGCTCTCTGCAGGACTGTGCCACTCGAGCTCATTTCCAGCGCCCTACTCCAGGTCACCTGGGCTGACCCGCCGGTCTGTCACCAGCCTGCCACCCTTCCCTGGCGGGCTCGTCCTCCTGACACGGACGGTGCCGCACTCGTTTAACGGACACACGCTGCTCCCGGCAGCCGGGCTGACTGGACGCCGCGAGGCAGAGCCCCCGCCACCCACCTCGCCCTCCTCTCGCCGGCGGCTCAACCCGGCTGCTGCTTCCTCAGCGCTGAGAAACCTCCCCCGACCGCCCCGGCTGGGCGCCGGCCCCACAGAGGCGCGGCCCCTCCTTCCCTCCCGGCTGACGAGCGCCTCAGCCGCCAACGGCCGCCCGCGCCTCAGCGGCAGCAGGCCACACCCACCGCGCGGGGCGGGGTGGACTGAACCACCCCTCCAGGGAGGCTGCGACAGAAGGCTACGCTGCCATGTCCCTAAATGCCGTTCCGCAACTTCCGGTCGGCAGCATTTCCCCCCCCCACTGATTCTTACAGCCCGGGGGGCAGTGACGTAACGGGCCCCCACCACCAATCCGGGCGCAGCGGCTGCGCTCAAATCCTCTAACAGCTATGGCGGGCTGGGCAGCGGCGCGCGCGGGGCCGGGTGCTGCCGGCGTGTGAGGGGGCGGCGGGAAGAGACGGAGACGGAGACCGAGACCGCCGTGAGGGGCCGGGGAGGGCGGCGGCGGGACTCCGCGGCGAGATGACCGTGACGCCCACCCGAAGCCCCGCCGGCGCCTCCGCCCGCCGCCGGGGAGAGCTGCCGTTCCGGTCGGTGTCCCTCAACAGCATCCCCGCGGGCACGCTGACCCCCCTGAAGGAGCTCCTGAGGCGTCAGGGCACCCTCAAGGTGGCTCCGGCCGCCGCGGAGCCGGCGGGCCGCGGGGAGAGCCGCCCCAGAGGGCCGGCGGCCGGCGGCGTCTTCCAGTCCACGCTGCTGGCGGGCAGCGAGGAGCTGCTGGATGTTAGCGAGATCCGGGCCGGCCCCAGCCCTGGCCCCGAGCGGCGGCTGAAGCGACGGGCGTGCGAGCCTCCCGCCCACGAGTCCCCGGCCAAAATCTTCCAGCGGATGAAGGCCAAGGCCTTGCGGCAAAAGCAGGACTCGGGGCTGCTGGCGGGAAAGGCTCCGCAGAGGAGCTGCGGCAGCGACCTGATCCTGACTCCCACCCTCAACCCCCTGGAGCAGGGGCGAAGCCATAAGAAACCCGCCCCAGCAGGAGGTCGGCAGAGACCCGCCGAGGTGCCTGGTGAGTGTATCCGGCCAGAAAAAGGTTTGTTCGACGGCTTCTGCGGGAAGGCTGTCTCGTATTTAACACTTAGCTCGGTATGACTTCCTCTGCATTTCGCTTACAGCTCTTCCAGGGTCTGGAAAAAGCAGCCAGTGTGTGCTCATAGGTGTAAAAAATACTGGTACCGGTACTGGTTTTCCCCAGATGTTTGGGATTTTTTCTTAGAAAAAAGTTTGGATGGAGGGGTTTTTTTTAATGCTAAAATGTGTCCGTACCGTAGTTGATTTCTTTCACCCTTTCTTTACCTTAGAGGAACCGCTCCCAGGGTATTTCCTCCCTTTCTTGCTCAGTCTGGCTTTAACTACTCTCTCTGTTCTGTTTGTGAATGGGATTGACCCTTTGCAACATCTTGAAAAACAGGGAGTTACACTTTGTAAGTTAAAAAAATCAAACCAAAAAATTACTTTAACTCCTCCCTACAGTCAGTACAGAAAGGAGAAGGGTTGGTGGAAGAATTGTTTGGGTTTTGAAGTCCTGGGGCATTTCCCTGGGCACTCAGATCTGATTACTTTCCCAGTGCATCTTCTGTGCCTGACTAGTTGGTGTTATGTGAACTTGGGAGCACTGTGCCGCCTCCTGTAAAGGTACGGTAGCCGCTATGGGCAAGTAGGAATGGCCTTCCTTCTGGTTCATGTGTATCTGTAAAGGTAACAGATATTTTAAAGAGGAAGGTGTTCTGCGGTGGTGCCCTGTTATTCTCGTGCTATGATCACATGGAGCGGGAGACCCAAGAAATATTGGCTGGATTATCAGAAGGGTTATGCTTCATTGCTACATGTATTCCTGTTTGAAGTACAGTACTTAYGAATCTCCTGTACTAAACTTTTATCTGGTTTTGGTGGGGGTTAAGACCTACCTGGTTTGTCTGTTCATTTTAAGACGTAATTGCAGAAAACTAGGCTAACTGCTCAGCCTGTCTTATCTGGCCACTAGCAGGGGCAGCAGTATGCTGTTTTCACTGGGGGGTTATTGAGCTGTTCTCAAAAGAATTTGCAGTTACGGAGGTGGCAGTGCCCTCATTTTATGGTTAGATAAGAAAAAGTCTTCCTAAATCTTCTTGCTGCAACATAAAACCACTTGTTACTCTTAGTATTTCTGTTGGATACAATAAAAATGAGATTAAACCATTATTATGGTGACTGGAAAAAGGGAAACATTGCACCCATTTTTAAAAAGGGTAGAAAGGAGGACCCTGGGAACTACTGACCTGTCAGCCTTACCTCCTTGCCTGGGAAGATGATGGAGCAGATCCTACTGGAAGCTATGCTAAGGCACATGGAGGACAGGGAGGTGATTTGAGACAGCCAGCATGGCTTCACCAAGGATAAGTCCTGCCTGACCAACCTAGTGGCCTTCTATGATGGAGTGACTACATCAGTGGACAAGGGAAGGGCTACAGATGTCGTCTATCTGGACCTCTGTAAGGCCTTTGACACAGTCCCCCCACAACATCCTTCTCTCTAAACTGGAGAGATATGGATTCGATGGGTGGACTGTTTGGTGGATGAGGAATTGGTTGGATGGTCGCATCCAGAGGGTGGTGGTCAACGGCTCAATGTCCAGATGGAGATYRGTGACGAGTGGCGTCCTGCAAGGGTCTGTATTGGGACCAGTACTGTTTAATATCTTCATCAATGACATAGATGGTGGGATCGAGTGCACCCTCAGCAAGTTTGCAGATGACACCAAGCTGAGTGGTGTGGTTGACACTGCAGTGGGCCGCATCAAAAGCAACATGGCCAGCAGGTTGAGGGAGGTGATTCTGCCCCTCTACTCTGCTCTGGTGAGACCCCCCCTGCAGTCCTGCGTCCAGCTCTGGAGCCCCCAGCACAAGAAAGACACGGACCTGTTGGAGCGGGTCCAGAGGAGGCCGYGAAAATGATCAGGGGGATGGAACACCTCTCCTATGAGGAAAGGCTGAGAGAGTTGGGGTTGTTCAGCCTGGAGAAGAGAAGGCTCCGGGGAGACCTTATTGCAGCCTATCAGTACTTAAAGGGGGCTTATAAGAAAGATGGGGACAGACTTCTTAGCAGGGCCTGTTGCAACAGGACAAGGGGGAATGGCTTTAAACTAAAAGAGGGTAGATTTAGACTAGATACAAGGAAGAAATTTTTTATGCTGAGGGTGGTGAAACCCTGGCACAGGTTGCCTAGAGAGGTGGTGGATGCCCCATCCCTGGAACCATTCAAGGCCAGGTTGGAGGGGGTTCTGAGCAACCTGATCCAGTTGAAGATGTCCCTGCCCATGGCAGGGGGGTTGGACTAGATGGCCTTTAAAGGTCCTTTCCAGCCCAAACCATTCTATGATTTTTGTAAAATGTGAAAGCTTCTAAAGTTTTATTTCCTTTTTAACAACGGATTTCCAAAAGGTACATTTTTGCCCTTGCATCATCACATCACAAGTTGATAACGACTTTTGATCAAATATCAAAAGGGGTTAGTATTGGTGCTACTTGTTAGACCTTAATACTATGAAACACATCCCATTTGTATGCACCTCTAAACTCCTTTTGATTCCTGTGGGTTGGGTTACATCCAGACATGCATGCACACACCTGAGGGTGTTTCTCACATGCAGCTGAGGCAATGTAACAGCTAACCCCCTGATGAAAAGGGAAAGGTCATATTGCCCATCCATTCTGGGAAAGAAAAGAAAGCATATTGTTGTATAGTGGAGTTTAGTATCTTACGAAGTATGTACTTCGCTTCCCCTGCCCCCCACATGAAAATGTTTTTCTTCCCCAAATTCAAAGATTTTTTTGTATTATTATTTTCCAGAATTATTTTGCACTCGGATTCCTGAGAACCAAAACACGAAAGCACTAGCCATAGACCCTCTTGTATTGGAATCCCCTCAGAAGTTCTTCTTGCGTGTAAAGCAGAAATTGCAGCAGCAGCAAAAAGGTACTTGGTATTGCTCTTAAAAACACTTCAAAAACTTCCCTTAACTTCAGGGTTTCTGTTCTTGCTTATAATCTCTTGCGTTCTTTGGCAGAGTATCGTTCTTTCTCTGTAGTCTGTGCACAATGGAAAATGGAGGAAGAAACCTGCAAATCTGCCTTTTCAAACCTGGAGATGCCATTAGACTTGGTTTAACTATGGTTTAGGGCTGTGGGCTTCTGACCTTGAAGCTTGACATCATTAGCCCATTTGAGTGCACTATCTCCTCTGACAACAAAAGCCATCTACCTTCAGGCTCCTGATGTGGTTAAGAGTTCTTTAGAGACTAGGTGTAACACTTTGCCATTTGAACGTGCAACTTGGTGGAAAAATCCTAAACCTCTTATTTGCTGGCTCTTCCCTGCCCCTTAGCTTTTAAAACATAAAGAGAAAAGGTTTGGTTCCTTGAGAAATTCTCTTGTATTTGTTTTTTTCCATGTTGTTACTTGATAGCAACCCTGTATATGCTTCTGTCCTGTAATTCAGTTTTGAAAATGCAGATGAAGAAAATAATGCATGCCAAAGTCTTAGTAGTGTTCAACTTCAAAACTGAACTTAATTTATCTGAAAACTCAGACCCCAATGCTTGTAGCTCCCAGCATAGCAGCAGCATGGCTAGAAGTCCAGATCTTGAAGTCTGGAAAGATGGAAATATTTGAGATGTTGGTTTTTGTGAAAACAGATTTTTTTGCTCTGCAAGGAGGATTCGTTAAAGAAAAGATAGGAAGAATGGTAAAGATATACTATTAATAGATATGGTGTGCATTAGCTTGGTTTTGGTGGAAAGTGGGATATCTGTAAGTCTTTAACTGCAGGGGTATTGATCTGGTGGTGAGGAAAAGCTAGTCCGAACAAATTCAAGGAGTGGCTTGCTGTTAACATTAACAATTGAAATAGGCAGTGCTTTCACAATTGTTGTAATACTAATCAATACAACCTCCTCTTATTAAAAATGGAGCTAACTTTATGAATGTATTTTTATTAGTTCTCAAATATCACTAATTTCTTTGTTATTACTTTTTTTCTTTTTTTTTTAACGGGCAGATCCAACACCTTCAAACCCAGTCAAGCAGAACATTCCTCCTTCCACAACTACGGAAAAGCCATTAGTCAAATCTGCTTTTGCTGAGCAGCTCAGGAATGATCCTACAGAGTATGTGGCCACTGATAAGGGTGATGAGGATAACTTCCTTATGGAGTCAATGGATGCTGATGATGAAATGTCTCAAAATACAGTGACTAGTTCTGTGAATTTAAACTCTGCCCCTTTTAAAAATGGGGCTCAGTCAGAAGAAAGGTGGGGAAATGGAGAAGCAAAACGTACTGAACTTCATCAAGACAGAAGAGAGTTGCAGCCAAGTAATAAGCAAGCTGCTCATGGAGTAGAAAAGATACTGGAGACTAATTCTCAAAAGCCCTCACAGTGCTTCTGTAGTATTATGCTCTCTTCTCCCAAAGTCCATATTCCAAGGAAGCAAAAGCCGAAAGAAGGCTGTAAGGTCCCATTGGATAAACCTCATACAGAGCAAGTTGCTGGCAAAGCAGACAAAGAGGTGGGAGAACTTAATACTTTAGGGTAACTGATATATTCCTCTGGGCTGCTTGTAGCTCACAGTTGTGATTTTTTTTTTTTTTTTTTTTTTTTCGACGGCATTGAGCACTCGATAGTGACTGGAGTTCAGACGTATTATATTGTAATGGTAAACGCTTTCCCATCAAAAGGATTTCTTTTTTCCCCTTACTCCAAGATGACAATATTCAGGGTTTTTTTTGTTGGTTTTTTTTTGTATAAAAGAAGGCCTTTTGGTTTAGTATTCATAAGCCACAGTATGGGCTGAAAGAGTTCTCTACCTGAAGAAGCCTCCTACGTCATCTCTTTAATATGTTAATTGCCATGTGTTGGTATGATGGACATGAAACAAATCACTGGCCAGTCCAGCTCTTGGCTGTCTACGCAAAGGCAGGAGGAGAGATCATTCCTAGCTGTAGGCTAGGAATGGTTCTAAAGTTAACTGAATCTGTACAGCTGATAGTGAGGTAGAAGTCTTGGCTTTCCTACAGAAAATCCAAACTTCTGTTGAATTAAGTGGGACAAGAATCTTTTCGTAGGAGACTAGTCTGCAGGTCTTATTTTCAATTCAATACATGCTTGACAGTATTTACAACTTTCTGAATAAGTCTCGAGGAAAGTGGTGTATTTTGAAGTGTGCCGCATTCTTCAGCGATTAGCCTAGGAAACTGGTGGAAGCATACCTTCCCAAGGGTTGAGTTTCCTTTGTTCCCTGGAGAAATTTGTGGGATTGCAGTCCTCTTCAAGTTACGCAAGTTAATTGTTTCATTCTCCCTCACTGTTGTCAGGCATGTTTGATATGTTTTCCTGTATTTAAAAAAAAGTTACCTTTACGATGAGCTTTGATTTAGATAAGGAACAGATATCCATTAATATTAAAGATTTGTAGCTAAGTAGAAGATGCTGAAAGAGATGTTACTGGACACTACAGATCTGAGCATCAAATAGGTGCTGGCTGTACATGTCAGGTACCTTTCCTCAGTCAGGGTTAAACCATTGGTAAGATCTTTAGTGAAGTCAAGGCTGATGGTCAAAAGGCGAACATCATTAAAGAAAAGATCTGGAGTTTATTAGCTGAAGTTGTGAGGAGAAATAGTGATCGTTTCAGATGTTAAAAAATCGTTTTCTGAGAAGCTTTTTTTTAAAAGGAAGTTGTATGTCTCTCACACAGTTTTCCAAACTGCAACTCAAGTACAACTGGCTTGCTGGCTATTTAATGCAAAATGAAGGTGCTGTTGATGTGTGTCAGTAGTTTGCAATATCAGATATAGCCATTTTAATACTGTCTAAATTTTAGCAATAACGAAGCTAATAAATACGATTTTATTTTTTCATGGATAACTTTTTTTCTGAACAGTAACGGAGGACAGATGACAAAGTGTAACAGGCATGGCATAGTGTTGGTATTTTTTGTGAGGAGCTTTTTGTATTTGCTAGAGGTTTTGGCCAATGACTGTCTTCTGAAAGTCAACATTAAATTACTCAAAGTTTCTGTAATTTAAATTATAGTCTTTGCTTGTGCATTAGACTCCAGCTTGATTATGCTTCAACATTTATGTGTATAATGGTTGTTTTCAGTTTTTCTGGTTTTGGAGGATGGTGCCTAAGTATCTTCTCAAGTTATACAGGAGTTAACTTCTATTTTGCTAATGCCTTGGTGATGTTGCATAGCTTAGTCTAATTTAAAAATGACTTTTTTTTTTCTTGTAACAGAAAAATATCTGCCTAACCAGTTGGAGAATTAAAGTGATGGATGGTAGCACTGCAATATGTGTTGAAGGCAAACGGAAGTAAGAAGTTGTTTTCTGATTTAAATGCAATGTAAGACATGTTGGTGGGCTTTCAGCATCTGAGCGAGGAAGGCTATACCATCTTCACCTGGCTGAATAGCTGTAGCTTTGAGACTTGTATTCTTGGAATATCTTGGTAACTGTTGGAAGCAGTTCCACACACTTCTACTGCTTTCCTCCCCAGCCACAGGGAACACGGCCCTTTGCTTGCATCCTAACCCTTGAGACAGTCCTTACAGCTCTTACCACATTTTTTAAACATAGTTATCTATTTTCTGACTAAGCACGCTGTTTGCTTCAGAGCCTGCAGAATGGTAGAGCTGGTGCAGGGGGGGAAGAGGGACTGCACGGCTGGAGGCTGAGGAATGGTTGGGGAGAAGGAACCATGGTTGTCCTGGCTTAGGTTGGCTTAGGTGGCCATGGGTGCTGCACCTTCATGGAACTTACTCTTAGSCTTTGGTAAACACAAAATGATGTTATAGTTTAAACTTCTTTATGAAGGAAGAGGTGAATTCCTTCATGTGTGCAAGAGGCAGAGTGCCTATATACAGGAAACTAGTGGTTAAATAATTATTTCAAAGTCCAGTCCTGAGTTGATGAAAACTTAAGAGGAATAAAGACAAATGTGTTTGTCTAGTAGATCCCCCAAACTGGTGCTGACTAGGGTCTTACGAGCTTCTACTTCATTTCACAAAAATTCTCTTTTGTGGCTGCTTTAAGTCAAACTTGGTGCAGAGTGCCATCAGCCATATGTTCCTGCCATATCATTTGTGATGGCACTATTACTCTTACAGCTATATGCTGAACCATAGCAGCAGCTGATCCACCTGAAAACTGACTCTGCAGTTCTTTGGTTATGTTTTTGGTCAGGTTGTATTCAAATAGCTATAAGATCAGGAAAACAAGTGTCAGAACAAAGGAGAGATTTAGGTTGCAATAAAGTTGTTTGAAGACATTGTGAGAATATACCCTTGGAGAAGTGTGTTCTACTTTTTCTGTTGTTAGTAACTACCTAACACATAGTTACTTATCTACTGAAAACTCAGAACCTCACTCAACAGCAGTAGCATTGTAAAAGGAAGTAATTCAGTATGCTTACTGAGAGATGTCAGGAGGCTACATATTCTGTGGTAGGATTTGTAGTAGGAATTGACATTTGTTTCATGGCTGTATGGAAACAACTGATCCTCTCCCTTTGCACCCTTCACTACTAGCAACATGTTCTCTTTTCATTTGTGTTGGTGTGTATCTGATACATGTTGCTTACGCATGATAGATTTCATTTGCTTTATAGACCCTCTGAATTGACTTCTGTTAGTATTTTGTTATACAAGTTATACAGTTGAATGTTTTCACTGTTGTCTTGGGTTTCAGTCCTTAATACTGTTCTGTAGTTTGGTCTGTTGGTTACTGTTGTAAATGTATATTTAAAAAAAACCCAAAAAAACAAACCAAACAAAAAAAACCAACACTCTATGTAGATTTTCTACTTTAATGCTTGGGTCTGGTTTTTATTTCTCATGGAGAAGTCCCTTAATAATTTCTTAACAACTCCAATTTTTGCACATATTAGGGCTCCTTCTTCATTTGTTCTTGTCTTTAAATAGGAAGGTCAGAAATAAATATAATCCTGGGGAAAATATACATTTACCTGTATAATGGTAGTTTTGTAACTTGTGTAATGGTATCACTGCAATAATGAGTTGGATGGAGCCCTTTAGTCCATTTTGCTTCTGCAGCCTAATGTCAAGCTAATGTTCTGTGACTAACCTTTGCAGTAGTTGACATGTTCATTTTGTCTCCTGTCCAAGTATTAGACAAGGCCAGACTGTTTCTCTTCCAAGCTAAGAAAAGAAAACTAGCACATCCTGCCAGTGTCTATATCGCTCATAAAATATGTAACACTGCCAGTCTCATATGGAATATCAATATTGTAGTTTTACAAATTCCTTCTTCTGTGAAAACAATGTTTTATTTCTGTTCTTCGTGTTATCTGTCTTTTCTTAGAGATATGAAAGATCTGTCTTGGCATAGTAATGCAATTGTGGAACGCATAGCACACAACCAAGTTAAAACATCGTCTGGCAGTATCTACTTGCTACAGGGAAATATAGATTCAGCTTCGATGAGAAAAGAAGGTAAGAAGATGATTCTTAATGTAACATTACAAACTGAGAAGGGCTTTAGATTTATGATTGAACATATTGCTGAACGTTTTGTCTTACCCTGCTAATTGGGCTCAGTGGGTATTCAGCACATGCTGGAAAGTGACTCCAGCATCAGATTTCTAAATACTATCTAATGTTCATTGTAGCTGGCGTTTTTAGGGTGCTGCAGTTACAGAGAGGGCTCTTGGAGCATGAAGTTGGCTAATGGGTACATTCTTTTAAAGAAGTTGTTTTTTGCTAAGATTGCCTTTATGTAATTTTGGTCAATGTTTTGGTATTTAAATAGTGCTAAGACATTAAAATGGGGATTGTTTATACACTACTGAAATTACTCTGGTGTTTGCGTTCTATCTGCGACTTACTATTCAGTGATTAACCACTAGCTCTGCAATGCTACGTGGCATTTCTGGAGACAGATTAGTTATGGTGTCAGTGCTTTATAATTTAGTAAACTGAACCATCTTTAGGGTCTAAGTGGTACGTTATACCAAATCCAGCAAAACTTCTGGAAACCAATGCTTCGGATTGGTTTGAAGTACGTGGAATTTTAAAGGAGATTTAATTTACACACGAAGTTAAAGTTAGGCTAGGCTTTATTCTATTTTTCTTGCTTCACATGCATCTTCTGTCATGTTCACTAGTAAATGAGCTGCCATGTTAGTGCTTACAGGAGCTCCAGGAATGTAAAGATCATCTGTGGCATAATGGAATAAATGCTTGCCTTAATACAGATGTGCCTTGTGCGCATGATCACACTCTTTTTAAAGGAGCATATATGCACTCTTTGCTCTTTCAGGCCCAGCACAAGGCATCCAAAGATTTGTCTGTGGCTTTATTTTTTTCTTCTCATTTGCAGTTACTGGGATGCATTCTGATAAATACCTGTCTTGGCTGCTCTCTGACTTGAATTTTTTTATTAGTTCCTCTGCTAAATACTTATATTTGTTTTTATTTTAATATTCTGARAAGGAAAAGTGACAGCAAGAGACTTCAGAGCAGAGTGGCTCAAGTACTACAGAGGTTTCCTAAGCCTAAGAGTTAATGGACTGCACAGGGTCAATTCCTCTGATCTTCAGACTTAGCCCTTAGGGAAAAATGTCCTTCCTTCTCAACTTCCCCCTTACCTCCCAACATCCCCCAATACACAAAAAAACTACCATAGAGTCGGTGTGGAAAATACCCTGAACAGATTCAATATCGATATATGAATCAAAAGAGAAGTTAAAGACAAGCTAATGTAGATAAGAGAGGAGAAGAAATGCCACGTCTGAAGTCTAACCTGAGGATTTCCCTAAACCAGTGGTACTGGCAGCCAGGAACGGCTGGGACTGTCAGCAGTGGCACCATCCGTTTGTGAACAACGCTGCACCAGCACAGAACTACTTGCCTGTGGAAAATACCTGACTGATGTGTACCGATGCTCCAAGTGACTCTTCAAAGCACTGAAATTATTAATGAAATGTGTTGCAGTAAGAGCACTGGCTAGGCACTTACCTACTTCTGCCTCGTTATCAAAAGTGGTTATTAGCAATCTTGGACTCCAGGTGTGCTACCAAACCTATCCATTGGTCGCTGTTGATGAAACTGTGCAAAGGACAGTACAGGCTATTTAATTGCACAGGCTCTGTTCCTGGAAAGGTGTTTTCTGTGGTCRGTGTCCCAACAGCCCCACGGCAGGAATGTTGCACGTAACCCCCTGTGGTGTCCTCCATTCCAGCCTGCATCTGTGCAACGGCATTTGCTGTGCTTTGGCTAGAGCCCTTCCTGATGACCAGGAAATATTTTATCCAGTCCATATAAAGAGTGAACCTATGTGCTATAATGAAATGCTGCTCCTAAAGCATTTTAAAGGAGCTGAAGGATGAAATAGCTAGCATGTAA
This sequence comes from Phoebastria nigripes, assembly GCA_035582835.1. NCBI lineage: Eukaryota > Metazoa > Chordata > Aves > Procellariiformes > Diomedeidae > Phoebastria > Phoebastria nigripes. The sequence goes on from JAYKAV010002916.1 coordinate 222,329, forward strand.
CATCTCGCAAAAAACCTGCTTTGATACCTATGGGCCTGAAAGGTGGCTGATGCAAAGCTTTTTAAGAAAGTTGTTTCCCAAGTCCCTTGAAATTAAGGAATGTGGAATTTGGCATTCCTATGAGGTAAACCAATAGAAACAGTAATAATGAGTGGGATCAGTGGATGTACAGATAGTGAGGTATGGGGGAAGGCATCTACAGTGCTACTATAGATGAAGTAATGCCTCACAATGGTGTAAGACTTCTTTGATGGGTGTAAGCCCTTGACTTCGGGCTTCTAGAAGGGCCCTTGGGAAGATTGTAAGGACGCAAAGTAGTTATGTGATAAGGAGGAGGAGCTTCTGTGGGTTTAAAAAACAATAGAAAACAAGAGGAATAAAAAAGAATCCCATAATGATGTGGGCTGTTGAGCAGATTCATAAACTTTGTAGAAAAGAACATGAGCTGGGAAGCAGCAGCTGTAGTCTGATGTTGCTAAGTCACATCAGGATGGTGAGGGTGAGTGCTTGCCACAAAGTGCGTCGTAAGAGCTTCAGAATGGGCATTAAAATGATGAAATTCAGTCTTGATAAACGTAAACTGATGCATGTGGTGGTAGGGGAAAGCATATTGTTACATATATCACAGCATGGTTTCATAGTTTGGTTTGGGAGGGACCTTTAAAGATCATCTAGTCTAACCCCCATATGATAGTATAGGGTGATATATGATTGTAAGACTCTCAGTTCACTGTAAAAACTGAGGAACAAGGTTTGGGGGGTTTGATAGATGGTTCTGTTAAGAGGTCAGCTTAATGCTCACTACCAGTTAAACAACTTGAACGTTGAAAATGAACGGAACAAAAAGACTGCTATCGGCTGTAAAACCTATATGATAACATGAACATCTTGAAGACTGAGTACAACTCCACATCTTTCCTTCCCCCTCCTGCAGAAACCCCAACAACCTACTCCCAGAAAGAATGCAGAAGAAGTAGGAAATGTGTGGAGAAGAATGACATGTTTGAAGTTATGAAAAGGCTTTCATAGGGCAAAGGACAAACTAAGCTAAGACTTTTTGGCCTCCAAAACAGGAAACTGGGGAGGAGGTGTGGGAGAGGTTAATGAAATAACAAAGGGAATGAAGATGGTAAATAAAGATCAGTTGTGTGCAGTCTCTTGCAATAACAGAATAAAGGAAATAAAAAAAAAAAACCTAGCAGGGGGGAAATAAAAAGTTTTTCATGCTACGTGCATCTCATTTGTGGAAATCCTTGCACAGGATCTTGGAGATGTTGAAGTTTTACATGAGTTCCATTGGAGACTGAGCAATTTCCTGGAAGATAAATTCCTTTAGGGTTTTTAAATACATAGAAATCAGTGCTGATTTCTCAGTTGGAGGTTGGGAGATTGCTTGGAGGGAATATTCCTGTATACTTGCCTTGCTTCTGTACTCCTCTTTGGCCTCTGCTGTTAGTATCCTTTCCCTGGTTGGGGCTAGATGGACCTTTGGTTGTACACTAAATAAACTAATGAAATAGTGCCTTTCTCATTTCCCGTTCTCCTGGAGGAGCTCGGTTACTGAAACTCTATGTTGGTGCAGACTGACATTAATGGCCTTTCAGCTCCCAAGATTAACAGCTTGTGGATGTGATTTTTTTTTTTTTTTTTTTTGACTCATGCCTGTTAAATGCTTTCCAGTAAAGATACTGCTTCGCAAAATGTCAAATAAATAGGCTACTACTTAAGCTTGTTTTCTAATCACATGTTGCAGACCCTTCTTGTAGTAGTCCATGACTCTGTGTCAGAGGCTGAATGCTGCTGGTTTTTAGTTGTTGTGTGCAGGCAAGTGGTGGTTCAATGTTGTTGTTGTGCTCCTGCATCTGTACAGGTTATATCCTGTCAATGAGAAGCTACACGGTAGTGTGGTATCCACGAGAGTGTTAAATGTCCAATGTTCTGCTCAGAAAGGCTGGAGCTCAAGTGATGCTTTTTTCCTTCTCTGTTGCCACAAAGGATTACGTTATACCTTTGTGTCAGTTTGTTTTAATGGTGGTTTTCCAATTTCAGAGACAAAACTAGACTAGAGTCATTCTGTTGTATCTGTACTACCTGAAGAACTTCCCAGGTTTATAATATTGTTGCTAGATACTTTGACTGCACCTGATCCCGATGCAGTTGTTCTTTGTCTAAGCCTCATGAACAGCCTGTGTGCTTTTGACTGAACAGCTTCTGTATCAAAGCAAAATAAAGTTTTCTTCCAACTGGAGTTTCCTTGATGTGGTAGGTCCCAAACAGCTTAGACCTAACCGGAGCCCGAAAACCTCAGGCGCTCTGAGGGACTTCTGGCACTCTGCAGGGAAGCCACGTGCCAGCCCAGCTAGATGAACGGGGAAAGCTTATGCTCCTGGTTCCCAGGAAACCAGAATGCTGTCTCCGGATACTGACGTCTGTATTAATGGCCCCTCGGTTGACTTTTCTATGAAGTATGCTGTTCTCTTAAACTGGGGAAACCTGTCTCTCTCTAGTCTTTAAAGATGTAGTGAGCTTCTGAGGTACTTAAAAAACCATGATTGTGCTGGATATTATTTCTACCCTTTCTGATTAAAAGTATTGCTCAGCTGTTGATAATGCTACTTTTTGTTTCAAACAGGATTTCCCTACCGTTTCATCAAAAGATTTACATACGGGTTTTCCAAAAAGTGGAAGGAATACGTTGAGGAGTTTCTTGAGGAAAGGAGGAGGTAATTTCTTTGGTGATTCTGTTTCGTTGCAATGTTCTTTTAAGTATTTATTGAGATTTTGCTTTTTAAGAATACTATACTAGAGGAGTATAAAAGAYTGTGGATGTGTGCATGAAGACTATGTTCCAGGCAAACACGGGTCACTGCTTTGGAAGGACATCCTTGTACCTTTCTTCATTATATCAGTTTGGTTTTGTTCCGCTTGTTCACATAGCTTTAGAGTAAACAGAAGCAAAGGGCTTCATTGAGGTAGTGGCTCGCACAGTCTGTGTATGAGTACAGCTGCACTGTGCTATGGGGCTTTTGCCGAGATGAGGAGAAGACTTCAAGTTTACCTAAGTTAATGTCTTGTTAAGGGACAACTTCTTCAGATGTTTATTATTCCTTTTCTTAAACTCCAAATCATTAGGAAAGAACGAAAACAAAATACTGGTGAGGATGAAAATGAAGAGAGTGACTCTGTGGTGGGTACAGATGTGTTGAAAAATGCAGAAGACTCAGCAAGAGATGTAAAGAAATCTGAAACCAGAAACACCACCTATGAAGTACTACCAAAGATAGATGAAAACGCTTGTGAGTATCTAATAATCCTTTTATTTGGAAAAAAGTTGGGGTGGTTTTGAGAGCTATTTTCCCCAGCAAAAGATATCTAATATCTGTCTGGTTTGTATCTTGTTAATTAGGCTGTATGGAAGAGGTAACGAACTAGTTGGGTGAAGTTTTTTGTTTGTGTTCACTGAGACTGCAATGATCAAGAGCGTCAACTCGTTTCTTTATTTCTGGTTTGCTGATGTACAACAGCTACAGCAAGTGTTTAGGGGCTGTCCTGAGGGTTAACCCTGGGAAAGAAGCAGGAGTCTGTTTTGGTCCGTAGTAGCTGAAGGCAGTGACTCCAGAGCTGTTTATTCTGACAGCAAACTTGACTTAATTTTTTTCCAGTTGCTATTTTGCATAACATCCTCTCTTCTTAGTCCTTCTGGGACGCCTGTGGGATGTAATACCTCTATCAAGGCTCCATCCGTGGGACTCCTCCACTGCAGTGCTCACCCCCTTTTTTAGCTGGGTTAGTTTTAACTCACGTCAAGTCCTTGAGCAGGTTTATTTTATGGCATCTTAATGTTTTTGCCACAGTTGAGGCATAGAGAGTGATAACGATTGGGGATGGATTGTGGAAAAATTCATTACGTTGGCTTTGTTTCTAAAGGAAATGGTTGTAAAGCCATAACTATTGATCCACCTGTTTTTTCTTTGCCTTGTAATGCAATCTTAGCTTTGTTATGGACACTAATAGCTTTTGGTTTTAACTTTGACTTCTTTTTAATATCTTGTCATAGGTTCCAGTAGAGCTTTGGCCAAACTTCATTGTGCTATTTGTTAATACTGTAATCAGATTTTCTTGCTAACACTGTAAAAACTGTTTTATTTTTTTCTCTCATTACAGTCAGGATTTGTTCAGTGTGACAACTTTTCTTTATCATTCTACTTCCCTATATGACTTTTACAGTATTTATAACCTTCTAAACAAAGTAAAAATAAAAAGTTCACAACAGTAAATTTTTTAATTTGTGAAGATCATTCCTTCAATCATGTTAAGGTATGCTTATTTCTAACCTGAATACTTTTAAAAGAACAACATAACATTGTAGTATGTTTTATATTTTCCATGTAGTCAATGCAAATGAGCTGGTTTAAACGCAGTATTGCTCCTATGCTTGTGAAGCCTGCAAAGCTGAATTTTCAATACAATATTTGGGACAAAACTGTATTTCTTGTTTTTTCTTGTAGATACAACACCAAAGCGCAATTCCATATTGAATGACTCAAGCAGAGTTTACACTCGTAGTGGCCGTCTTGTTAAACCACCATTAAGTTTCTGGTGTGGGCAACGTGAGTTTGTTGATCAGAAACTAAATGTTACTATAGAAGAAGGCGGAATAGATTATTTGAGCATGGTAAGCTTCTTTTGCATATTGTTACTTAAATGGATCTTAAATATAATGAATAAACTTGGCTAGGTATCTAACAGAAAGAGTCCGGCTCTTACAAGTACCTGAAGAGGCAGGAAATCTTGAAGACATTATAAAAACATTTTAAAACAAACAAAAAACCAATCTTAATCTCTGTATTATCAGACAATTGTTGTTGTCTGTAAAATGGGGATAATGGGGAATTACTTCTGGAAAAATAAGTGTTTTTTGGAAAGATAAATATATCAAACAGGAAGTTGCACACAGGTACTGGTTTGGGTCGCAGAGGTTCCCAAGTAAGACGTTTTCTGTAATATTGCAATGCTGAGTCCCTGCCGCGGTGTTTAACACGAGTGCTGCAGGTAAGCGTGTGTGTTAATCTGTACTGTTCTCCRTTCTCCCCTTCCTGTGCAGGGTTTCACATTCATTAGGACCAGGTATTTCCTCATTTCTTGTATCCTGATCTGTCCAGGTCACCCCAGTTTTGATTGGGGTGTGCTGTTCTTATTTATTATGACACTTTAAGCAACTCTGATAATATTCTGATAACGAGTGAAGGAAAACAGCATTCTTTGTGGTAGTTGTGAGCTTTTTTGATTTTTTTTTAATCTCTCTAAGATTAGTTGGCCTTGTGGAATGGGGTGTGTACTAACACTTGTCGTCAGCTGCAATTTACCACCAACTCAAGCAGTTCTAAGTCTTAAGATTTTAACTTGTGTTTTGGAATATTTAAATTTAAAGGGAGTGTGGCTAAGTTGCTTTGGTTGCATGCATTTGTATAAACACCTGTGTTCATCAAATAGTATTTAGTAGATACTGGTCAATGTAGGTGACTTTTAAATCTACCCATCCTGTAAACATTTGGCTTTTTTCAGAGCTGGTGTTGGTAGGCTTGATATGTAATCTCTTGCAGAAGTTTAGATTAAATTGTTTTATTTTGAAGATGTTTAGTAGTGAAAAATCGCAAAGAAAGACCAGTTCCATCTCTAAGAAGAATAAAAAAAAGGAAGTAATGAAGATAACAGCAGAAACACCAAAAAGCCAAAGTAAAGGTAAAAAATTTTTTTTCTTTTTTTAAAATTATTGACTAGAATCTATGGGATTATGAGTTGGGTGCTGGAGCAGTATGGTGATGTCCTGTTAATGCAAAGAAATTATTTAAATCTTTTAATGGTCAATTGCTTCTTCTATGAAGAATTATCAGAGTAGCATTAATGCCTAGTTTCCTAGTTCTACAGCTCCGAATATAAACTACGTTTGTAAATCACTTCTTTATTTACATAATGCGAACATGCAGATTTCTTTCTGGAAATTGAAATGAAAGGATTATGATTTTTTTGAAGTTTCTGCTCCTGTACTTTAGATCTCTCAAGATCGCTATTATATGTGACTTGAAGAGAAGCGGAGTTCACCAGTCCAGTGAACTGGTGGTTTGGCTTTACTTTTTGAGCTGGATGAATTAAAATAAATGAAATGCCTATGTAGGCAGAAAAGATGTATGAACAGAGTTTTAAGCCTTTATTTTTAATAAAATTTGGGAAATAATAGAACCCTGGAAACAACGTAAATATAAAGCAGAAGTTTCTCTTAAAGCAACTGTAATGTTTCCTGCAGAAAAGCTATTTGTAGCACAAAGTAAAGCTTTTGGGATATTGGTGTTTGCTCAACCTCAGTCACAGCATTTTAGCAACGTTTTCTGTTTACTATTTTATTCTCTAGCTGCTCAATACTTTCACTTTCCCTTTTGTAGCTTTGGTAATCCTAATTCTTTTAGTTGCCTGGAGGCAGTCTGTCATGGGAGTGAACTGGGCAGGAACAGGACATCTCCTGTACACGGGGACCCCTCCCCACTGCTGGCTGTACTCCCTCTGAGCAGAGGGACACTTGCTCAGAATGAATTCAACGCTTACAACTGGTTTCATGCGATGTCTTCTTTCTAAGAGTCATGTGTAAATGGATTTTCTCTGCTTCTTGACTGCCATGCACAGAAACGGCCTGCCTGCTGGGACATGCCATCATGTCTGTATCATGTCGCCTCTTGTTCCTGAAGCATTTAATCCTGAATACACAGAAGTGTATGTGTGAGGGCAGAAGGCCTTTACTTAATCCTTCTGAGATACATGTATGGGAAAGGAGGCATAGCTATCTCAGGAAGCTTTGCTAGGTGCTGTTCTTACTCAGTCATGTTTGGTAAAGTTATGGACATCCCTTAACAGCAGAAATGAGTTTATAGTTATCCGTCTGGTAAATCTTTGGACATGGGTTGCAGATAACCTGTGCTACATGTCTCTTAAATGGGGAAGAGACGGGCAGTACAGAGCGTGATGAAATGTTTCCTAGCATCACCAATTTCTCTCTTAAGTGACATATTTGCTGTGTTTCGGAGGGAAGCAGCGTTTAATTTACTTCTGTATCCCAACATGACCATTCAACAGAATATCTCCTTGTCATGAAGAACTCTAGCTGATGTGGGGAGAGGCTTCTGCAGAACATGGGGAGCTGCAYGCGGGAGGTGTGCTGCTTGGCTCTTCCTACAGACTACAGTCTCTATAACAGAAAGGAGTTCACAGATCTTAATGAGTGTGGGATGCATTGCATCCCGCAGCAGGCTAGTCTTTGCTTGTCTGAGAACACAGTAATGATTTACATTACAATGTGTGATATTCTACTGACATCCTCTCTTTCAGGGAAAAACAATGAAAAAGGAGTAAGTTCCAAAAGAGAAACCAAGTCTGCTGGAAGCAAGGAGGCCAGGCACTTCGTTTCAGATGGTGATGAAAGTGATAGTGCAATCGATAGTACAAAAATTAAAACACAGCTTTCTGTTAAGCTGACTCCCTTAAATAATGATGTACTAACCAAACAGAGCTATAATAGCAGAATCCCAGGAATGACAAAGGAAAAGAGAGGAACAGAGTATGGAGAATTGACTCTGTATCCACAGGCTTACAAGTACTCTTTAAGGTCAGCCAAACAATTTCAAGACAAGCATGTAACAGAAGAATTGTCAAGCAAAGATGAGGAAGAGGAATCCAGTGAAGATATCCCGCTGTCTATCAAAAGGAAAAATAAACCTTTATTTAAAAAAGAGACTCAAAACTCTAAATCTTCCTCTAACTGTAAAAGTTCACAGATTGATGCAAACAAGGTGTCGTGTGAACAAAGGACAGTAAAACACTCTGCTGCTTCCCATAACGTGCAGCTGAGGCAGAGCGTGCATGAATCTGTCAATGGTTCTGATTTGCTTGAAGGAAAAACACCTTCTAGTGAGTCTAGTGCTTCCCATCTGCCTGATAAGGCAAYGAGGACAAGAAGCAGAATCAACCCTCCAAGGTATTTGCTTGAATCTGACACTGAGCCYGAAACCAACGAAGAGGAATTTCAAGTAAAAGAAAAGAATTCAAAAATATCTGATAAAAAACCAAATTGTAAAGTTTCTAACACTACCGAGTCTTCAGCAGCAAAATCAAGAGAACCTGAGAGGCAAAAGGTGCAGAAATCTCTAGAACTTTTTCCAAGGGCAACTGATGGTTGGTCTGAAAAGGAATTACAGAAGCTCTACAGGCAAGTGGTTGCCCTGTCTTCACAGGGCAAAGATTCCCTCGGACATCGGGAGGCATAATATACTGGAGGGTTTGCATGGTCTGAATTTGGATTTTTCAGATTCAGTCCCTTTCACATTATTTTAAAGGTTTCCTTTACATTTCAATTCCCTCTTACAGAATAAATTTTGTTAACAATATAAGAAATAGTGAAATAAAGGAGACAACTGAGTATTTTCTAAAATAACTGTAGATGCGTGAGCCTACAGCAGCCCCTACCACTGTCATCCGTGTAAAGTGAGAGGAACACAGATATTAGGCAAAATTTTTTGAATCTGCTCTGCCTGTTTTTCAAAAACACATACTTAATCTTATTAGAAGTGATAAACGTTCCTATCAGTAAAACTGAAAGGAGTAGGTAAACAATATGGTAAAAGTATTCATATTTATGATTTAGACAGTAAGTCAGAGGTAGTGTATTCTCTCCCGTAATGGAATAAAATGTTAAACATGACGTGCTTATGTATTTAAGTTTTGTAAAGGACAGATTAATTGCAAGAATGTTTAATTAATGCATTGTCCAATTACTTAAACAAGCTACTGGGCAGTATTTAATACATACATTAAGTAATAAAATGACCGTGTTTGGTTTTGTTTCTTTTAGATTAGAACCCTGAAAAGGCATGAGCTCATGGCTYGGGGGGTGGGGGGACCTGCTGCAAATAAGGAGGAAATTTATCTTGTAACGGAGCTATTAGCTTAAATTGTTCAAATAAATATGCATGTTTTAAAGCGCCTGGACAAGACCCCAAAGGCAAGATTCTCTACATCCAACGCACAGTGTCCTTTCTAGGAAGGGCAGGTGGTCTCTGGGTATTTTGCTTGGCAGCGTTGCGCAGATTCTTCCGCATGACGAAGGCTGTGGCTTTGTTCTCTTGGCAGGGCCGTTGCTTCATTTCCAAAGCACAAGAATGGCTTCTGGGTGGAGGTAGCCATGGCGGTGGGGTCTCGCTCTGCTGAAGAATGCCACCAGAAGTATGTAGAAGAACAACAGGCAAAAGGTTCCAAAACGCATGCCAAGAAGACCACCACTTCAGGAAAACCAGAACAGAAAGGTACTGACGTCTTGGTTCTGGGTATATTGTTGTCTTTAAATAATTTTAAATTCAGTATTTATTATGTAATGGGAAGTACGGACATAAACACACATCAGAGTCCGACAGTGAAGAAGGTTGTCTTCTACAGTATAAAGGTTTGTTGCAGAGCTTGGAGGATGGCATAAATGACTGAAGTAACATGAAGAGAAAGGATATTTTTAGAGTTTTCTAGTTTTTGGCATGATGGGAAGACTTAAACTGGCTTTGCCACTTAAGGGAAAATAGCTATTTATATCTTGAGAGGTTCTTGGAGGCCTAGTAGATAACGAGCTACTTGTAGAGCTCTCGATCCAAAAAGGATAATGGGGTGCTTGTACGCACTAAGGGCAGTGTGGAGTAAGAACAGGGAAGTTATCTTCTCTGGTGTCTGGCACTGACGTGCCTGTTACTGTTCTCTGCCCAGTTCTGAAGTCAGCAATTCATGTTTACGGAGAGCAAGTACGCCCTGAAGTGCAAGGCACACGGTGCTCAGTCCAGTTATTGAACACAGAGAAGGTTACGATGACTTACTAAGTGCTTAGGTAAGGAAAGCTACTTGATAGCAACTCTTCTAGCTGAGAAAGACATGCCATCACTCGGCCGTTGGAAGCTGAAGCTTTAAGTGTTACACAGCTGTGGGCAAGGACGACTCTGGTGATGTTTCTCAGCGGTTAACGCTGTGCATCAGTCTCTGTTTACTGAAAGCATTAAAATAATTTTTTCTGTCTAAATGAGGTGATCTAGGTTACTCACYGTTACTGGACTTCATGCGGGAATGCTTGACTCAGTTCTGTAGCCTCCGTAACRTAGAACAGACCAGCTGATCTAAGTAGGTTTCCCTGCCCTTAAAGTCAGTGAACTGTGATTTTGTGCAGACTTGGAAAAGCAGCAGATTGAGGGTTCAAGTGCAGAACAATGCACTTTATTTTCATTTGAATGTTTCTTTCAAATGTTTGTTGCAGTTATAGAATTTGTGTGAGAATCTGCTGGGCATGAGTTTTGTAATGAATTTTATTCRGCTTTGATAGTGGTGGTATTGTTCTTGAGCACTTTGGAGCATAGATAGAAACCATCTTATTTTGACTATTATCACGGTATTAAATTCCCTGCGCTTCTGTGATTATGAAAGCTTTTTCTAATGTTGCTGTTCATTTCCCCACTGCTGATATCCTACAGAGAATTTCTTCTTGTTTCACCCTGGCATTTGACATTACCAGACTTTAGACTCTTCTGTTAAGAAGACACAGTTGTTTTGGTTAGTGAGTGTTCATAAAGGGTCAGTCTGCCACAGTGTTTTTAAGGTTTTTTTTTTTTTGCTTTGAGGAAAGCAACGTTTGGGACCTTTTGGACTCACCTGGGCCTTTGAATGCTAAGACACTCTAAAATGACTCTAGCAAAGCAAAGGACTAAATTCAGTCCTGCATGACACTTAGGAAGGAACTTTCTTGGCAGTTAGGAGCTGTTCGTTGGCTTTCTCTCAGAAGGCGAGTGCATCCTGTTAACAATGAATCTTAGCGTAGCTACAAAAATGCTTTGTTGTTCTGAAAAGTCTGTGAACTGTGGACTAATTTTCTTCTTTACTTGACTGTCTGCGTAAGCAGCTGTTTTAGTTGTTGTCTGAAGATGARGATACTGGGAAGATGTTCTTCTAAATTTGCCCAGAAAGTCACTTGTAACGGAAAGCAGAGGATAGGAATACATACGCCAGTGGAAGTGACAAAGTCCTTTCTTTCCTTCAAGTAGGTTTAATGGCTCATCGTTTAGGTGCGGTAATTGGATTAAGGTTTGCAAAGGATACAACTGTATATGCCAGAGTCTCAGATGAGCATTCCATAAACCTCATGTTGAGGATGCTRAATTGGTCTCTGTGCAGCAGAGCCTGTGTTTGAGCACTTTATGCCTCTTGACATGGGTGATACATCTTAGTGTCTTTTGTCTCTGAAATGCAGATGCATGGATAAGTCTGTTAAAATAGCAATAAAATAGCTGATGTATGTAAGACACGTGCAATGGCTATGTAAGGCTCTAGAGTCAGCTTCTGATCAAGACGTGGTAGAGAAATTCTTTTTGAAAGCATAAATTGTATAAGAACTCAAAGGATCGCAAAGAAGCCATAAGACATTTCCACAAAGGAGAGACTGAACTGTACCACTAGCACTGATGTAGTTAGCGAATTTTAAAACCATGCTACATAACTAATGTCTTAGAACAATTAATATTTTGATTCATGTAGATAAGAAAGAGCCGGTTACGATAACCGCCAAAGTGGGAACCTTCAAAAGAAAGGCGCAGATGAGAGATTTCCTGGACCATTTGCCAAAGGACAACCATGATGATATTTTCACTGCGACGCCCTTTCAGAACAGAAGAGTAAAGGTAAATCTGGGAAAACAGCGTATATATGCGTAGCTTTTCTGGGTGGTATTTCAAGGGTGTGTTACAAGTCTGCTGGTTCAGTTCCATCAATAAAACCTTGTGGATTTGGGGGAAGAGGCTTATTTCTTGGATTTGTTATTGCAATATTTCGATTGCCGGCAGCGAGAACGTGTGGAACGTGGCTTCTGCAGGCAAGGGTTACTGCTGAATGGGTGTGCAAAACCAGCCTGTGGTAGGGGTGTCCTTTCTGCCTCTGTGTGGGAGGAACTCGTGATGCTGTGAAGCATTGGTTGTRCAGTGATAGCGCTGTCCTGGGGATGACCGCTGGATCCTTGTGCTGTAGAACCGGGTACTTTCTAAAGTCATGCTGATACTTAACAGGATTTTTTTCTTTCTCTCCTCTCAGCCCATCTCACGTTTAAAACCACTTACCTCTCGATGCTGTCTGTGGGTGGGTTTCTCTCTGGGAGTTCTGTTACCCTCTCGCCCTGGCCCTTGCCTGTTGTTTACTTGCTCTCTCCTATTTGTTGCCTGTTTGGGCTGAAGAGCTGCCCCATGTCCCTGGCTAGGCTCACCCGCAGTAACCAAAGCAGGAGGGGTGCCCTCCCCTCCCGCTCCACGTGCAGCCCCCAAGCACACCAGCAGATGCAGCACCAGAGCTGGAGAGCGTTACCGTATCTCTGCGATAAACCTCCACGCRGCTGTGGTGAAGCGCAATTGTGCACTCTAGATGTTCGTTAAGACTCTGTTTTCATTTTTAAAGAGAAAGCCACTCATTTATCAAGAGAATAATTTTTTTTTTTCCCTGTAGAGAACTTTTAAAGTATATTTCATGATGCATCTTTCTTCTTGCCGTTATCCGACCAAACTAGCTCTGCCTATTAACACCAGCGCCTCGGTTCCAGCAGGGACTCCAGTCGGCACCTGGATGTCTCTTGGTACATTTGTTCTTTTGTGGGTTTTCTTTGTAGCAACAGTGCATTTCTTGTTCTGGCGCGCATCCAGAAGTCGAGTAACGCCATGGCTCATTGGAAAGTCAACATTTAGGCAGTGGTAACTTCATTGCTTTCTATAAACTGCAGTGCGCTATGGAGAAATCCCCAGGACTAGTGTGAGCGGGTTGGCTATGAAAGAATCGATGCATCCATGTCCAAGACACACCCTGTTTTTGCAGAGGGGTTCTCCAGGAGACTCCTCTTGGTAGAATACAATTTCAGCCAGTGATTCAAAAGGGTTCTCTTTTTTTTTTCCTCTCTCTCTCTCTNAGGCCCCTGGCCTAGGAGTAAAAGGGTGACAACTTCTTTAAACTTTGTTGTGCATTATCTTTAGTTATCAAAATTCAAATAAGTTAAGTAAAAAAAAAATACTGATTTCCAGGTAATTGATCTAATGTTAAAAATAATGCTTAGCAGAAACATTTACAGTAAACATAGCTAATTTGCAGCTAGCTGAGAGAGAACACAGAGATAAATTTACAAGTACCCTGTAGTTTCTATTTGCACCTTTTTTTTTTTTTTTTTCTTTTCCCAAATTCATTTTGCCTAGCTTGAGCTGTGCAAAAGAAACTGACCTCCTTCTGTAGTGTATGGTGAGAGGTATATCTCCGGAGAGAAATTCTGTATATTTAGGAGTCATGAGCGGATTCCCCTTCCATGAACTACTCCAGCCCCTCCTTGAACCCATGTGGACTCTCCACAGCTGTGATTTCTTGTGCTAAGTTCCAGAGCTGAATTATTTGCTATGTGAAGAAGCATTATTTGTTCTGAACTTGCACYTGCTGACTTTGTCCTCCTCTTCTCATGGGGAAGAGACAGCGAACAGCTGTCCTGGTCCTGTTCACCCCTGATGCCAGTTATAGCTCTCCCTGCCCAGGACCTGCTGCGCTTTTGATCATCTGTGTTGCTCCTCTCTGAACCTTTCCAGTTCTCCTCGCTCTTCAAAATGGAAGGACCAGAAGTTCACTGAGTAATCCTGAAATCCTCCTCCTGAGTAGTAATGGTCAGCTTTGAGCTTGTAATTTTAATCAGAAATTATTTTGTGAATGTGTAGTAGCAGCCAAAAAAGGCCAGCAAAATGTTGGGTGTCAACAGGAGGAGTATTAAGAGCAAGATGGAGGCATCATTTGGCTGCTATGTCGAGTCCTTGCATGCCCGCGTTCTGTGTACTGTGCACATTGCTGGTTTCTGCGTCTCAAGAGGGACATAGTGGAGTCAGAAACGCAACTGAAGTGAGCCAGGGAATGGAGCGGCTGCCTATTGAGGAGAGAATAGGAGGTCTGGGACTCCTCCCTTTGGGGAAGAGGGACACAGCCAAGGTTCGCGGAGTCGTGAAGAGGCTGTGTCCTATTGCCGCCCTGAGACAGACCCGTGCGAAGCCTTTTCAGCAGACTTGTGTTAAAAAGGGCAGGTCACTGATTGCTCTGATGTGGCTTTGTAGTTGCCAACGTTCCGGGGAAGCCACGAYGATGATGATGATGATGACTTTGCACTTACGGACAACCCAATCACGCCTTCCTCAGCTGTCTTCCCTACAGTGAAAACCCCTCAGTGTGAGCATATCAGCCCTGGTATGCTGGTACCCATCAACAGGTAGGAACTCGTACTACTGTCCCTCTGCTAACCTTTTCCTTCCTCGTTTTCCCCAAGATTGTTTTTTGTCTTCTGAGAAAGATCACTCTTGGAACTGGGACACCAGTCCACTTCCAGACTTAGAGCATGCATAGGAGATCCTGCACTCCTTGAGGGATTTGTTCAGAGAAAGCTCTTTCCTTTGACAGTGCGTGCAGTCTGAGCCACTCAACCAAGCGTGGGCAACGAAAACAATGCCAATCGCATGTCTTTTACTCTTGGAGCAGGTAGTGATTTGGGCTTCAGCCTCAGCAGAGGTTTCTCTGCTCATTTTGAGTCTTAAACCTGTTAACCCAATTGCTTCAGGCTTTACTGAAGCTGGAATCATCTTGAAACTTGCAGAGTAACTGGCATTTTATCTAATGGACAAGAAATGAACATCATCTGGGAAGATGATGAAGCTTTGTCTGATACTTGTGTTAGGAGTTCTAGCATGTGATCTAATTAAACACTTCTGTGTTGTTATACTCCCAGAGCTGCTGTTACATTTAATTGACCAACAACTGTTTTTAATGGCCATGCTAATTTTCCTTCTGAATTAGAGCTGTATGTGTAATGCCTTTAACTGTATCCAGTGGATTCCGTAGGCGGCACACCAGCGACGCTAACGTGCGTGATTACATCCACAGGAAGGATTACGACAGGCACGTGTTCAGAATGCAGAAGAACACGCGGGGCAGCAGAGGCACCTGGGACAACGTCAAGAAGAAGTCGGTAATGCTGGTTTCCTCGAACGTTGCCTAGTTCCACCTGAACGATGCAAAGCTTTGCTAAGCAGCAGGCAGAAGAATCCCCGGATCACAGACTAGTTGTGTATATTCAAGATGGAACACAGGCCCCCTCCCCTACTTCCTCCCAAACTTCTGGGTTTTGTATCTACTTCTCTTGGGGAAAAGTTCTGTTTGTTAGAAAAGAGCTATTTATTGTCAGGATTAAATAGGTTGCTTTTTTTCAGGATTTGTAACTGCTTTTTGAATTTTGTGATCTTTAGGTACAGTTAAGTTCCTGTTATATTCTTCWGTACAGTGGGAAAGGAAACAATAATTCTCACCTTGTATCAGATAGTCCCTGAATTTATGTATGTATTCCTTCAGTGTCCTAGGTTTTGTAATTCTGCTGACTTTTGCATGAAAAGCTGAGATCCCAGAAGCAGAAAAATGGCTTGTGCCTCTAGTTTAGTGAAAGCGTTTGTGGTAGTTGAACAGTTTAAATTTTTAGTGACAATGTAGCATAGCGATAGGGCAACTTAATTCCAGTGTACATCTGWGTCTGTGCCAGTCCCCCCGAGCTGCTCTGACGTTCCTGTGCTGGTGCAGCTGTTTGAGCAGAGCCTTTTTGTCCTTTCTGTCAGGCTGGAGGCGTGCTTGGTACGCCAGCTTCACGCAGAACCAAGTTTGGTTTCGATAAAAGTAAGTACTCTTTGTTTCTCCTTTTTCACTTCAGGCTCCTTCACTTACTTTCACATCGCCACTGCCTTGTTGGGTGTCCGCAATCTTTGCGTTTTAGTAATTTTTCCACAGTCTGTTTCTCATAAGTGTCTCTGCTTTTTGGACCTTCTGTAACTGCCTTTAAGCTTGGGCACACATGCTAACGATCCCCCCTGTTTTTTTTATTGCAGAAGTGAAACAGACCTCKGTCATAGGGAAGCTCTTTGTGGCCGAGGCAGCAGATTCATCAGATGAAGAACAGGATGATTCCTCTCTTTCTGTTTAATGAACTTTGTGGGTTTTATTAGTTCAACACTTATGTGCCTCTTGTATGAAGCAAAGGGGTTTGGCCACCCCTCTGATGTGGTATGCCTGTGATGCTGAGAGTTCAGTTTGGAAACCTTGACCTGCAGTGTTTTTATGTCTTTTAACACCATTCTCATCTTGCCACCTATCCAGTGATGTTTGTCATTTTCCATGTGTACAAAGTGCACTTTCTTGCCCAGGCTCCTCCTTTCCGTTGCCCTGTTTCTCCTTGGGGAGGGAGAAATCTACTTGGATACCGATTAGGGGCAAGTTTTGATTCGTTTTAAGGTAAAATATCTTTCTGAAATATGGCTGTACAATAAATTTATAATGGTACAGTCTGTAACTGATTGGAATKGCTTTTTAATTTCCTCTACTGCGAGTTTGAGTTTTTACATTTCCTTAATGTAATAAAAAAGGACAAGCTTATTTTACTCAGGGTATGAATCAGACTTTTTGGGGGGGGAATAAGAGTCACAATCCCTCAGTCTTGTTTCAGTTATCTGCACCTGTATGTTTTCATCCTCTTTTTTGTCTTTAAATAGGCATGAGTGGCTGACATCCAGCCTGTTGCTGGTCTGTATTAGCCCCACACCCCTCATGTGTCAGCAAGGTTATTTATCTCTATTAACCTCCCTCACTTCTGTACGGGCCTCTTTGTGAACGTGCTCCAGAAAGGGAGGGGAAGAATAAAGTTCTTTTGCCAGGTAGCCACAGTGTGGCAGCAACAAGCTGCAGCCTGTCCCGTAGCAGCCAGGTTTCACACGGGGAGTCGCCTCTGCCTGCAGCCAGAGCAGGAGGGAGTGGTGAAGCAATGGTCACAGGGGTAGGGCCAGGAGAGGAGATAAGGGGATGGCACCTATGAACAAGGGAACTTACTTGCTGCCCTGGCCCCATCTATCTCTACTTCAAACCTAGTAAACCTTTCAGTGGTCTGGGCAAGAAGAATAAGGAAGATTTGGCAATTTACTTTTTCCTAGGAAACAAGGGTACCGATCTTGCAGGAGATGGCAAGTAACTGTGGGTAGGCTCCTTCTCCTCTGTCACCACCTTTCTGCCTAAGCCAGAAAGCTTTACTTTGCCAAAACACTTCAGCTGTTAGTCTCATTTTTAACAAAGTTTTGCCACTTGCCTTACCCTGTGCCACCAGCCAGCCGCCTGGGCAACAGCAGTGGGGGCACTGGTCTGCGTCAAGTTGGAGGCAGATGGGTGAGAGGGCCTGGCAGAGACACAGCCTTGTATTAGGTGACAAACAGACATGGAGGTAGTGCATGCCAAAAGCCCCTGATGTTTCTGCAAGGATTTATTTACATATTTTACAGTGAATCAAAACTCAGTAAAGTGCAGTTAAAAGAAAACAGCCCAGTTTCACTCCCCTCAGCTCTTAGCAGCTACATTGCTTCTCCCCTTAGGGTAGAGGTTCTCAGGCAGCATCTGCACATCAAAACCATAGTGGAGGTAGCGGTAGATCTCCTCCGCCTTCTGCAGGCTGACCTGGGCGCCGGTGGCAATGTCCAACGGGGAGCTGTAAGAGACCACAGCAGGAGGGCACCTCACCTGCAGCTCTTTGGAGTCCAGTGGGTGATAAAGGGGAAACTGCCAGTGGGCAAGTGTCCAGTGTGAAGAGAGCAACAGGAACGCCACGAGCTGCCGGCGGTCACCTCTCCCCAGGTTTCTGAGGGCTGTGTGCACACCAGACTACGCAAGCTGCAGAGAAAACAGAATGCCAGGAAAGGGGAAAGGAAAAGGATGGTGGAAAGAGGGATGGTGGAAGCAGAGCCTGTGTCATTGCCCTGGTCTGCTCAGCTTGGAAAGACTGAGAAATGCATAAAGAACGAACAGGACTGATGCAGAGAGAGGAAAGCTCCTGGGGAGCTCTAGCAGTAACAGAAAGGCACAGGAAGGATCTCTGAGCAACTACCCCAGCAGGAGGTCCCGGATGAGACAGAAGAGCGAAAGGAAAGTCAGGCCTCAAAGCGCCTGCTGTACATCTTTGCTGTTACCTGTTGGCCATCTTCTTCACGGAGTCAAAGTAATGGCACATATTGAGAGCAGCCAGGTAGCTGAGATGAGGAATACTCAAGTAGAAGTTGAGCATTTCCCGTTTGTGACCCTCCACCTCTGTTGGCACACGAATGGCAGCGTTTTTTCTTTGCTCCACCAGAGCCAGGTCTTTCAGCAAACCGGCAGTTTCCTCTTGGCAAGAGCTAAAAAGAATTCGGACCCCAGCCTGGACCAAGGCTGAGAGGACACTGTCATAGTACTGCGTCCTCTGGAAAAATCGTGATGTTTCTCCTGCAGAGTTAAAATACAGAAAACTCAGTGAGATTTAAGTGCTAAATTACTATGAAAAATCTAGTATGAATCACACGCAAAGCAAAACATCTCAAAGATCCCCTGCTTTGAGAACTCACAACCAAAAACAAGATGAGGGAAAACATCTCAAGGGAAGGAGGCAGGAGGGGGTCATAGAAGCAGGATTTACTTGGTTATTTGAGAGGTAGAGTTTAGGAATTAACACTGAAATTGCAAATTAAATGTCATTAGGAGAGAGGACTGGGAGAAATACACGATAAGTGATGAACAGGACAGACCAAATCAGAAGAGGTTTGGTAAAGCTACAAAAGTAAGAATGCACTTAAACACTGTCAAACAAGAAACCAGCAGCACTCTGGAAACAGCGTAATAAGAAAAACTGGACAACAAATGATGAAAATGAATGACACCTTCAGCAGCAGGGTACAAAGGCAGCTCAAACGCAATCCACTTATCTACAGCCCCCGCTGAGAAGCTACATCTTCAGTGACCAATTCTATCATTGTTTCCATATCTGAACCATCAATAAATTAGATTTATGTCACAAAAACAAAGCTGCATCCACAACAATTTTATTTCAATAGTGGAGTTTTATATCCCAGAACATCTGTAATTTAATYGGAGCTGTGAGCTCTAGTTTCATCTTCTGTGAAGAAGTTGCAAGCAAGACCTCTCAATTATTTTCTAGATGGCACTGAGAATAGACAGTATTAGTGAAATCATTTGATTGCATAATTTGGATCTTAGGATCAAAACAAATGGCTTGTCCAAACTGTATAAATTAAAGAAATAGTCTTGAATTTTCCACAAATGTTTAATCAAGTCAGGAGGCGTCTTTGAGACTCCTCTATTCTGTGCTTTGACACACGAGGCAATAGCTCAAAACACAGCCTTCCCAAAGTAACTCTTTGTAGGAGTGCTCTGTCTGTCTTTTTCTAAAAACTGATTTCGTTCAGCTGATTATCTTCTGCTTGTTCAAGCAGCAGCCAGTACGTGGTTTGGTCTCTACATTTTGGAGGTAGACAATACGTGGGACGGTGTGCTCAGGCTGGCTAGCATTCTCGCTGGTTCTAAACTGTGAGAATTTTCCTATACAGTTTGACAGATACCACTCGTTAGGTTACTGCTAGAAAAAATATTTTTCTGGAGTCCACTATTATTTCAGTGTCGAGCATAGGTAAGATTGTGCTTGTTCCTTTATTCTACTATTCTCACCTTCTTTGTTGAAATCTGTCTTGAAGTTGGGGTTTTTTTGCACATATTAATACGGTCAGTTAATAACGTTTGAGTTAACTTGCTTTTCCCTGCCTCAGTCATTAGTAAGCAATGTATCCCTCTGGATCCAGTTGTGTATCTCTGCCTATATTAAATGGCCCTCAAAAGCAAAACAAATTTTAATGTTCAGCTGGTGACCTTATTAATGTAATACTCCTACAGAGACTAAAATTCAGGTTTTCAATCTCCTTTCCATCACGTATTATACACAAAGCCAGTGTGGCCAGTGCAAGCCTTGAGCAGAGACCAATGCGTCCCCAGGGTGCCCCGCCTGGGAACACTTACCTGTTTTAATCCTGTCCTTTTCCACAATCACACATATTCTCTCAAACATGCTCTGCAGGCGCTGGATCCGCTGGGTGACTTTATTCCTGTTCACAGAGTTCAGTAATTCTGACAGAAATTTCCTTTCCACTGCCAAGCGGTTGCTCACGATGTAATCGCTGCTGCTCAGTGAGCAAACCTGCACCTTTACTCTGTGAACTGCCTTCAAGGAAGAAATCACCTCTGCTCCAGAGGAGATCTCACGACTGTCTGCCAGAATACAGAGTGAAGGTTTTTTCTCCAGGGGGTCACGTGAAAACAGAGCTGTAGCTGAAGAGGGGTTTGTGGAAGCAGAACGAGGTGGAACTGAAGTGCTCCTACAGGTGTTCTTCAAAGAACTTTCCACCTGTAAATGTTGAAAATCACACAGTATTTGTAAGAGATCACAGAAGCATAAGGCCAAAGAACAACATGCCAATAAAAAAAATATGGTTTTCAAATACTGATGCTTAACAGATACACTTTGTTCCATGGGTTTTTTTAAACCCAATTAATAAAATCTTAGAAAAAAAGGTATTTTTCGTTATTGCAAAACATTAACACTTTCAGATTAACACTTTAATCCTCTATAAACAATCTCCCAAATTAGTTGATCTAATTATTTAGCAGCTTGAATGACAAAAGCATGCAGCCTTCACTAACGAGTTCAACAAAACCTGAATACTGTAAACAATACAAGTCAGGCAGAAAAGTGTAAGAGATCAGGAATCCAAACTCAGATTATGAAGGGTCTTAATTTAGGACAGTGAACAAGTATTTTATAACTACAAAACCCAAAGAATTAGTGGACACACTACTATTTGAAGTAGATCCATATTCCTCCATGATTGTCAGACTCAAGACAGTATCTAATCCACAATTTTTATTTATTGACTGCTAAGATACTCTCCAAGGTATCCTGTGAGTACAAAAGCTTCCTATACCAAAGAAAAGGGAGACGATGTAAAGCAGTGCAAGCAGAACGGACCTGCTCCTTTATCACCAGAAGCACACTCACTCTTGCTGCTGTATTGCTGGCAGCCCTCAAAACAACAGTGCAATGGGACGGGTTCCCACCGCATGGGATTCTTTAGCAAAACGTGAGGTGAGAGGAAGGTCCTTGTTTTGAATTAACACTGACCTCAGTGGGAGCCTGGAGATCCTCTTTCCCTGAATCGGAACTAGTGACCGCTGGTGGAAAGCGTGTGCTCCTGACTTGATGGTCTGGGTGAAAATCCAGCGTTTCAGATACTGAAGCTTTCAAGCCAAGAAGCATCTCACTCTTACTCTCCACAGACTGATGAACACTGATTTCCCCAGCAATTTTTTTGTGCTGCACAGAAGAGACTGAAGGCAATGACTTGGGTAACTTAGCATTTTCCTGTTCTGCCCAGAAACAGTCTGTTTTCATGGGTTTCTCATTGCTGACACTTGTTTCTTCCCCGCTGGAATCACTGAGAACAATAATTCGGGATGGTTTCTTCTTTTGCATTGGGACAGAGTTGTTCTCTTCCATCCCGGCCTGGTTTAATTTTTTTCTGCGGCGAGTGAGGTATTGTTTTCTTCCACTAGTAAAACTCTCATTATTTAGGAGATCAAAATTAACACAGATTTCCTCCTCACTAGATTCACTTTTTTTGCAAGTTTCCTCTTCTTCCTCTCCAACACAGAAACTGTCTTCTGCGTAAGTCTGGTCTTGCTCAGGAATCTGGAGGGGGTGAAAAACAAACCCGGTAAGTTTTGAAACACTGCAATGATTTTGCTYCTCTCCATAAACGCACTTTGCTTATCCAATCCATCCTACGCAGAAGTACCGTGGGGCCTAGGGGTTTCTCACACCTCTCAAAACCTCCCCTGCTGAATATGCTCTGCAGTTCCTGAGCTACTTCCCCGAGGGCCCAACACTGGGGCCCTACACATTTGTAGCTGTGCCTGGAACGAGTGTACACTCAGATTTCGGTCAGGCCCACGATTCGTCACCAGAAAGCTTTTAATGGGAATATTAATTGTAGTATCACAATAGAAGCGAGACTCGCTCGCTAATACTACTATCAAACAGGTTGGAATTACAGACAGGAGTAACTCCTTTGCGTGTCTCTGCACGGGGGGAAGGACTCTGAACCGCCATGCTTGCACACTCAGGACAAGCTGCGGTTTTGCCTGAAGAAAGGCAGATTCCACACCTTGTACCATGTRCGTAAGAAACTCCGCAGCACATGCACAAGGCTTGCTGGCAGAAGCACTTTATGATGCCTTTGCAATGTGTAAAATGAAATGGAAGTTCAAGCTTTGCATTTTCAGCAACACTCTGCCTCAGCTGAAACAACAACAAAACTGACATAATAAGCCGAGGCTGCGTGGAAATCCAGTCCCATGCACTCTTATCTGCTTGCAAATAATCAGTGAGCACAGCCTGACTTTTTGTGTGTTAAMAAAAAAAAAAAAGTGATTTATCCTTTTCATCAAATATAGATCTCCATTTTCTTGTGCCGAAGGCGATATAAAAACCAGGAACACAGGATACAGAAAAAAAACATGGGGGGGGCGGAGGTAAGGAACCATCCTGAGCATCCATTTTTCCAATTCTGTTTAGCTACTTAATTTCCCAAGGGAAAATTAAGTAGCTAAAAAATACTGTACAAGTGATTCATGTCATGTGATGTACGAAGAGTTCAGAGTAAAGCAGAACCCAGAAGACAGATCACATAGGAAATGTCTCAACTGGGCACCGTGCAGCGTTCACATGGAGGGGGAACACAGCCAGGTGTGATAGAAACGGAACTAAGCCAGGAGCAGGCAGGGTAAGAAGTTAACATTTCGAAAGAAGCTCCGTTATGATAATCCAGCAATGTTTCACTGGCACTTTTATGAGTACACAGAATTAGTGCATAATGATACTGTATGTAATAGGGCAAGAGCTTGGCTAAGGATCTGCTTTGGAGAGTCATTCGTGCTCAGTAGTTACCCCACGCGGCAGGGGCACAATTAGCATCTGGGGACCATGTAAAGGGTCAGTCTCCAGTAACACTGGGGACACTGGACAGCAAGCGGCACCCTGCCAGAGAGTGCTGAGGAGCAGCAACAAGCACTGCTAAATACGCTACTTTGTTTTCTCGTAAATGTTTCCAAACTTACATTTCAGGAGCTAACCTTGTAATTGCTAGAGAAAATTTGATCTCTTGGCACTGCTGCTTGTCTGGCAACAAGAGCGCGGGGCAATCTGACGTACAACTGGGTAACAGGAATACGCCCAAACTGTTACACCTCTATTTGGGGGTTGTTTGTTTCACCAAACTGGGAAGTCGGTTAAGAGCCTGGAAACATCACATGCTGGGTGAGAGGACTTTTCCTCAGAAGATGTCAGTCAGTATCCTGTATTCCAGACAGTGGAAGACAGCAGAGAGGGGGAGATAAGCTTCCGACCCTGGAAGCACCGTGCAGTCCTACATCGATCAACAACAATCACCACTCTTCAGTGAAAAGACTAGGGATGGGGATGCTTTCGCTTCAGACTGGTTGACAGCCTCTCTCTGGTTGAAGAACGGGGTGTGAATGCTTCTATCAAAGCATACGTGTCTGCACACTTTAACTTAAAAATCAAAATGAAGTCAAAAGTCTTTGTCAGAACTTATTATTTATCAACAATAGGCTGCAAGCTACACTTCAAAGTAGGATTAGAACCTAAATACAGTCACAAGCAATTGGAATTTCACAAGGACAGTAGTAATTTCGTTTCATACCTGTGAGAAAATCGCCATGTTGTTGAATTCACGATGAACCATTTTGTATCTATTGCCAAGAGCTGGACTACGTACAGATTTCAGGTAAACTCCTTTCATCTCACAGTCTGAATTAAAACAAGAAGATAAAAGAGAATACAGTATCATTAAGGATATAATTTTTAATTCATTATTGTTACATTGTGTTTTCCATATTAAGTAATTCCTTTATAGTCTCCCAAAAACCTGTATTTCACAAAACAGAAATCTGAAATTCTCCAGACATCTCTGAAAATCCCAAAGCCAAGGACTAGGTCTACCCAGCTTGCCGTCATGAAAGCTGCCATGTAGAAGGTTTTCTCAGCAGGCAGAGCTCTGGATGCCCATAGCAGGGAGAATGGCACAGGAAACCCAAATCACTCAGTTTTCCATGTTGCAAGTCTCTCCCAAAACAGACAAAACAACTGGTTTCAGAGACTGTATGAGAAAGGGATGGGTTTACTGAAGCCCACACAGGATCTTACAGGGAACAACTCACAATTTCAGCAGAGAAGGAAAATCCTCAGCAACATCTGAGAATCTTAAATGGTAATAAGATGATTCCATCATGCAAATATCCCAGGGAAAGACAAGGTTCATAAGCACAGGGGTAAGTAAACCATCTTGGCCAAAAACCAGCATTACCTTCTCAGCTCTGTCAGTGTCAACACTGTAATTTTATCTTTAACATTCATATCGTTATTTCATATCATATTTTAGGTCTCTCTGTAACAGAAGACCTGAAAAATTCAGAAATCTCTAAGTGAAATGGAAAATTGTGTTTCTGTTCAGTCATAACGGTGTATGAGGGGGTGGTTGACTCTTAGTGAGAGGCGATCTCCTGCCCCCACAATCCTCGAAGAACTGACTCCAGCCTGCCCAAAGCTATTGCACAGTAGTGACTCCAGTGAGGAACTTAATATACAAGAAGCCCATGCGAATACAAACAGAAAAGGTACAAACAGATAATGGAAAGCACCTGATTCACCACAGCTGAGGAGGTTACTGCTATTAGCTGACACATGCTGACAGATTAGCTGACCGAATGGCCATGCCCTATCATACACCATTTGCTAAGCAACACCCCTTCTCTTAAAACCATAAACAACTCTACTCATTCACCATTTAACACTTGTGTGACCTCTACATCATCATTCAGGAATTGAGCAAGTGAAGAGTTCAGCTCATTCTCTGCATCATCACTCTCATCAGATGAAACACTATCTGTGTCTTGCTGGGACAGCTCCGCTTCTTCATCTAAAAACTGTCTTGCTGCATTCTAAAAATGAAAAAAATCCAAACAAAATTTTAGTTAGAAGGTGGCTCCCAATTAACTAACGTTACATATGAGACCACTTATTAAATCAGTTCATGACTTCAGAACATCAGCTGCTTAGATGATCACAGATATTAGGCTTCTGGCTTTGAAAAGAGGATCCATCACAGGGAACAGTGATGTAAAGAACACGAAGTTCCGTAAAATACATGACAGTGCACAAACGTCTGTCTCACCAGCACAGAAGGGTGAAGCTGAAGTCCACTTCAAAGCACTGGCCAAAGATAGCCACACCGTGTAGCACTGTTTGCACCTAGACTAGTTAATAGTACAGGCAGAGTTTACTAACACATGGTAGCTAAGCTACCCAAAAATATTAGGTTATTCTGTAACTTATAAATCTAGTTTTACTCATTTTATTTGCTTTCAAAAATCTGGTTTGATTGTGAAGTGCTGGATTACTCTGAACCCAAGTCCACTAGAAACTTCAGATACAGACTTCACACTGGTTTGCCCTTTCCCGTTTAGGAYTTAGGATTAATTGTTTCATGAATTCATCACACACACAATGCAACTCAGTATTGAGAAAATGCTCGTCTTTCAGGGAAGATGAGGCACCTCACATGTGAACTGCAGTCCAGGAGACACGATACAAACCTTGGTACTAAGTTCCATCAAAAACAGACAACAAAACATTCACAAGAATGTACATGGAAACAAAACAAATGAATTCAGAAAGATATTTCGTCAGAGATACTTTATATTAAGCTAACGTTTTCTCTTATAATTTCAGCTATAAAGTACTAAAGTAAAACATGAAAAAACCTCAAAAAACATTATGTATCCCAATTACTCCAAAAGAATGCTTTGTTTGCCTTCAAAATACTTTGAATAAATTCAAAGCACAAAGCTGTAAATTTTAGTTTAGTACATGGAAGACTAAGGCATCTGGTGCTACAATAAGTGACATCTCTGATTTTCAAATTTTCCTAAGTCTTTTAATTATTTGCTTACACCAATTAGTAAGCTTGAATGACAGGCATTATTAATAGTTCCTTTTCTAGAACAGTTTTGATTATTCTGAAACACACTGGAGGTCACCTGTTTACAGGAAAGAACTCTCAATGCTATTGCCAATTAGTCTTAATCCTTCTTACTTGTGAAGGACTACGGAGAGGACAAACCCTGCAGCGTGAAAAGCACTGCAACACCAGAAACTAACAGTCAAGAGTCTGGTCACACTTGGGAAACAATAAGTTACCAGGGTCTTAAATTATTTATTCAATCTTTGAAGTCAGTGCCAGTGGCTATTTTGGTCACCTTGGACTTCTCACAATCGCCGTTAATCTAATTGCAGATCTCTGCTGCACTTACAAGTCCATTACCTGTACTTCTGACAGAACACCGTAACTGATGGTGGACTGATCAGAATGATTTTGATGTCTCAGATCTTCTGTGGATCTGGAATTCTGACATGTTCATCACTATGAATGTTTAGGTAAGATGATATGTGAAGGCAGAGTAGAATTTTCTAAGTATACAGGTAACACACTCTCTTTCCATGAGCCTTTTGGTCTCGCATTAAAAAAAAAATGTTTAAATAAAATTCAAAAACAGATTTTTCATCTACCTAATTCTTTGTATTCCAGAACATAAAATACTGATACTATAGGGAAGTCTCCATAACGAAGATTATCTTTAAAACATTAAAAATAACCAACATAATGTGCCCCAGAGTCCTGATTACAGTAATTTCTGCTTAGTAGAACTACATCCATGCATACTTAAGAGCTTTTCAACTTACTATGAATATATGATTCTGGCCCTGCATCCTCTCCTGCATCCATTCCTGATGCAGTGACAGATTAAAGTGTAAAATACTAAGTTAAGATTTAAGCTTTGGGGTCGAGGGACCATTGCTGTCTTAAGATGTTCAAAGTTGAAACCATTAGGGTAGGTGGTAAATTCATTTGATCAAATATCCTAATAGCGTAAGTTCTGGACAAGTACCTGAGCTTCCTGAATCTGACTAATCTTTGAGTATCTTCTACTTGTAATGTAAATTGTTATTTTGCTTCAGAACATTATTACACAGGGCCCTGCAGATTCCTCTGAAAGTCAGGCAATGGATGTGAGGGTTAAGATCCACTGTTTCAAGATGTCATCTCAAATGTTTGCAACAAACTTGTGTG
The DNA here is from genome assembly GCA_035582835.1 of Phoebastria nigripes. NCBI lineage: Eukaryota > Metazoa > Chordata > Aves > Procellariiformes > Diomedeidae > Phoebastria > Phoebastria nigripes. The sequence goes on from JAYKAV010002916.1 coordinate 249,553, forward strand.
AAATAGGTATGAGCCTCAACCCTGCTAAACGATGTCTTAAAAACAAACAACTGCCCAACTGCATGCCTACTATAATACAGTTGTATCATGAGATCCTACAAAGGCCATAAAATAGACAGAAGCTCCATTTTTTAGGCCATAAAACACACACAAGCTCCAGAATGGGTGAATCAATGACACAGTAAATTTTCGTCTTAAGTATGTGAAACCAGTGCTCAACATTTCTGGCATTTTCATGGTTTTTTWAAATTTAAATATAGACAAATTAGAAAATATTTTCAGTTCATCTTTGCAGTTTGAACAGGAAGCAGAATCTCACTAAGTCTCCTTCTGTCTCTTTTTTTGTTTTTGTTTGGTAACATATGCTGCTTATGTTCAAAGAAGCATTCTTCTGAACTAGGTTTCGCAACGTTGCAAACGTGGACTTACATACATACACATACATATGACAAAGCATAGACGTTATCTACATTGCAACTTCAATGCAAACTGCTCCAAATATGACCTTCAGCATATTAAGAGAGACATGTAACGTCACATACCTTGTACATAAAATTGCTCTTGACCTTTTGCCGTTTTGTACTTCTCAGCTGCTTTTTGTTATAGGCTGCTGAGCTGCTATTTGTGGTCCTGCTTGAGTTCTTGTGAAAATCCATGCTGTCATCACTGGACATGTCTGACTAGAGGAACATTTCACAAACACTTCAATAAATAAGACTAAAGCAAGCAATGCTTTAATTACACAGTCATCCTTCAACACCTGTTTTTTTTAAGCAATGCCTGATTTTTTGTGATTGATTTGCTATGGCAAAATAACACAATAATGCTAATCATCTTATTAAATACAAAAGGAACAGAAAAACATGTTATTTGGATGAAAAATCAGGTCAAATGCAACATGAACAGGTTTTTTTTTTTTTTGATTCAAACCTTTGTGGAAGAAAGGTTATGTTACTGCTTTTCACAAAGGGAGAGGCTCAGCTCTCCTGCCTATAACAATAATTCACTGCCAAACAACAACTGCAAAGTCATCTTTGGAGACCTCGGGAAAGAATTGAAGGAAGGAAAGCAATTACATTCTAATATGCCTTAGGTCAGATGGCATAAAATATTGTTAATAAGAACACTTGCCTACTGACTGGAAAAAGAGTAAATGTTTAAATATATACTCCATAAATGAGTTTGCATTATTTTTCTTCTGTCTCACCAAAGCACTTACTAACCATGTTAAGTGGGTGTCGACGTTTTCTGATGGCACGAATCGGTGATTCAAAATCACTATCATTCATAACCTATGTAAACAGAAATAAGTATAATTGCAAAGAGGATTTTTGTTTTGGTGTTTGACTTCCTTGTCATTTT
>JAYKAV010002916.1:252576-343678 GCA_035582835.1 Phoebastria nigripes
TTGGTTTTTTTTTTTTTTTATTAAATGGATTACAATTTTTGAATTCAGTAAACTAACATATCAGTTTGAAGGTGTGATGATTCAGGAAGAAAGGTGGCATTCAACAATCAATCACCTTCAGAAAATATGATGGCTATCAGAAAAATTCAACAAGAAAGAAAAAAAGATGCTTTAACCACCAAAGGGACTGTTTATGCTTTGTTTCAATGTTTAAGAGGACAGTAATAAAACCATTCAGAAAAACTCAATGTGCCCTATGAATCAGACCAAGTACTATTAAGCCTGAATCATTCTGAAAGTAATTCAAGGTTATTCAGAGATAAACACGACAAAGGGTGTGAATATGACCTGTAAGTGACCTACAAGTGAAGAATGATGGTCATTTCTATATTTGCAATAGTTAAATACAATTTTTTTTTTTTTTAATGGTATATTGGTCCTAAACCAGAAAAAGACAGAAGGGGAGAGAGAAGGGAGGAAATAAAAAAAATAGAATAGAGCCTACAAACAGGCGATATTTTTAAGACAATTCAGGTTTGTGCTGAAGTTATAATCAGAAAATTTTAAATACAAGTCAGTTGTCATGCAACTAAACTGAAAGAAATCCATCAGGAGAGTTTCTGTTCCTCAGGAACAATGATAGGAAAATATGAAGGCATGGATTCAGGGATTGAAGTGCAACAGATCCAAATGATTACGAATCAGATACTGAGAGGATTAAGGAAGGGCTTTAAAGGCTGCTATAGCTCACACAATTATGTCTCACATGGTTGCACTGTTAGCACTTGTGAAGAGATATGAGAGGTTTAATTCCAAGTACTTCCTCCAATATGCATGCATTTCTGCCTCAAATGGCTCAGCTCGCATGCAGGGTTAAGATTCTGGAAAGTCTCCTCACTGAGCCAACTTCTAGTATTATAACCATTATTCCCTTTTCCTTTCAACCTTCCCACCTAAGTCATAAATCCAAACTGAGGATCCAAAAGATACTGGATTCTACATTATTTATTTAAACATGAAGGTATTAACTAACTGTACCACTGAAATCCCTACCTTCAGCAGGAAACACACGTGAACTGTGAAGGTTGGTGTCTTCCAGGTCTTCAGTTCTTCCTAAAGGGCAATCAAGTGCATCCATGGCTGAACTCCCAAAGTTCTGTCTATGTGGGCTTGCATTTACTTTATCTGTAAGAGGCACCTCTGGAATTTCTTCCCTGGCACTAGAGAAGACATTCATAGGAATTCTTTTGATAGCTTCAGTATTCATAACCTTTCTACTTGTTGGGGTAGAAAGTGCAGAAGCCAAAGCTTCAGGTGATCCACTTCCCGTTCTTCTGTCTCCTGACTTCAAGAAAGGCACTGCAGTGGTAGCATCCTCAGTCCCTTCTCTGTCATTCGTGCTCCTACTCTGGAATGGCAATGGTGTGGAAATGCCTCTTCTCTCAAGACTTTTACAATCCCGTTTTGGAGACATTTCAAGTCTGGAGCTATTCAGTAATTTTTTTTTTTCTTCAGTGGATTTACCATCTGCATGGGTCCCTGAGGTACCATTTAATTTTCTGGTATTATTAGTATTTATAGCTTCTTCAAAGATTTCGTTCTCACATTCTTCAATGGAAAATCCCAGATCAAAGTTAACAGAAAACAGTTCTTGAGAACAGTCATAAAGATCATCATTATCCAGAAACTGCTCAGTCACGCTAATATCACCTGACATTTCCATGGTTGTGGTTTTACTGCTTATTGGCTGCTCCTTGCAGGTTTTGTCAGTGTTCACACAGGACAACTCTGAAGGAAACCACTCGGAGCCTCGCTCTGCAACTGGCCTAACACCACTCACACCTGAATGTGACTTGACTAAACGCTTATTGTTCATAGAAAAACTTCCATTACTTGTGTCACAAATGTGTTCATCTTCAAACAAATGTATACTCTTCTTTTCATCAATAATCACATTTTTCTTGTTAATTTCAAGATCTTCTTTATCTTTTTGAACAAAATACTTATTTGAAGGGTTTTTTGTCAGAGTGTGATTTATCGTTGGAGTTTTCCTTTGAATTTCAGTGAATTCTTCATTGTCAAACAGACTATCAAAGCTGTCATTCCAGTGAAGTTCCTCTTTGGCTTTAACAACAGCAGCCTCTGAAGATGATACAGTTTTTGAAAAACAGGTACTTACAGAAGCACACGATTCACTGGTGACTTTCAGTTCAGGATTTTCAAAGAGCAGCAGTGAACTATCAACTTCTAAGGATGCAGGAAAGACTTTGTCCTGCAGCATCTCTGAATAACTATCAGAAATAACTTTTTGAAAAGGACATAGTGTTTCTTCATTTCTCATCATGTTTTCAAAATCATAAAATTTATTCAAAGAGGGAGGAGATTGTGATAAAAACCTTTTCACATGGGAAAATATTTGTTTTAACCAAGAAGGCTCCTCAGATGGTCTCACAAGTGCAAATGAATCCATGTATGATTCAGGAAGATAAAATAAGTCAGAGGACACAGGTGACTTCTCAACTGTGAAGCTACTATAACCCGAATCTGCGTGGTTCATCCCCAGTGACCTACAAGCTTTATCTACAGTTTTATATTCCTTTATTGCTGCACTTTCATGAACTGCAGTACTTTCACTGTTGTCACATAGGTCAATAAATTCATTTAAGTCAAATGTCACCTCTAGTTCCTCATCCTTTTGACTACCCTGGTCACTATTTTCAACCAGAGCAAGCTTTCTTGCTGAGTAAGAAGCCGAAGTATTAATATCTGTAGGCAACACAGGCACTTCCAAATTTAATCCATAAGTTGTTTTGGGAGTCTTTGTTTTTGCTATTTTAAAGGTGGAAAAGAATTCACTCCCATTATCATTTGTATCAGGTAAAAACGGTTTTACTTTTGATCTGTGTGCCATGTCTTTTCTAGATGAGCGTGCTTTCTGATGGAAGGTGGAGTTGGTCATGGAAAGATGACTTTTATTCCTTTGAACGTTAACATCTTCAATACGTAAGTGAGGCTGAAGCTCCAGATCATAGCTGCAATCTCCCTGGTGACAAAGACAGTGTAATATTTACTATACATACAGGCTTACAAGGACCTGTCATAAGGATATTTAAAACAAGTGACAAAGGTTTTCATATTCCTAAAGGTTATTAGAAAGGGAAAAAAAAACCCAAAAGGAAACTGCTTTGCATTTAAGGTCAGAACTTTGAAACAAAAAGTTTGCTGGAGCTTAACTGCAAATCCATGCTTGGGTAATCAAACCTGTATGTTTAAGAAAGACCAAAATACACCATGCATAAATAAAGATGGCATTTAACAGGGCACCAATGCACAGTATTCTGCACTGAGCATCTGTGTCGTGCAGTTAAGATGCAGCTCTCAGAACATTAACAGCAAGCAACTTCACTTTGCTAATAAAACGTGCAAGGTATTATGTCCTCAGACAGGCTAATGCTTACAGGCTGTAGCTCTGGGACGACTAGCAAATTGAGAAAGGTGCTGTGAGCAGAAGAAACCCTTATTGAAGCACCAGTGAGCCTGGAGTTCTCTGTTCTCTTTGTACTATCATTTGTAATTTGGCCATTGCCATTGATGACACATTAAGAACTTCTCACTTACATACTCTGAACTTACTTTTTTTTTCATGGATGCTTATTAATCTTCTGTTCAAAAAGGCACTGACCAAGGCAACTAACTCTTCTAAAAACAGACTTGAAAAAAGCACAATAGACTTTGACATCACTCCCAGTTAGGTATCCATATTGTCCTTTTCACTCTCTCTTTTAAATTAAGATTTCAAAATTAAGGCATGCAATCTCCAAAAGGAACAGTAAGGGTCAAATGAGGCTCTGAAAGCAATGGTTTGAAACACTCCTTCAAAGTTCAAACCTGTTTCACTAATAAAAAATAAAAATGAGGATGTAAGACCTAAACAGAAGGTACAATTATTTTTTGGCAGTTCACTCAGATGAATCCCTAGACCTATTAATCCCTGAAATTAAACAAAGTACCTTTATTGAATAGTGGGTGATAAAACTGACTTTTACAATAAGAGGTTACCTGCTTCCTATACAAGTAACATTCTCCAAAAGTCTTACCATAAATAAGCAGGAAAAAAATAAGGTCCTCATAATCATAACCTCCTGAACTCTCCTCATTGTCCCATGAGAACATGACTAGAGCAGTTCTACTTCAGCTTGTGCCAGCCATGCTGATATTCACTATTCAAACTCCAACATCATCTATATCTTCCAGTAGCATCCCATCCTTCTCTAGCTCTTCACAAGCTAGACCCTGCACAAGCTAGACCCTGCACCCAAGCAATGTGCAGACTCTTCTCCCGTTGGCATAACCCCTGGTCTTCATTCACAGAAAACATGACTTCTCATTTCTTCAACACCTGGTCTCTGTGTAATTGAGTTGCTAAGAAAGTTTCCAGAGCTGTTCTAACCAATGGCACTGTGACACCAACATCTTGATAAAACTGGGACCCCTGGGACCACTGAGGCGTCTCTTCCAAAAGAGATTGTGAATAAATTAAACAGTCAGAGTTTCCACCAATAGTACAGCTGGAGCTGCTGTTAAACAACCTTTTACTGCTAGACTCCTTACAGGAGCCAGAGGAGTCAATCATGGAAAACAAGGCTTGAAAAATACTCTGGAAAGTCCTTCTACCCCATTACAGAAGGCAGTAATAACCGTACCTAAAATTACTGCTGCCTGGCTTGTCTAAATGTATTCCTGAAAACACGAAATTCCATGTATTTGAAGACTGATCACATCCTAACACAGTTTTGGATCCCCTCTGGTTGCAGTAGATAAAGCATACTATCCAGTATTAACAGTATTTTTTCACTCTCAGTAATAATAATAAAAAAAAAAAAAATAAAACCATCAATATTTAGGTTTTATCACTAACTTCATACACATGCCACAGAAAGGATCATATGCAGAATAAATAAGGAAGAATCTGTGTACAGGCTGTTTTGGGGTCAGGGACACAGCTGGTTACAAATCCTGTTTACAGCAATGACACCTGTGTCTCAGCAACAACGTATGCAATTTCTATAAGGTCAGCACAGTAGAGTGGTAGAGTAGGAGGAGGAAGTTCAATTGCTAGAGATTCATCTCTAAAGGGCTGTGGAACACCTACTCCGTTTGTCACTACAGAAGATGTTACTCAGCTGCCACACACTTACTGCCTAGGCTTAGGCTATCCAGTTATAAACATATCCAAAGAAACCAAAAGTTAGGATTTTTTAAAAAGAGATCTACAGACTATACAGGCTGACTTACAAGAAGTCTTAATACCAAAATAGTGAAGAAAACAATTACTATGAAAGTGTTAAAGGATGATTTTGATATGTGTAGGTATAATTAGTTTCCCTCAAGCTGAGTCAAAACACAGAATCAAGATATGAAAGTCTTTGTATGAAATCAAAGAGCAGTAACAAATAACAACCAACATGATCTGGTCCAATTAGCTTCACTCCATCATCTGAGGAGATAACACCGTTACCTTGTCAACCAAACGTGTAGATAATGATATGTTTAGATTTATGTAAGTAATGACTGAATGTTGCATAGTACTTCAATTAAAGTATCCAAGCATTATAAGAACACAATGTATATTAAATGGATTAAAGATTGACTAGCTGCCAAACCACTAAACCTTACTGAAACAGAAGTAGGTGATGCTCTTGCCCACCCAAAACACTTCTAAGAGGCGCAGCGCAGATCATTCTTGGCCCTATATTGTTCTGCATTTTTTAAGTAACCCAAAGTAAAGCAACCCAAAACTAATCAAACCTGCAGGAGAAGATGAGGGTTGTGAGTAGGTAAAAGGATAATTCAAATCACAACTGGACCAGAGGTAGAGCAGATAAGAGCAAATCATTTATGTTTTCATATGGCCAAACACAAAGTTGTATGTTTAGGACAGTAAGAGGTAACAGAACCATATCATGTCATCCAAAGGACCTAAAGAAACTCAAGAATGAAGTTCCTGAATTGGTAATGGTGGTATGTAATCTCTTGCTTACATACCTCAGGAACTAGGAGGTGGCAAATGTGATGCCATTTTTTAATGGTCAGTGAGGAAGCTAATAGGTTGCTAACCTTATATCCATACTGAACAAATTAGTAGAAGCTATAACAGATAATATAATTACCAGATGAGACTTCTTCAGAAGTGTCAATATTGCTTTTGAAAACAAAAAAAAATCAGACCTTACAAACCCATTAGATTTCTTTGAAGAGACCAACAAGCAAAAACATTGAGATGCTTTCATGTATACCATCTTCCCAGCTTTCTGAAAGGCTTTAAAAAAGTCCCTGCCAAAATCTTTAAAGAAACTTAAACAGAGAGAGCAAAACAGGGAAATTTCTTGCATGGATAAGCAATTGGGTGCAACACAGAAAGCAGGAGGAGTGAGGAGTTGTTACACTGAAGAACTTCATTAAGCCACTGCATATACCCATGATTATGTTCTAACCTGAAAAAAAAAAAAAAAGAAAGAAAAAAGTCTAGCGGAACTGCTGTGTGCCAGGACAACAGTCCAGAAGACAAATTTAGAATCTAGGACAAACTTTAGTAACCTAATTTCAGGCTTACATGGAGTTATATAACTGTTCTAGTTCATAGAATGATAGAATCACAGAATGGTTTGGGTTGGAAGGGACCTTAAAGATCATATAGTTCCAACCCCCCTGCCATGGGCAGGGACACCTTCCACTAGACCAGGTTGCTCAAAACCCCATCCAACCTGGCCTTGAACACTTCCAGGGATGGGGCATCCGCAATTTCTCTGGGCAACCTGTTCCAGTGCCTCACCACCCTCATAGTGAAGAATTTCTTCCTTACATCTAATCTAAATCTACCCTCTTTCAGTTTAAAGCCACTACCCCTTGTCCTATCACTACATGCCCTTGTAAAAAGTCCCTCTCCAGCTTTCTTGTAGGCCCTCTTCAGGTACTGGAAGGCTGCTATAAGGCCTCCCCGGAGCCTTCTCTTCTCCAGGCTGAACAACCCCAACTCTCTCAGCCTTTCTTCATAGGAGAGGTGCTCCAGCCCTCTTATCATCTTCGTGGCCCTCCTCTGAACTCGCTCCAACAGGTCCACATCCTTCTTATGTTGAGGGCCCCAGAGCTGAACGCAGTACTGCAGGTGGGCTCTCCCTTGACCTGCTGGCCACACTTCTTTGGATGCAGCCCAGGATATGGTTGGCTTTCTGGGCTGCAAGCACACATTGCCAGCTCATCTTGAGCTTCTCATCAACCAACACCCCCAAGTCCTTCTCCTCAGGGCTGCTCTCAATCCATTCTCTGCCCAGCCTGTATTTGTGCTTGGGATTGCCAAGATTAATAGTTCAACTTAGTCATTCAAAATACTTTTCTCTCAAACAAAATACTTTCTCCCAGTGCGTCTAGTTAATACTGATGGAGTGAAAGGACAGAATTATAATTACCACATTTTAGCCTGAATGTGTACAACTTGTAGAATCTTAAATTACCCGATTGGCTCTTCTATAACCTAGTAAGCTCCATTGTGTACCAGCTACTCAGTAAATAGGCCATGCAGGAGTAGAAAAACAGGCATCTCTCTTATTATTGCACTAAATCAATGACCTTGCATAGAATTACTGATTCAGTTTAAAAAGCAATAGGTTTTTTAATACAGAAAATAAAAAGGAAAAGTAAATTTAAGATACTAAAATTTTCATTTCTAATATATAAGTTTATGTATATATACACACATACACACTCTGTTTTCTAGCATTTAAATTTAAGGCATCTAATATAAAAATTAAAATTAACCTCTCTCTCTCTCTCTCTCTCCCCCCCCCCCATAAGCTGCTTTGGATGTACTTTTTCTAACGAGATTCAGATGTCTGCCAAAACCCTGGTGATTTTGCTATTTAAAAATGGAAAGATAAGTCTGTAAACAGATACAATATAGATTTTAACAATTATAACTTCTTTAATCGAAAGTTTGATTGAAATGGAGGTAAAAGCAGCATGAACAACTGGCATTTAAGTCTTTTCTGACACAAACCAGAACCTATTTTCAGAACTGTTTTTTGGTTAGATCTAGGGAAGAAAGCTTTTGGATTTTCAGCTTTCATACTGAGTGTTAAATCCCGTGGAGTCAACACTGCCAATATAGTTAGCCACATGGGTATATTTTCTGGTTAACTTATGTTTTAGCATGAATATTAACAAAAATTAAACAGTAAGGCTGGTGGTTTTCACACAGTATTTTGCATGAGTAAGTAGAGCAGATATCAAAGCAGCATACTCCAATCTATTTGAATGGCAAGTGGTTACAACTTTTTCCTTGTAGGTGACCAGTTGATCCCTTAATACTCAAGGGAAAACCCTTGCGTTTTCCCTCACACACAATCCTTAACACGCAGAAGACACCCTTTCGTATATTCTGGACAACAAAATGCTATGCCTCAAATGCTCTCAGCCATGACCATTCTCCCCTACTCCCACAAACACTTTTTTAAGGTTTACAAATATCTCCTAGGCTATAATTATTGCTTTTAATATATCAGATATGTTAACACACACTTGCTGAGGAAGCTAAAGTGCACTTCAATTGCAACGGAAGACTTCTGAAGGGTAGAGAAATCAAAGCGTGCAGTCCTCCTCCAGCTCCTCTCATTCCTACAAAGAGAGCTTCTGCCTTTCAGGAATCCTGTTCACCTGCTTGACAAACTGGGCTGTAGGCAGTAAAATGCTATGTTCCTCTCTGAAATGGCTTAACATAAAAGTCTGTACTATACAGTATTTATTAGTGCCCAGTAATGAGACTGAAGCACAAGAATATAAGAGGACAAATACCCACAGCTGTCAGACAAAGGCTGCTTTAACCCAGTGTGTTGTATCTGACCAAGAGTTGAGAAAAGTACAGAAATAAAGAAATTATAGAATGCTCCTTCCCCAAAACATGTCCATCTGCCCACCTAGGCTACTTACGTGAGCTTACACTGGCTAAAAATTACGTCTACACCAATGACCTTAATGGCAGTGGATGAACTTTCGCTATATACAAGATATGGGCATATGACATATTTTGACTATCACATAGTTTTTTCTGCTTTATTTTATATTCCTTTCCTACTGATTTCTGAAATTCTAATCCCTTTTTTGAGTAACAGTGATCATTAAACTAATGTTTACACAGAAGTATCCAAAACAACTCTTTCCTGGCTAAGGCAGCTTTCTCCTTCATTCAAATTTGAACTTACCGGTATGGAATTTAATTCACCAACTTTTTAGATCTTGCTCGCAGGCTAATTCTTCAGGAAATTTTGTAATTCTTTATGACTATCTTTTATCACCAAAAATGATTTTTTACTGCTGTAAAAATTATCACTTTTCCAAACCATTTACAAATAGGTTAAACAATTTTGATGCTTGTGTGATTTCACTGCTAACCTCCCTGCCATCTGAGTACAGGCCAGGAACTGGTTAATGAACAGAATAATCAATCCCTCCTATTCCATGATTGCTTAGTTTCCAGAAGAGGCTCTAGGGGAAGGAACACCGTCAAAAACTTTTTTTGGAAGTTCAAGTATATTGTATCAGATGACCCTTAAAAATACATTTAGTTGATTCAGGAAAGAAGCCTAAGGGACATAGAAACCACAATTTCCCTCTACAAAAGCTGTGATATTTCTCTTCCTAGCAATATCACATTATTGATGTATGTACTAATTCTATTGCTTTTTTGCTTTCAGGCAGCTTGCCTGGAATGAATCACAAACTCCCTCTCATGCAGCCACCTGACACCCTTCTTCGAAACCCAAGTCAGTGTCTGACACCTACTCCTGCGACACCCAGGCTGATCTAAGTGGCTGGGAGTTCTTGAAGAGTTACCATCTGCTCCTGCTTAGTAGCAATTGGCTACTATTCATTTATCTGCTTGTACTTATTTTGCTGATACTCTAATTTGAGAGAGTATCTGGCTATACAGCAAACACAGCTACACAATAAAAACACTCAAAAGATCCTTAAAAAGATTTATTAGCAAAATACGGGGTATGTACCCTAGCAATTATGGGAACAGGTATCATTCAAGAGGCAACAGAGGCAAGAGTGAAAGTTCAAGAACATCTGAAGTGTCAGAAAATAAATTAATCTGTGGTTTAGTAACTGCTTATTTTATAAAAAACTTTCTGGACAGAAGTGATAGCTAGTTAGTATTAGAGGTGTCTGACCTGGTAACTGCAGATTGTTCTGTTATCTGACATCATAGATAGGTTAAAGCTGACATTCACTATTTGACTTCCTTAGCGTAGGATGTCCCCATGCTAAGTATTGTAGAAATATACAGGGAGAGGGGGGAAACCCACCACGCTACAGGGAGATATGCAGCAATGACCTGGATACCGATACGTAATTTCCATGAAAATATGGATAGCGAAACATTCCTGAATCCCAGTGGCCATAATAATTTCCCAAGCTTACTGCATTTCCATGCCAATATTAAAAATACAAGCAGCAACAGGTATATCCAAGCAGATAGCAGGACTGTTGTGTCTAAAAGCAGTTTTTCAACTACAGTGGCAGCTCAGTGTTCTAAGTAAATGTGATTATATCGCACTAAACTTTGCCATCAGTGCATTATTAGAATACCAAAAATAATGTTAAAATATTATCCCCTCTCAAAACATAAATAGTATCTTCAAAGACATTTGGTGCATAGTAGCTCCTGCAAGAGTTCCAAGACTATACGAATGGATTGCCAGTTTACACTTGGCACACTAACTGTAAAAGTTTTGCCAAATCAGTCTTCTGTAAGAGCTTAAGGAACAACCAACCAATTATTCACGTACATAAATATTTTGACAGTTTGTGAAAAACAGCATACAACTATTTTAAATCCAGAAACCTAAATGCAAAATTACTGCACCCCCCCCCCCCCCCNCCCCCCCCCAAACAAATAAAATAACAATGGAACAAAGCCAACAAAAGTCAACAGTAGCCAGAATCGATACGTGCTCTACTACTCCACTGACAGCAGGGAGGGAGATCAGGAGTGTATACGTTAGTAATAAAAACCCATAAAAGGCAGGCAGCTGTATACGATGGTGTTAGATATACCATACCACAGAATGCACATGAAGTTTCTCTTGTCTTGGATTTAAGTTGGCAACCCTATATCACATACTTCATATTTTATTTTTATTTGGTTTCCATAAGATGTAATATTATGGCACGTTTTCCAGAAAACTGAGATCATTTAACTTTGGTGGAAAGAATATTTTCAGCTGGTACGCCTGAACCTGTGGCACAAGGGCTACGGGAGGCTTTCATGCAGCACTGTACAGGAACACTGCGTCACCCCTAAACACAGTAGATAGGCTATCTCAAATTAACGCAGCTAAGCCCTTCCAGGTCCCACAGAATCTGCTCAATCCCCTTGTCCCTTTCACATGGCTGACACCCCAAAATCCTTTGCCTAATCACTCTTAATTCTCCGTTCTTGCTGTGAGCACAAAACCCCACAGGATCATTAAAAACAGAAAGCACCTGCAATTAATGGTCTGAACAATCTAAACCAGGTCTCAATTAGCATTCAGACTCAAATCATTTGGCAACAAGATCAGAGGAATCAATATGGCACAAAGAAACTATTTTAATTGGAGAGCTGAGATTTTTGGTCTTGCAGGTTCTCCCTGGCGGCCTTACCGTCCAAGAACAAAATAAGCATCCTTCCACCTTCACGCTAGGAAGTGCGTTCCCGTTGGGCTTTTCTGGAATAAAGAACAAGCTGGGCCACCTCTGCACAGCTTTCTTTTGAGAATCCCAAGACAGAATATTTGCTTTGATTATCTGTTCTCTGCTGTTTAAGCCAGAATCAGCGCCCAGACAACACGGAGTGTCCCACAGTTCAAACCAGTAGTTCCATAGATGCATTAGTCCGCCTGTCATAATTAACACTGTAACTAAATGTCATTTGCTGTCTTCAATTTTTTGCTGCATTCAGTGTCTCCTGGAAGAAAAAGTCACAGCTGGCTGGAAACACTGTGTTTTCCCCCCAGAACATGTCTGATTTAAAATTTCAAAATCATGGAAAGCCTTTTCAGGTTCTTTGGAATTTTAGGGTATCCTGGGAGCATTTTCCTCGCTGTCAGGCATTTCATCCCATGAATACTTCAAGGCAACACAAGACAGATGATAAACAACAGATGATTTTAGTGGCAGTTGTTCCGGGTTCATCTTCTAAACCCTATCACCCAAGGTGTTTGGTATCAGAGATTACTTGAGTGAAAAAGAGAGACAATCCTTCTAATGGGAGTCTTTGGGTTTTCTTTTGTCTTTCTAGGGAGAATAATTGCTCTGACTATAACTTCACAGCTTTCAAGTGGAACATTTGACAATATTACGACTTTTGACAAGCCATTAAGAATTGCCTACCTCCCAGGAAAAAAAAAAAAAAAAATGCACTTGCACTTCAGTATTTCCTGTTACTTATCCTCAGAAACTTGGACAAATATCATTTCAATAAAAATGATTACTTCGCCCTGACCTTGTTTCCAAATAGTACAGTTTAATTTCCAAAAATGCTTAAAAGCTATTGAATTATTTTGCATAAGGACAACTTGATTTGTTACCATGTCACACAAAAAATCCCTGCTCGTAGCTAGTAGAAAATCCAATCCCATCTGCCCAGTTCTCGTTGCTGTAGTAATAAAGCCACACAGGCATTAAAGGCTTTTCTGCAGCGGATGTGCCTGTCGCAAGGTTCATATTTGGGATTTGTTTTTCTTTTTTCTTTTCTTTTGATTGTGCCAACTTCTTTAAGTTTTTAAGAGCATCTAAATACTATATAAAATTTTTTTTCCCCAAACATTTTCACTTCATCTATTTAAAAATATTTAAGCCTTTTAATTGACATTTTTAATCTATTATGCAAAACACAACTGCATAGGAGGTTTCTTGGAATCACTGAATGAGTACAAGGAAAGGAAAGCTACACATCAGGGAATTCCTGAGCTTTCTTCCGTAAGAGAAAAGAAAACACCCATAAAGAACACACAAATACCTCCTGAGCTGGCTCATGTTAAATTATTACTAATCTCTGAATGAGATTCTTCCCAAGAAATAATTAGTTTCATCAGAAACTAATCATTTGGTTATTCATAGTAAAATAATGATTTGCCTGTTTTTATATTTCATCCCTCAGTAAGAAAATAATCGATAGAACTGTGGTTTGAAATTCAATATCTTACTCATTTAAGGAAATAGCTTTGACTCGTATTTGTCTTAAATCCCTCTGCTATTAAGAACTGTAAATTAACCTCAGACAGATTAGCAGTGGTATATTTGGCTATAGAATATTTATAGTAGGAACTTGGATGCACAGTACATACATGCAAAATCTTTGAATCACTGCTAAAACAATTGTTGTTTTCATGCACTTATTTTCATATAAGACTAACATTTTAGGTAAATTTTTTACAGGCTTAATTTCTGCTAAAGGGGAATTTCCCAGAGGCTGGAGTAATATCCCTTTATCCTATCCTACTGTTTAATAATAGTGCTCCCTACAATTTCAAAACGCATCTAAACACTGCGGTAAAGCAAAACTTCTGAAAGTTTAAACTTGCTATAGAAACAATCTTCACCAAGAATGCCCAGGTCAAAGTAGTCTGTAAAACACCAAGCTTGGATTAAGACTATCCCAATCTGTGTGCTGTATATTGAGAACACGTAACGCATCTAGGGATACGTTAATCCAGCCACAGCACAAGCGCACTAAGCTAATGCAGGAGGCAGCAGCAGTCTTGTCCCTGAACCACCTGTGCCTTGAGCAAACACGATATATCTGTGGGGTCTCACTGTGAAACAGAGCAGGACACTAAACAGGGTTAAATTCAGATTTGGCAGAAAAGCATGATTTTAAACCTCATGGTTTTCCCAATCTTATGGTGAACTGAAGTGCTCATGAAAATACGGTGGCAGATAAAGACACAAGGCCGGTGTTGTACAGCCCTGCACTTTCAAACACAGGCAGTTCTTTCAGTTGGTGGAATTTTGCCCGCACAGCTACTCGTACCCACATAGCATCAGAGTCAGGAATACAGCCAAAACACACCCACCTATATTTTCAGTTAGTATTTTCTTCTAAGAACAAGCAGTCCACAATGAAGAGAAAAAAAAAAAAAAAAAAAAAAAACCAAAAAAACCCCAAAAAACAATCAGTGTAGTAGTTACTGTCGAAGTAAACCATCCATGCCTCCCCATAGGTCTGGCTATGGCCAACATGACATAATCAGTTTTTGGCAAAGCTTGCTTAATTTTTGAAAGATCCTGATGTGAACAATTTTATATGCAATAGTGTTGTGAATACTATATCATAAGGAAAATCTAAATGTGTGAAATTAGAAYGCTACATGAATGTTATATTTATTCCCATTTTAAGTTTAAAGTACAAACTTCAAATCATACTAGTAAGAAAACATTCAAACTTTCAAGAGAATATCCCAACAAGCATACAAAATGCATAGGGATGAAGAATTCAAGACTGCCTTTTGTGAAGATGTAACCAGCTTTGTGGGCAAGAGAAGTGCAGTGGATGTTTAYCTTGACTTTAGCAAGGCTTCTGACACAATCTCATAGCTAAACTCACGAGATACGGTTTGAATAAGTGGGCGATAAGGGTGGGTAGAAAACTGGCTGGACCACCATGATTAAACTGTTTTGCGGACTGGTATGAAGTCCTGCCAGTGGCTAGCTGCTAGGAGTGTTTCTCAGAGGTTTTTAGTGTTTAACATTTTTATTACTGACCTTGACTACAGTACAGAGTGCACGTTCACTAAGTTTGCAGATGATAGCAGGTGAGGGGAAGCAGGTGACATGCTTGAGGGCAGGGCTGCTGTCCAGAGCGTCCTCAACAGGATGACAGAAACCTCACGACAGAAAAATGAGACAGCAGTGTGTCCTCGTGGCAACAAAGTCGATCGCACCCAGGCTCCATTACCAAGACAGTAGGTAGCAGGGCAAGGGAAGCGATTATTCTCCTCTGTTCATCCTCTGTGAGACCACATCTGGAGTGCTTAGTCTAGTTTTGGGCCCCCAGTACAAGAAATATCTYGGACTGGATCAAGTCCAGCAGAGGTGGCCAAAACTGTCACAGGTTGGAGCACAAGGATGTACAAGGGAAGGCCAAGGGAACTCTGTTCAGTCTTAAGAAGAGGGGGATCTTATTACCATCTTTATCTAATATAAGAGCAGAGGGAAGACAGAGCCAGGCTTCCTGGAGGTATGCTGAGTCCAGAGTTAATGGGCACATGTAACAAGGGAAATTTCAATTAGATATTAGGAGAAATTTTTGCACCATGAGGGTGATCAAATGCTGAACCAAGGGCCCAGAAAAGTTGTGGGATTCCAACCCTGGAGATCCTGAAGGCTTGACTTGTCAAAGCCCTGAGCCACCTGGTCTACACAGGCCCTGGATTGGACCAGAGCGCTCCACAGGTCCAAACTGAACTGATCTCTGCTAGCAGTGATGGCCCTCAAAGCAGGTGACATTTGCCAACAAATGGTTCAGAACAGACATGTTTTTTAAAAAATACGTTATACTGAAAGGTTCTTTGGTCCGATTTACTGTATAATTACACCCATTTTTCTCTGTATGCATTTTCTGATTCACCAGAATTGAAGGTGTAGGAAGACTGAATAAAGACAAGATTGGTAGTAGCAGGAAACCAAAACCACCTCCCCCACACTCACACATCCTCCCATGTTAGCAATATGGAAGACTCTTATCTTTCGAATTGCAGGGCAACAAGTTTTTGCTGGTGTAATCTACCTGATGAGTAAGGACTGCCACAGCACAGTGACTGCTCCAAGGCGATTCCACTGTAAAGATAATATACATCATTCACTTCCTTTCCCTTTGGTAAATGTCAGTGGGAACATCGCCTGTCTTGGGAAGACTATCAGTGCCTTTCAGAGAAGTCAAGGATGACTTAAGAAAATATTAATAAAACTCACGTACAAGAAATCACTGTCAGTGCTGACAAAATAGATTAAGACACATTGCATCTCTGCTTTTTGTGAAACAATTATGGTGAAGCTTTGATGTCCTTGAACCTTGACAATTTGTTTTAGATATAAGAAAGAGGCCAACAATCACTGAAGTTTAAAAACTGGGTGTCAGTGCCGATTACAGCTTCTGCCTTGTCAGTCTTGTCAGACATGGTCAGAGTTACTTGCTAGTGCTTTGTTTTTCCCTAGAAGAATTTAACAGGGTGGAGTGACGTGCCATGTTGTAACCTCTCATATTCAGTGGAGTCATTAGAAGGTGTTTTCAGCATGCCAGTGACATCCAATTATAATTTCTCCTCTAATGGATGAGAAAGTTCAGCGTCTCCACCTATGACTAGTTAAGACAGACCAGAAAAAGCTGGCTGGAAATCAATCCAGTTAATGCCTGAAACTTTGAGCTGGGAGGCAGCTAAATGAGATAACAGGCAGTCCCAGTCTTTTGAGTGCAAGAGCATTACTTACAATGTATCACGAGAAAGCTGACATTTAGCTGTTACATTAGAAATAGTGAAAGCCAACTGTTCATCACTTGTTATCAACTAATAGCTGTATGCTGGCCTTTCCGATGCAGATCTTCCAGCATTTTCCAAGACTCTGTTTGCAGACTCTCTGCAGCACTGCATGTGCTGTACGCAGGACTGCTCTGAAGTACCTGGGGAGAGAGCTCGTGTGCTACGATGGCACATGGCAGCATGATTTCTGAGCAGAGCACAACACAGAGAATGCCGCACCACACACCCTGCCTATGCTGGATGGCCATCATCAGAGCTAAGCAAAATGCACCACGATGACCACAGTGTAAAAAGCCATAGTTTTGGGTCCTGCCTGTTGAAAGGACAGTAGAGAGTAGAGGTAGGTGAGCTGGGCTGTCTCATTCCCGTGAGGGACAGTAGGCAGATGTTTCTCTGTAAAAGTTCTGTAAAAGCTTGCTTGTGAAAGCAAGCATTTGATACTCTGGTTTGCTTATAATTTTTGGCACCTACTTTGGCAGACTTTGCATGAGAAGACTGAAGACTCACTTGGTGACTCACAAATTTGCTCTGTGAATTATTTTAAGGGTGCCAGATGTTAGTTTGAAGGTGCTTGGAAACCTGAACAGACTTCTGGTATCAATACGCTTTCACAAAAGGAACTTAAGTCAGAAATACTTCAAGTGCCTGATTTGGTGGTGGGGAGAGAAGTCCTCAATTAGAAGAGCAATTCTAAATTTTTTAACCATTTCTTTGCCTCTTGACTTCCTTCAGCTCTCTATACCTGGACTCTCCCCAAAGTTCTCTCTCTCTGGCAGTATGTTCTTGACCCTAGCTTGGGAACACAGACTCTCAAAGAAGTCAAGAATGCCATTGTTCTGTGATGGAGAAGCTTATCTTAGCTCTGAAARTCTATTTACAACTTTCCATTAATACACTTTCCTAGCAAGGAGTACAACTACAATGTCTCTATTCTCTTCCTTGATTAGTCTAGTTATTCAGGAGACTCTGGCAGCTTAGCAACAGATTCTGATGACCCAGAAAACTTCAACACACTAAAAAGCAGTATGTGTGGAACATAGAAGAGCTAAACTGGAGGAAAAAATAGTGTGGTGAACAACTGAAGTCTTCAGGTACTGTCAACAGATCTACCTCTACACACGCATTTTCTTGTATGTGCCTTTCATTATAAAGGCATATCTGCTATCCATAACTGTTAGCAACCAAAATTCTCATCTCCCAAATGGTTTTCATCCATGTTTGTTTGACTGCCCTCCTCTTATCCTTTAATTCTTAGGAGGTTTTTAATTAAAGCTTTCTCAGAAAACAAACCAAAAAGCCTCAAAACACAACCACCTTAAAACATGCAATACATTCCTGCATCATTTTTATGGGATGCATTTAATGTACATACATGATACAAAATTATTTCCAATTCCTATTATGCTCTGGAATAGTTCTAATGTCACTCTTGGTGACATTGCTCCTTGACATAGATAATTCTTGTATTTAAGGTCTTTTTGTAAAAAACTGATACTTGGATCCATTAAAACAAGAATGATTTATGGGTGGGGGGTTTTCTGTTTAGGGTAACACTAACTTTTTAAACAACTTCTGTGGAAAAGATTAAGAATTACAGAATACCAGTGGGAGTCATTCTGAAAAAAAATTAAACGCACATTATCCATTTCACAATACCTAACTTAGCCCCACGCAAACACTTCCCCACTTTTTGTTTCAGCTGACCAGACAGAACTAGAACACTCATTATTTTTTAAATATTCTAACGGTGCATTAAATACTTGCGCACGCTTACAGCGAGCCAAGCATAAACACCTTACCTGTTCATGTCTCATCAGTTCTATCATTTCCATAACACTGATAAAATGGTAGCAACGATCTGAGTGATCAACCATGGATGTAGGAAAAGGACGATTCTGCCAAATTCTCCATTCAGACATAGAAAGTTCATGAGTTGCCTTCTCTTCATGCTTCTGCAGTTTGAAATTAAGATCGGCAAGGAGATTTTAATTAAGAAATTGTTTAGCAAAACTAATGTCTACTTTTCTGTCAGGGACAATAAATACCCTGAATGTAGAAAAGTATCTAAACATTATCACAAAGGTTTCAGTCTGGTCTAAAATAAAAAAAATTCCATACTTTGTGTTGTCACGACTTTTCGGAAGACAGCTTGTTTTAAGTGGTCAAATGACACAAAAGCTCCTAATTTTTTCTCCGAATCAAAAAAGAGCTTGTAAAACTTGAGGTTTTCTTTCAGTAACACTTTTATAGTTATATAAACAAGGGAATGAAAAAGTGTGGATACAATACCTACATGAATACAGCATCCTGCATGGAATTCTTAGAAACAGGAACAGAACTTATTGGATACTGAAAGACTTTTAAATGTATTTTTAATTTACAGACCTAACCTCGAAGACCCATTTCAAGCATCTAATTCCTAAACTCTTAACCTCAAAAACCTACATATAATTCTCAAAATTGCATTTTTAATATAGACCTCCTTCAAATTTATAGTTGGCTTTGTTACTTAGGGCACCCTTTAGGCCTCATGTCAAAGGAAACATCACATTTAGGTTAAACTCACTGAAATTTCTTCCAGATTTTCTAAGGTTTCAAACTGAATTTGAGGCAGTATCGGTTCCTTCACTCCATCATTTTCCTTAATCCTGTAAAGTCTGTCCCATATTTCAAATTCCTCAGGTGAGAGAGACCAATTCTCATGACAGTGTATTTGCTTTTGGCCTATGGGGGGAAAAACAATAACAGGAAAATGTTACCTACTTTAAGAAAAAGAATACACAGAATAAAAAGAACTTTGTATGATAGCAGCCAAAAGAAAAAATACCTTCTCTGTGCCACAAGCAAAACCAGATATAGAGAATCTGATGTCAGAAACAAGTATCAAAACAGTGTTGTACATGTTACACTTACGGATAAATCTATCTATTAACAATTGTTTTGGGGGAAGGCATCATATAAACAAAGATATAGACAGACTGACAGATATAAATAGAGAGATATACATATATCAAATACCTAGAGGCCCTGAAGACAGTATAGCAAACAGGGAAAGCATATGGCTTGAATTTCTAAATGTGTGTCTCAGAGACCTTGGGGAACAAACTGCAAGTAAGTAAAAGCTTTTTTTTTTTTTCTTCTTTCCTTTTTTTTTTTTTTTTTTTTTTTTTTTTTTTTTTTTTGGTTTTTTTGTTTTTGTTTTTTTTTGTTTTTTTTTTTTTTTTTTTGTTTTTTTTTTAAGTTACTCTTTAAATACTGGAAAGCAACATTAATTTGTTATGACAAAAATACTTGTTAGTCATTTTGAATCGATCTCCTCTATTAAGGACATGCAGATGAATAAGAGGACAGAAACAAAAGTCCTACGAAAATTCCCCAGGAGCAGGGAAAGAAAGAAGTGGCTTGTGAGTTTTATTTAGACTCATAACTGCAAGTGGGAAGTATAGGGCACCTACGAGCACCACTGCTAGATAAAAACAAAATAAGTGCTCATACGGCAGCTTACTGAAGACAAGGCCCTGGTGCTGCTTGGCTCTAAGTGAGTACGCTCCAGTGATGAAGAGGAAATGGGAGTCATTTTTGGCAGTCTGACAGCAAGCCTTGATACCACAGCTATCCAAAAAAATGCCAAATCCCTCAAAACAGCCATCAGTGCCAATAGCAAAGGAGCATCCAAAGAATCAGTGTTAAGTGCGTGTTAAGAATGTGATTGCTTTCAGCCCAGGTGTATGAAGCTCGGAGAAAAATAATTAAGTTAATTCAACAATCCCTCTGCAGACAGGATTGGGGATGAATCTGCAGCCAACACCCTATTCTGAATTAATGCCACGTAAGAGGAATCAGCCTATACCTCTCAATCCTCTCAAATTACAATTGCCAGAGACTGCGTCTCCATAGGACGGTGTGACAATGTTTATTAGAGACTCAAAAACAGATCCCTGAGAGTTCAGAGTACTAGGTTCAAGTCCTGTTCAGAAAAAGTCTTTCACAGCTGGAAAAAACTAACCAACACTGAATTTTTTTAAGGCCATTGATAAAAAAATCCAGAAGATCAATATTGCTACTAAAATATTTTTGACTMAAGTCTAGAAGATGTTATACTCCTTTATAGCTAACACAGTTCAAGGACCCAGTAGAGGAGGAAAAAAGAGAGACCTGAAGGAAAAGAAAATTAAGAACACTTATCAGAAAAGCGTATCTCACAGCTTTTCCTGCTGTTTATAAGAACAGTTAAGTATTAAGTCTGCTCTAGCAGTTAATGTCCAGCACCCACACACCAAGACAGAATATGTCAATCCTGGATTAGCGTGGAGTTCTGGACAGTGTTGCCTGGACTAGGTAGAAAGGAAAGGCCAGAAAGAGTCCTCAGTTGTAACCAAAACCTAACGCCCCTGGTCAGTCCAAAGTGACTTCTACTGCCTCGCTTAAGACTTCATAACCAAGAAGCAAAAAGATGGCCTACCAAGCAACCAAGAATACATTTTCAAATAGCAAGTTGTTAGATAGCTAAAAGCGGGCACCAGCAAAAAACTTCATAGACAAACAGATCTAGTTTGGGTTCCCTCTTGCTCTTGAAGATGATTGTCCAGACAGTGTATCAGAACTTTCTCTAACACCTGTTGTGACGAACCATTGCCATCCAGACACGTCCAGGGAAACAGCAAGAACAACAGATTACTTCAGTTCTCTGTGTTACAGCTCCAGAGGACAACTCCTTTGACAAAGACAAGACCATCCTGCGATACCATCTGCCTAAGTAATACATGGTCCAACATTATACAGGCATGAAGGCCTCCAGCAGCTGGCAAAATTCAGTAACGGATACTCCCCAAAGCTCTGGGCTCAACAACAGAGGTATTAAGCTTCTGTTTCTGAGCAGAATAAATATTTTGGGCTGTCAAGACAATGGACTCTGTACATGAGAAAACACAACAGATCTCCCTGTGAGAGGGAAATGGAAGGGAATCCCCTTGGCAGTAGAGCAATATGGTCCAGCAGGCAGCAGGTTAACGCCTAAATTACAGGTTGCTCAGCTGCTCCCTTCACCAGAAACAATAATTTCTTACAATGCAGGAAAAGGTCTGACCATCAGACCCAAATACATGGATATCTCTGGCTAAAGGAGAGATAGTCTGCTATCAGGAGCTAAAGTCTGCTTTCAAACTCTTTTTCAGCCATACAACCTAGTTGCTGTTACACAGGGAGGGAAACTGAAGCAGATCTCACACTGAAGGAAAATTACCTTAAAGCAAACTATTCTGCAAGTTCTCACTTCTACTTTTTAACATTTTAACCCTCTCCATTGTTGTTCTACTCATCTTAGATGAGGAAACACACCGTAAGCTCTGACAGGACTGACGTTTCACATCAAGTGAAACCTAACTAAAATGGGAAGAAACAGGGACCCAGATAAATATGACTGCTGCCAGCATATCAGTAAAATACAATTTCAGACTTAAGGGCTAGCAAAAACAAAACAAAAAAAMCCCACCTTATATTGTCCGCGTTCACAAACTACAAATTCAAGACTCTGTTCTTAACAGAAGGAAAAAAAGATGTCACAGAGAGTTCTGCAGAGCACTCTGAAATAATAGCTTGCTAAAATACAGGCAAGCTGCCCAGGGAAATAGGCATTTATTTGTACTAATCAGGAATCATTACAGCTGAATATAGAATACTATCAATTTTGCAAATTATGAAGTGTTTCATTTTTACACAAAGCCACAATTCAGAGATTACTAAAACTCACTGTGGATGAAGAAGAGTTCTCAAAACTGAAAGCAAACTTAAGAAAAAGATCCAAAGAAATTTCAAAAATACATTGACTACATTAACAGAAATATATAATGAAAAATAACATATACACTAGTATAGTTCAATTCATAGCTTAGACCACTATAGGTAATATTAGAGCAAAGGTAGGAAGTTTACATTCTGGTGGACAGACTCACTTAGGGAATGTAAAATATCACCAGACACACACACAYCTCATTAATAGCCTACAGATAAGCTCTAGCTTTTTTACAGTATTTTGTGGAAAGCTAAGCTGTATACTATTGAGTAATTGCAAAGTACCAGGAGCTCTTCTTTAGCTCTTACAGAAGAAAATTCCCATCCTAACTGAGAATGGTTAGGCTGTTTGGATACACAGTTGAGAATTCAGTAGGGCCTGTAGCGATAGGACAAGGGGTTTTAAACTAAAAGAGGGTAGATTCAGGCTAGACATAAGGAGGAAATTTTTTACACTGAGGGTGGTGAAACCCTGGCACAGGTTGCCCAGAGAGGTGGTGGATGCCCCATCCCTGGAAACATTCAAGGTCAGGTTGGACGGGGCTCTGAGCAACCTGATCCAGTTGAAGATGTCCCTGCCCATGGCAGGGGGGTTGGACTAGATGGCCTTTAAAGGTCCCTTYCAACCCAAACCATTCTGTGATTCTATGATTACCATGTCCTGTTGAATTTAGTAATTGGCAACAGCATCTCCCCTTCATGCGAAGTAGCACATGCTCATTTTAAGGGTAATTATCTTTAAGAACATTTTATGAGTTACAAATGCAATGTACTACCAAAGACAAACATATCACTAAAATCATTAATGTTGTTTTCCATGTTTTTCTCCAGAACCAAAATATTCTCCTTTCCCTTGAACTGGGAGGAGAGCAAGAAATAGCCTGGAGGGAGAGAAGAAGGTGGATTTAGCCTGTAGCTAGCAGGGAATTTGTCAGTTCTCAGAGAAATAACCTCTGTTTAAAGGCAAGAAAGAAGGAACTAGAAGCACCATATTGACCAGGACAGTATAGCGAGCCATGATACCTCAAATCTGTTGTCATAAACTCTCCCTCTTCTCACTATGAAGAAAGCTGCTGGCGCAAAAGAAACTTTCAACTGTCCAAAGGTTCTGCTGGTTTACCTAAGAAATTATGCACTACTGATGCAGAATAATGCTTCCTTTACTAGAAGTGTGTGAATGTGGGAGAAAGTGGGCAGGGAAGAACAACAGGTAAAGCAACAAGCACAATATTGCTGCTGAGGTCACTTTTAGCCAGATAAAAATTGATACTCATGCTCCCATACACAGCACAAGCGGCTTGTTTGGGGCAGGCATGACAACAGAAGAAGATGCAATTGGTATTTTTGAGAAGTCATGTCATTGGCTGAAAAAAAAATTCAAAACAGGTGTAGCTGAAATAAGTTAAAAAACCCCCACCACCTGATTAGGAAAGTTTTGTGTAGCTATCATCCTGAAAACAATGAAAGGTGTAACCTGAGAAAGGCAAAGGTAAAACACTCTTTTTTTTAAAAACAAACAAACAAACAAACAAACAAAATCTATACACAAGGAAGCAGGCAGGTGACTGAATTTTCAGAAGCAAAAGGCCAGGTGTTGTCTGAATCAGATGAAGACAGTTCTCTACTAAGAAAAGCAGGACAAGACAAAGTTGGTTCAAGGCAGATGTAAAGTGTTTTATTCTTAGCGCAGCACACAAAGCGGTGTGCCTTCCTACTACACGGGTATTGTCAGGACAAGAAATCTGAATTTAAGGCACTGAAGTACATGTGCATAAACACATCCTTGATTAACTGTTTTTTTTTTTTCCCAAACAAAATAAACATTGAAAACAGCAGTCTTCTGCAGTATTTCCGTAGTTTCCTGACAACCACTCAAGAAGGTAATGTGCATTATTATGCATGCTTAATTCAAATAGGAGATGAACTCGGAAAATTTACCAGCCATCCAAAGGCCTTGCCACAACTATATTAAAAGGCACGGGCAACTGGAAAGGCATAAAAAAACCTACAAAGGTCTAAAGAGTAAATAAGGCATTGGTATATTTTAGAAAGAGACAGTAAAAGAAGATTGCATTGTTAAGATAAAAACAGCAATTAAAGAAATAATGTGAAATTGTAAAATCAAAAAAACCCACAGCTATAGACAACTCAAAATTGATACAATCTGAAAAGGGGGGAGTAGAGTAATTGTGAAGAACCAGGAGAAAAAGAATTAACAAAATGAGATTTCACCTAGACAAATGCAATGCAAAAAGAAAAACAAAAGAAATTATTGATAGCTTAAAATGACATTCAGCTACCAGGAACAACAGGGTATGGGAAGAGCACATTTTAATGCATGTTAGCTATTTTTTGCCATGCCTATTGTGGTTTCATATCTCTCACAGAGTAGGGAGATTGGCAGAGAACTTGCAAAGATAATAACGTTAGAGATGATTATCCAGATCTTTCAGCACTTTCACCTTTTCAATTATCTTGTGTGATAGTTATTCTCATTTTATAAAGTAAAAAAAGATGAGCATAAAAACCATGAGCTGTCTCCGAAGATATCTGTTCAGAGATTTTTCCTCCAATGAGTCCAAGCCATTTTAAGTGGAAAACTATTCTTTCTTAAATGCTTTTTGATTTTACTGCACTTACTAATATGCTACTCAATTTTAGCAAACTCTTTAAAAAAAAAAACAAAAACAAACAAAAAACCAAACAAAAAACAAAACTGAGAGAAAAGAATCTCAGATTAGAAGAAACAATATAAGAGGACTGCCGAGTAATGGGATTTTTGCTCTTGTTGCTGTACTTTTTGAAGAAAAGCTCATACAACTGAAGAACACACTTACTTAGTGATGGGGCAAGACAAGAATAATGTGTCCTTCTGGTACTGACAAACAGATAAAATTTATGAAAGAGGTTCTGAAGTGGAAGGATAGTGTAAAATTATAGAAATTGAATGAAATTAAGAAGAACAGGAAACATTTAATTTTGACTAGAAAAGAAGGAGAATGCTTGAAATTACTACAATACTTCTGCCTATGATACTTCAGTTTCTGTGCACATGTATTCTTCCATGGATAAACCTGAAGATCAACTGAACCTCAAGAACAAATGAAAAGTAAGCGAGCATAAATAAGAACATACACAGCTTATTAATTACTGCTAGCTTTTTCAACTTTCTAATGTGGAAGGGGACACTGAAATAAGGAGAGGAGATGCAAAAAATACAAAAAATAAAGACCTTTCTTTCTCTTCTTTTTGAGATTTATCTTGAATATCATTAAAATCAGAAACAGCCACTTGCTTCATACAGTAATGAAGGGGACTTCAACACAAAGCTGGTGCTCAATAATTTGCACTCATGTAACACTTGTTTGCAAGATGGGCAGGCAATCATGTTCATCTTCGGCAACTGATAGACCTCCATGCACACTATGTACTTCAATTGTGGCAGCTGCTAACCTATTTCACACAAAAGGAACCTGGTAATTACAGCCTTTGAAGTGCTATTCCCTCAGCAGGAAATATGWTCAGCATATTATCTTCTTTATGCACTTACTGCCTCTCATTTCTGTTTTCTAGGACAGACTTACAAACGTTCTAAAATTATTATTTTAAATCCATGTTTTGCTCTGCTTATTTTCTTGCAAGTTGTGTCTGTTTATTCCATCCTTGGTTTTCCTCACTGGCCGCCATCTGGGTTGTGCACAAAACCCAAATAAGCATGCCTTTACAGAAGGCTCCAGAAGCCTAATGGGAAACGTCATGATCAGGAGCATCATCACAACTGTGCCACAGCTGTGTCTGCAGCACATGCATACTTACAAAGAGTTTGGGCTGAGGATGGCATGTACAGATTGATTTGTAAATACTATTCTTCTCCATTACATTTCTATCCTGCAAAATGGGAGATAGCATGAACTGTTTTGGAGGCCAAAGGGGAAGCCGATTTTTTTCTGCATGATTTTGTAGCTTGCTTCCCCTTTCTATGTTCAGCCTTTTGTTTGCCCTGGATAGTGTTTGGAAAGAGATCAGATGTAGATTTTGATAGTATGAATTTTTGTGATCAGAAGCATTTAAAACCCACTAACTCTAAAGTCTAACTACTCAGATACTGAAATATGAAGTTTCCCAAGCATTTTAGGAGTTTCTTCCTTCAAGAAGTTGCTGTTGGTCTTTACAGAAAGCACTTAACCAAAGAGATCGAGCATGACAATTTCCAAGCATTTACAAAACTTAGCTCTTTCTTCCTATCTTATGATTTTGTTCAGTTTACTGAGCATTTCAGTGCCATGTAACTGCATCAGCTAAAGAGCCATTCCTCTTTTTAGATTAATTTTCCTCCAAGGGTGTGTGCAATTCATAAATATCCTACCGTTGATTTCTCCTTTTCCTCCCCTCAAAACCCTTCAGTTTTCAAGCATTTCTGTTTTATTGTCTTTTACAAAGGTGTTAGACATACTTTTCTTGTATTAATAAAATCATTAAGCCTAACTGTTAAAGCTCAAAACCAGATTTGGTATAGAATTATCACTAAACATTTAAGTGACAATTATGCCACCTGACATAGGTATATCAGAAGTCTTCAGAAGACATCATTAATATTTGCCTCTTCTGTTCATAGCTGGAGCTTCTGACCTTCAGTCATTGACTCTATGAGAACCTCTATGGAGAAAGATGAAACAAATATCTGATTTGAAGTACAGGTATTTAAGGACAGAACTGTGATTTGAAGATGTTAAAGGAAAAGGATGAGGAATCAAAGCAGCAGTCAGCACAGTATCACAGTCAAAAGGCTACAGCTGACAGAAATTACACTTTTGCTAGACCCAATACTCATGTGAGCATGCAGTTTTGATATGCTGCAATATAACAACATGAGATAGCAGCTTACTCAGTGCTTAGAAAAACACCATAATCCTCTTACCGGTGACATAGGAAAAGAGAGCAGACTTATGCTGGAGGGAACTAGATCTTCTCTCTTTGGAAAGCATTCTTGAATTGCTTGGTTCATATTTTTCAGCAGTAATAAACATTTTATGCAACTTTGGATTTATGCCTTGTGGAATCATACGCGGGCTGTGCTGGTAAAAATGAAGCATTTTGTTTCCTGAAATAGCTTTGTGGATGCTCCTTTTGTTAGACTGGCTTTGATTGTAAGTCTGTAAAAGAGAGGATAAATCATATGTTGTTGGATTGTTTTTTCACATAAATTTGACCAAAAGTAAAAGAACACCTGAGTGTCCATAGGGTTTCTCATTGTTTTGTGTTCTGTCATCAAGATGCTTTTTGGTTTTTTTCTTTCCTCTTTTCTTCCCCAAACACAACTAAAACAAAATATGATGCAAGGCCCTGAGAGCCAACCATATTCTCTCTTCTGTGAATATTGTCTGTTAGGTCAACGTAACTGCTTGTGCAAGTTCTTGAATTGCAAGTTCAAGACTTCCAGTATGCCTCCACATTATGGTAACCAAAGCAGAGAGAGCAAAGGAACAGAAGGACATAGATGAAAACAACAAAGCAATAAGGTTGTATTGAAAATCTGATAATGAATACGTTAAACCATAGCTGCTAAGTTCGGGGTTTTTTTCTTTTTTAAAGAGCTTCCATACTAAAATATCTAACTCAAATTAAATTTGAATTATCATCGTTTTCTGCCTAGGTAAAACATTCAAAGCAAATGTAACAAAAAGCAAGGAAGTACCAAAGAACAGTGATTGTTCTTTAAGTTGCAAACAATACAAAATATAAAACAATGTACAGCTTTTTACACTCTGTAAATAGATCAGAAGTAGGCACAGCACTTGAGAGAAAAAGCAACACAGCCCTTACCTGGGGGAATTTACAATCTGCAATAGATACAGGAATGGTGTAGAGTAGAGTACGTCAGAAACAAAGAAAGGAGGTCTGGTCAAAAAAAAAAAAAAAAAAAAAAAGGCATAAGATTATTTGTAACGTCATACATGCTCCAAGTTCTTTTAATTACACTCCATTTTTATTGCGCAACAGAGAAACCAAGACAAAGATGGAGAAACTAAGGAAAGAAACTGGTCTCCCCTCTGACATTTCTTGTCCGAATACTCTTCTCTGAGTCTCTGTTACAGGTCACCGAGGGAGACAGCGTGCCCAGTTAGGCAGACTAAGTGCTCTGAGTATGGCAGCATGGCAGCTATGTTCTTTTGAGAGAGATGATCTTTGAAAGCCAGGATTAGAGGAGGTGGACATAAAAAGATGCTCTCTGAATAAAACCGGCAGAGGTTAACGGTTAGCTTTATCATACTGTCCCTCAGGCATTCCGATAAATATCTTTTAATCCTAGAACAGGCAAAAAAGTCTTTTTATGGRAAAAAAAAATTGTATTACCAAATTCATTGCTTAGCAGAATTGTTACTTTGCTGTTAGTGAGACAGTATGTTTCCTTTTCCTTTGTTTCACAGAGTGTGTCAGCTTGGCCTGACCGGAGCCTGAGAGGCTGTGAGCTCCCCTGTACCCTTCTCTTTGTACCGGTTTAAATCTGCAGCTAACAGCCCCCTTCCAGACTGATGCACATGAAGCTGAGCTGTCACAAGATGTTAAAAATCCCAAATCAAAACACAGCACATCTCAGAATACAGCCGAACTAGAAAGGTAGAATATTCGTAAGCCGAACGCTCAGGGAACCCAGGGCATTAGCAGGGTGCAACCGCGTGACGTGCGCCGAACGGCTGAGACTCAGTGCGCTTCCACGTGGGACAGCTGAACTGGGCAGGGAAACACGTGGGGAGGCAAGGACCGGAACAGGGTAATAAACACTTCTGTAACAGAAATTCCTGTCAAACGTCAAACTTCCAGACCTGCATTTTCCAATTTTTCCCAATAAAATTTCTTCAAAAGCTTTATAATTGACTTTAAGTGGTTTGATTTTTTAAAAAAAGAAAAACAAATTCCCATGAATTAATAAGAGACCATTAATTACTTAGCTGCGAGTTATGTGATGGGGAAGAATCTCCACATTAACAGATCTGGAAGGAGACTCAATAAATAAAAAAAAAAAAMAAAACAAAACACCACAAAAACACACAAAAACCCCAACAATAAACAAACAAACAAAAACTCCAAGCAAAACCAAACAAACAAGCCAATATTATTCAGCAATTAAATTTATTTCATGATCTCAAAACAAAAAAAAAATTATATAAAATTACTATCCTACCTGGAGGAAAGTTCTGCTTCAAAGATTTCTGAAAAAATCTGAAGAACCAAGTAATTCAACTGCTTAAGTGAAACTCCAAGGAATTTAAGGGACCATTTTAAAATTGCATTACAGAGCAGAGCTTTCAGTAGTAATCAGTCTTCATAAGCAGCACGAGAAAATATCTATTTACAAATACCATTCACTTTTATCATTTTTAACTCTCATCCCTTCAAAGCAGCTTTTTTCCCCTCAGGCAGGATTCTTTGGACCCTCATTTAGAATTAAATCCCTGCTACCTACAGATTTAAACCAGAGGCACAACATACGGAATAAATGGAATAATAGCAAGACTCTGAAATTTTTGGTTTACAAYGAGCTTACACAGATCTCTGACTTCTCTGTCCTGAAACCTGATCCAACTCGGAACCAGCCTCGCAAGTAAACAAAACCAGCGAAGAACAAAATCAATTTTCAGCCAGAACAGTGAGGTGCACCCTAAAAATGGCTTGCATTCCAACAGGGATTGCACGATGAAACTGTAAAGATGCAGGTTCATATTACCCTGCAACCAATCTCACCAACGAGTGATGTCAACAGGGACTGCCTTGCCTCCTCCTACCTAAACCCTGCCCCATCAGCTTCCTTGGATCAGACCTAGCAATTGCGCAGCTGCGGGATGAAGCTGGGCAGCGTGCTGCTACAGCTGAAGATCGGTTCTCCTGGCTCACAGCTCATGTCTTAGATTTCCACTGGTACATTAGCTTCCCAAGGGGCAGCCTGCACTCAGAGATGATTAATTATACTCTGAGTTGAGTGCTGAGGTTCAGGAATTTAGCAAAAGTAGATTTCCACTTAAGCTGATCTCTTCAGACCTCACATGCAAGTCCGCCACCACTAAGTACTTGTCTGAAAGCACAGTGTCGTCAGCAGTTCAGAGCAAGACGCTTCCAGTCCTCCTGCTCTCAGAGATTCATCCCTAACTCTTCCACACGTTGTTCTGTACCCTTGGCAAAAAACTGTATTTTCTGTGTTTCAGTTTATCATTTACAAAATAAGTGTTATTAAGAACAAAGGCTTGAAGCCCTTCACACTGAGAAAGTGCACACAYTTTTAGAATATTGTGGGCTATTATACTTTCCTGTAGGGACAGTTAAAATGTTGCTAGGAGTGCTCAGAATTGCTGTGATTTTTAATGCACGGTACACAGTTTCCTGGAACAGACTAAACAAGTCACTTTGTTTTCCCAGTAAGAAGAAAGCTACACACTCACCCGCTCCTCCCGCCCTTCGGCGAGGATGACAACGATCCTGCCTTGCCGCCTGCGCCCCGTTCGGCCCATCCTCTGCACAAGGCGAATTGGACTTTTCTGAGCGTCAAAGCAGATGATGAGATCAACTTCTCCAATGTCTAAGCCTTCTTCCCCAACACAGGTAGAGACCAGAGTGTTATACCCACCTTCACGAAAGCGCTTTACTACCTGAATAAGCGATTAAAATTGGATTTAACAGGTTAGCCAGAAGGCCCCCTATACACTCTTTGCAGTTTTTCTACGTTCAGCCAGAAGTTGAAAAAGTTAATTTATATTTTAAAGCTACAAAACTCAGTTGTTCTGAATTTGTCAACTACTTCATCGTGATCAAATACCATGCACTAATGTTATCAATATCAACTTATCAAGTCTTCAATTCTAAAATAAAGGAAAAAAGCACACCTTATTCTGACTCCAGCCATGACATTCTTCTAAAATTTGTCTTCCCAACTTTGCAATTAAATGTTTTTTTTTGTTTGTTTGTTTGTTTTTTAAAACTTTGCTAGATCAAAATTTAAGGATATATCTTATTTTTTCTACCTACAAGAAAAAAAAACTCCCCGAAGCAAGTATTTGAATATTTCCCCAGATTTTCAAATATATAAAAGTTAGCATTTGTTAATATAATGTAAATGTATACAATATTTCTACTTATACATTCTGTTCGGTGAGTGCAATTTTGGATACTCTGAAAGCAATTGAACTACACAGGAATTTACTAATGACACTTTAAAGTTCAGTCACTGCCATACAACCTATATCAGTACTCATGTAATTATTTACACAATTAATACTCTTTATCACTATTACCCAATACAAGTCTCATCTTTTCTTTACCTCAAGTTGCTCCTTTTGTGTGAAGCCTTTTGTGCTCTTTCCTGTGGAGTGGCCAACAAACGTCATTACTCTAACAACTGGACTGAGCCGGGAAAGCATTTCTGCAATTTCTTGCACGCTATCTCGAAATGACGAGAAGATCATCACTCTGGTATCCACAGCATCCACAGATGTGCTTTCAGTCGTGACCTGATCTGTTTAATTTTAAAAAAGCCAGAAAAGCATTTTTATGCATGATTTAAAAATAATTACAAAAAAAAAGTAAGGACAGGTCATCCCATAAGCTACACATTCACAGCTCTCATCTCACTTAATGGGAAGATTCTGTCCAAGTATACTGCATTTTGATTTTAAAGACATTTTCTTTGAAAAAAATCAATTTCATTAAGAAAAAAAAAAAGTAAGTAAATAAATAAATAAAGTAGAGAAAACTGACAATTAGGAGCCTCTCAGCCTATTTAGACCAACCTCCCAGAAAATGCTCTGAGATATACCTGCTCAAACAATTCCTCTTTGGAATCAAAGCAGTATTCTGATTTTGGAGAATTTACACCAACTATGGTGAGAATGTCTTACATCTGAGGTACCATTACTAATGTTACTTTGAAAAGCTCAGGTTTGATGGCAAGTGTCTTGAAATAAACTTTAAGATGCCTTCTTCCAAAGAGTCTACAATGTGATTTTTAAATCTGCTACTTAAATGCCCGGAATTAGATGAGGTTAGCAATATATAGCAAAAAAACCCCAATGTTACCATTAGTCTAGGATATAGCACGGTGGAGTAAGAGAGATGTATATCAGCTTTCTATGATTTACTACAGAATGTTGTCTCCAGTTCCACAGCTTAGGATCCTCATGACAGCAGAAATGTGCAAAAACTGCCCTTAATACCATAATCTATTGCTTCTGAATGATCTGTCATCACAACGAGTTGTATCTCTCAGTAGCAAAGATAACTTTTCCCTTTTCAAAGAAATGGGAAAAATAGTTGCATTGATACATGGTTCCTTAGCAAGCTGCCTTTGACCAAACCCACATTTCTTATGTTATACCATCATGGATTTTGTCTTCTGGGTACTCAACTTTTTTTTTCTTCTTTTTTTTAAACATGTAAGGGTATCTGCCTTCATGAGCACAAGCAAAAGCTATCTAAGCAACATGCAAGTCTTGAACAGTCAGCTTCTCTTTATCCTATCCAAATACTAAAACAACATGCCCATTACTGCGTGCTACAAAGTAAAAACCTAGTATGTTAAAAAAAGAGAATCTTTAAAAGGATATAATGAATTACTGAAATTGGCACAGATTGCATGCATTACCTAGACATAGCCCTCAGATGAAACGAGACAGATTCCCAGGGACAAAGATCTCCTCTTTTACACAATTCTCCACAAAACACCTTTCTCATTAAAAGAAAGGTTAGACAAGGAATTAAGATTCTCAAGACTGGATGTGTAAAAACATGTTTCCTTGAACATACGAAGAACAGTCACTTGGTGCTTCACAACAGTTTCACGCTACACCTGTAATTCCAGCATCAAGCTGTTTCTTGAAGTTAAAGCATTAAGTATAACAGATAAGTATATGTATCTTTCTGATCAACTATCAGAACTCCCGGTTTAGTTTTTAGTTGTGTATATCTACATGCAGAAATGCTTTCAGCAGCTTAAGTCAAAAAGGAGAAGCTGAAGCTAACCATTTTCCCCATTTCTTTTTAAGATGAGCCTTGAATTCACAGGTAGACTATGAAGATGGCTGCCTCTGGTCAAAACAAATTTCACTCTTGAGGCTGACAGCCAAGGAGGTTAGACAAAAGGATCTCCAGAGGTCCCTTCCAACTAGTCTAAATTATTCTATGACATTCATAGAATCATAGAATAGTGTGGGTTGGAAGGAACCTTTAAAGGTCATCTAGTCCAACCCCCGGCACTGTTTCAGTAAATTGCAGGTGATATGGGAGGTCATCTGTCAAGTACAGAAACCAGTCCCCAGTGAAGGCCTAGAAATGAAATGATGAATATGATTCAATATTTTTAGCTAGAAACCAGACAATTGCAATGCTGATATAATGTGTTCTGCATAATTTGCCATCCTGAGCAGACTGACAAGCTATGTATTTCAGAATAAGTGCAGGTTGGATATATCTTACTTACATGAGTTCGTATTATTCTCCTCCACTAACTTTATTCTGAACAACATTATTCTATATCTATTTTTAGCATATTCTCATAACTTGGAAGAGCGATAATGCTCAGTAGCAGCTGTCCCTATATTGTAAAAAATGTTATACTGCTGCCATTACCTCCTTGACCTTATCCAAAACCAGACTTAGAAAATTCAAGACATTAGCAGCCCGTAATCAATCTGACAAGTAATCCAGGTACAGAAGATTAGCTGGGAGAAGCTCATTATGCTGAGCCAACATTTCTTAAGGGCTGGCCAGAATGTTATTGTGCACTTACCTGAATTGCTGGTAAGTGCATCTTGCAAAGCAGGGGCAATAGCTCTGTGGTCAGGAAGCTCAAACTCAACCTGGTTGATCACTAGTTAGAAATGGTTCAGAGTTTGCATAGGCAACTTGGCACTACTCCCGTAAGTTCTCATATCAGAGGTTTCATYTCAAATGGAGGAAGAAGAGCTGGTGTTGTTCCCGATATGTCTAATGACTTAGGTCATTAATACTCTCCTTTTCTGTCTCAAATGTAGGGCTTTTCAAGGAATATGCTTTGCAGAAGTAGTTATTGGTTTTAAAATTTAAACAGGCATGAACACAGTAAATTATGATTCAGAGTAGTTCAGTAATGCRTAATTGGAACAAAGCAGAGTTAAGTTCAGGGGCTTTGTTTGCTTGTGGTTTTTTTTCCCCTAGAGATTCTACACACTTGCACGAGTTCCTGAAACAAATACTGAATGTATTTTCCACTGCTCACATAATGATTTAGGCTATTATTTCAGAGCCTTCTGATGGAGCAAAGATACATGTGATTATGTTTGGAATCTTAGTAAGTACTCAAGATTTTATTGACAGACTCATGACAAATTTGTGTCTGGAGGAGGGAGAAATCAGAACATGGGTGTGTACTCTATTCAGTCAAAGTCCAAAACCAGAATTTAGGGTGTAGCTACTTGCATACGTGTGAATTTAGAGTTTACTTGGAAGAATCAGGGAGTAAGGGTAGATATACAGGTTTTGGGTTATTGCTCAGAAGGTATCATCAGAGATGCTATGACACAATGAATAATAAGGCAGATAAATAAAATCAGTGTCTCACTATTTCTGTCAACTGTCTGGTGCATTTGGGTTGGAGATGCATAAGCTTAGGAGACACAAGCTGGAGCTCACTACATTCCTTAAGTTACTAGAATGCCTCCAACTTTGTGATCAGACTGCGAATTGTAAAGTGCTTTCTAGCCTTGCATTATACACAAAGATTTCAGGATCAGTTGTTTGTACTTGCTTTAAATTTAACTACATGCATCTAGAGAACTGTGTTCAGGACACTGCTTTATATTACCCATGGCCTTGCCTTGCATGTTAGTTATGAGGATAAAGAAGGTTACAGGGATCAGGAGCAAGGAAGGACAGCAAGAAAACCTAACATGCCCAGCTCAAGATACGACTAGATATGCTACTGCAGCTCACCAATTATGCTACAAAAGATTATGTATTTCTTCCTGCACAGTTACTGTAATTTTGTATTTATAACAGTAAAGACTTACGATTCATGCCTACTCAATTCTGAGGTTCATGCACACAGACACAAAACACAACAYCAAAACATTTGTATATTAATTACCTGTTAGTAATATTAAGAGACATGTCTGACCAACATTGCAAGGAAAAACATATCTGATGTGATTCATATGACAGCAAAATCCATGCTATCAAAAGAAAATGGAAGAGTATTAAATAGGAAACTAAGTTAAAGTAACTCCAGTACAGAATACAGAATTTGAAAACAGAAGGCAATAGCTTAGAAAGATGTTGTTACAGGAAACAAGACAGAGGCATGGAGGGAGGCAGGGAGGACAGAGAGAAGTATGGATGGAAAGGGGAAAAAATAAAGGAAGAAAAAAAAAAAAAGAAAGTAATTTGATTAAATGCATTTGGACATATTATAAACTAACAAAAACAGAAATGAAGAAACCTGAAGTTGCCTAGACTGCTACTAGAAAGTCACAGTCATTTAAAGTGTATTCTGAGAATGAAGCATCTAAGATAGAAAAAATAAACAAAAAACAAAAAAGAAGGGCAGGCCAGAAATTATCAGAACTTCACAGAGCACAAAGATCCAAACAGACAAGGAAAAAAGTGAAGAAGTTGCAAAAAAAATTGTTGTTACTGATGTCATCATTCCAAAAGCAACAACTGGATCAAGAAGCTGAAACTTCCTAAAGCCAGAGATGTCTGAATGATTCATAATATTTTGCTTCACAATCTCATGCTACTGTATGACATTTTTTTTCTCCCTTTCGGTCAAGATGAAAAAGAATGAGAGAAAGATGAATGTATAATTGAAGGTTTTAAACTTCGAATCCATGCCTCAGAGTTTGCCATTCTTAGCAACAGGCTGGATATCAGACCTTTTATCCTTAAGCTCCATAACTACATTGCATCTAACTTTGCAGGAGGTAATGGTAGCACTGTACTGAGAGATGGTTTCCAGAACAAATTCTGTGACTATGAAAATCATGAGACATAGTAGCACTAGGAATGAGTTTACTATCACTGTTTTACTAAGCTGGTAGAACAGTTTCTATCAAATTAATAATGATAGCTTATAGAATGTTTTTTCTTAAAGAAATTTTATGGTATAGTTCTTCTAAAGAGGACTTTTCCACACAGAAGATATACAAACATACAAGACAATAAAGAAGCACTTGAACAAATTAGGAAATAAATCAGTAAGATATTACTTGTTTTCATCCACAGGTTCAACTGTTCAGATACATTTTCTTTGCGTTGTTAGTACTTACCAGAACATCCCTTTTTCCAGGATTTGAAGTGTTCTATTACAATTTCCTCCAATTTCCTTAATTTTGGATGGCTGTAGATAAATTCCTTTTTATTTTCAAACACTGAAAAGCAAATGAAGCAATTAAAGATGTAAGTAAACAAGCAACAAGTATGAAGGTTTAGTGAACTTAATTTCCTCCCATTATAATTCTCTGAGTCAGACATACAAATTCCTGACACTAGTTCTAATTTGCATTCACCTAAACAAACAAATCAGTAAGCTACTTATAGAAGCACATTTGTTAAACCCAGTTTTTGAGAAAGTGTTGTTACTTTTGTTACAGTCACACTGTAAAAGATATATAGTCAAACAGTAATATTTTAACTTTTTGTTTTAAATCAAATTAAAAACTTCAAACATAGGAAACTTGTTTGAAGGTAGCTAAAACCCCTGAGAGAAGATAGATAAATAAATAAATAAATAAAGAGTGTGGGGTAAACAATYTGGAATAAAGAATGCTAGCCAAGTGTATCACAACGAATACCTTCCTGCATCTACAAACTACGTAGAGGTAYCTACTGTTTCATTTAAACAGAAAGTAAATATTCTGTCCCTAAAAGGGAAATACTGACCTGTTTTACTCTTGTAAACATTTCCATTCACTGAAGCCAGAGATGTGTCTGAAAACATGTCTCTAAGCTGCTGATATAGCTTCATGAAGTCCTCATTACGACCAAGTTCATTCTTTGTACGGGTTAACCCTTTGTAAACAGTTGAAATATTATAGTATTTAATCTCCAGAGTGAATATAATTTTTGTTATCCAAAAGACAAGCTTTCCCAGAAGTAGCAAGCTCCTTTCAAGAGCTGAAAGATACATGTTAACTTTAGAAATTGTAATAAACATTGTTTGGCATCAATATTTTTTCAGGGAAGATGCCATTATAGAATTTAAACATGAAAACATGAATTTAAACATGAAAAACATATGTATGAACAGAAGCCTGTCCTGTGGATAAACTAAAAAGTTTTACATCAACCATTTAGCACCAGAAAAGCCATTCAACCCAGAAACATTGAGGGTGGTGAGACACTGGAACAGGATGCCCAGAAAGTCATGGACGCCCCATCATTGGAAGTGTTCATGGTCAGGTTGGTCGGGGCTTTGAGCAACCTGATCCAGTTGAAGATGTCCCTGCCCATGGCAGGGGGGGTTGGACTAGATGATCTTGAAAGGTCCCTTCCAACCCAAACCATTCTGTGATTCTATGATTCTATGAAGTGCTGCCAGTTACTCAAAGAGAAGGGAACCTAGATGAAAAGCTAGAATTAACAAGTTTCTTGAATGATTTTATGTCAATGTTGAAAAGAATTTTGTTCTACTCA
The DNA here is from genome assembly GCA_035582835.1 of Phoebastria nigripes. NCBI lineage: Eukaryota > Metazoa > Chordata > Aves > Procellariiformes > Diomedeidae > Phoebastria > Phoebastria nigripes. The sequence goes on from JAYKAV010002916.1 coordinate 290,598, forward strand.
AACCAGAAATCAAACTTACCAGAACCAGTACAGAAGATATATTTATTAGAACTATTTTCCATCAGTCATCTTTCAGGCAGTTGGACTAGATGATCTTTGTAGGACCCTTCCAACTAAAATATTCTATTCTATCCTAGTCAAATATCCTATCCTAGTCAAATATCCTATCCTAGTCAAATATCCTATCCTAGTCAAATATCCTATCCTAGTCAATAGCAGACAGGGATTTAAGGAATCTGAGAAACTAGGAAATACATTAAATGCTCTCCAGTGCCTACGTCTAACAGCAGCACTATACCATCAGAAATGTAAAAATCTGCATGTGTGAAAGTAATAAATTGTAAAAAATGTCAAAAGCATAAGATTAATGAGAAATTATTAGCACATGCATACTATAAAAATATATTCTATAGATATTCTATAATATGAAGCAAGCACTGTACGCTTTTGGTTCAGACGTAGGACAAAGCAGTGTCATTTTAATTAAGCAGTGCTGTAGGCGAAGTAGCTTCTGTAAGTTACCACACAGTTACACAGCTAAGTGTAAACCAAAATGAAGCAAGAAACCTGAGAGGCATACCACGGGGTAATCTGAACAGCTGGAACCTTCCCTTCCCACATCCAGTGTTTAGAAGACACTTGCTGTTGGACTGACATTGCCAAGTGGAAATTTTCCCCCTCAAAAAAGATGTCAGTACCAAACCAGGTCTTCCAGATAGTGATGACAACCCAATGGATCTAAAAGTGACTGTGGAGAGTTGCAAAAGACTCACAATAGTCAGCGATAGAATTAGGAAAATAAACTGAGGTCAGAACAGAAAACAGCTTTCTATTTTGCTTAGTGAGCATGGAAGATGTTGCACAGCTAGGATACAAATTCTAGTGTGATGTGCCCAAATCTGTAATCTTCTGGCAAAGACACTTACAACTCATGCATACATGAGTTTTGCTATAGGGGAAGGAATTGCTTTACAAGACCAAACGATTTCTCAATTTAAATTGTTTAATGATTATTCTCTATCTCTCCAGAGATATTACTACCACTTACTCCAAGTTCTGTTTGTGCCTTATTTTTTTCAGAACTGCTGCCATATAAACACATTTGCTTTCCCAAATATACTCTATCTTTAACATTGCGTTAACATATTTCCAATAGGAATGAAAGGGAACAAAATACCAATTACATTTGCAACCCATCCGTTACATAAGCTGCTTTGTGCAAAACTAGCCATACAGATGAGGTAAATTAAATGAGAAGGAGTAGGGACAAAAAGAAGGATGTTTCTGAAGACATTTCACCTTTTGATCCATCCATAATTCCACAAAGGTAGATAAATAATGACCGTACTCCCATTTGCAGCAGCAGCTCATAACCATGATATAAACTGATACAAAGTGCAAAATCTCCTTCAATTATGCCTTGATGTATTCCCTGTGAAAACAAAATAGATGCATCATTAAATTAGGAAGTCGATAAGCAGCAGGAATCATACTGCAATTCTTATGACAAAAATAAGATTGACATCCGAGAAATAGAGCCAAAGCACAAACTAATGCACAGCGAGTAGTCTGTCTACTAAAACCTTCAGGAAACAGGTTACACAATTCTTAATGATCAATGAAGGCAATCTTTTTCCACCTTCAAGATGATCTCTAAAATACCTGTATTATCTTCCAAGATTAGCTCATTACTTTCCAATGCAGCAACACTCAAAATCTGACAGCTGAACCATCCATCAGTATTTGGCAAAATTTCCAGCACATCTACCCAAGCTACAAAATTTAAGTTAGGAAAGTTGTCTTGCCTACTGTGAAGTGTATTTCCAATGTTCTTTTTAAGGTACACAGTCTTTTCTTTCTTTTTTTTTTTTTTTTTAAGGTAATATTCTTTTTTAAGTTTGCAAAATTTGAACACTCCATGACAATTTACAGAAAAATAGGGGCAGTAATGTAGTTTTGAGGGGAAAGTGTAAATTTGGCAATCAGTAATTACAATCTAAGTTCTCAAAACAATTCCAGTTCGGAAACGGAGTTCTTCATCTCTTCCTTAACTTTCCTGTATTAGCATTAAGAAATGTGAAGCAAGTGGACATGTTTTATTCCAGGGCTAAAAATAGAATGTTACAAAGGAAATCTAACTTAAAATGCATCAGGAAACTTTGTACACTATGGAGTATTACTATTTATTCACTACTTTAATAACATGAAATAAATAAAGACATTTACCACATTTTGTGAAGATGGGTTTTTTCTATATTGATCTCTTGCTAGAATTATCTGGTACTTTGTAAGGCTGGGAATATCCCGCCTTGCTAAAACTCCTATTTTAATCAGGCGTCCAGCAAATGTTTCTAGCACCTGCAAACAAAACACAGAAGTATACAAGAGATGTGAAGGTATGTATATTTAGCCCTTTATAGTAGTTTTATTTTTACAGATCTTACACAACAGAACACAAGCAACTCATTTATTTTATTTGAAACATAGAATTTTTCAGAACAGCCTGTACTGATTTCTGAATAATTTGTTACTGTGCCAGATGACAACCTGGTGCTCTGCCTCACCGTGAGGTTCTCCACGATTAGGATGTTTCTAGGCTAATTTTCAAGATTTTTTCTAAGACCAGCAGAATCTTTACAACTTGGTTCCCTAAGGATTTGTGCCCTCCATCCTATAGACAGACATCCTCCTGCCCCCAAGATAACCCCATATCCATCAAATAACTGAGAAGTGGAAACACACACTGTGCTTTTGTAACCGCACAAGTACTGACCGAGCAGAGAGGAAACAAAACAGGACGTGTAGCCAGCTACTGAACTCACGCTGCAGTTCCCTCTCTTACTGTTAACCCTAACTTCAATGGCATTTTAGTCTCAGGAAAACCTGTGTTCATCTTTGAGAAGTCTAAATTACTGCAGGCAGAAGACTAGCCAACAGGTTAGAAAGTTGTGTGTGGAAGGGATGGGAGTCGGGAGACGTGAGCAGAGAGGAATGAGTGTCCGGCAGATGGGCCCGGCACAGCAGCATGCCCCATTTCCTTCGGAAGCCATGCCAAAAGACAATTTGTTTTTACACATCACATGTACCTGCTTTCCACATCAGTGAAACAAGGGAACTGACCTGCACTAATTCATCTTAATCCTGTTTTTCCTCTTTGTTTCTCAGCCTTAGGTGGTCAGGATTTTTTTCATAGACTTAGTTTTGCATGAGCACTAACTCTGTAATAATTGGAGTAATCAGATTTCTTCTACAGAAATTACTTACAATCTGTTGGCCCACTTGGCTAGTAGCACCAAAAACATCTTAGTGCATAATAACAAGCTTCTCCAAAGGCGGTCTTGACTTAGTTTGACAGCAGATAGTTCCTGATAGCTGCTTACATGCATACAGTGTTCCCCAAGTTTTCTGGGCTTTTTAACACCAGTTCAGCTGAACTGCGCTAAGAAGGCTATAGCATAATAAATGCCTAATCCCTTTATTGCTGTTCTTTCAGCCCACTGAAAATCAAGTCCAACTGAACCAATAAAAACAGGTCTAACTTTCAGGCCTCAAACAATACTGATCAAAGTATGTCTTCAGCTTGCAAAGACAAAATGCCCTAACAGGAAAAGAAAGTCAACTGTAAAAGTGCAATGCATGTTATACACCAAGTAACAACACGCCATTTGTCTTCTTCACACATTTAGTGTATGCTGGGTTTTTAGACCCTGTTAGGATGCACAAATGTTATTAGCAACCACGCTCTACTCATACCCCGTCAATGCAGTGGCAGCTTAGTTTAACTCCTTCTCTCTGCTTGCTTTGATTATTTCTATAGTTCGGTATTCCTTTAGCTTCTTACTCTGTGTACAGTGCCTACGTGGCACTAAGTGGCAAATCCTGAGCAAAGGGGTGGCAATAATTGCCATCATCAACTACAGCAGCATTAATCCCCAAAGAATCAAAAATGCAAAGAGAACTTTGGAAGCGTGAAGGAAAACTTGTGAAAGCACCAGCCAAACTGGAGAAACAACGTGCTGGGGAATTTCCATGCTGCCCGCTCCATGCTTGCAGGTCTTTCAAAAACAGCTAGCTGGAGTCAGCAGGCTAAGCAGATTATAACAGATAAAGGCTGCTGAGAAATAATAGAAATGAAGCTTAAATTCTGAATGCTCTGGTGCATCTTAGGTTGCTCCTCTTCCCTACTCTGGGCCTTCAGACTGGGATACCACATCTCAGGCAGCTTGCTGCTGTTGCTCAGAGGAAGCCAGCTCGGCTCATCTGCTCCTGGCTGGAAGGGAAACGGGCGATGCTCGCAGGAGCAGCCGGGAGGCCACTGGGAGCAGCTCAGAAGGCAGGGCAGTGCTGAGGAGTACTGCCCGCTCCACRTCTCTTGGGGGAGTTGATGTCAAACCAGCTGTGCAGACTGAACACCCACCTGCGCCGAAGAGCCCCCAGGCACTTCCAACCCCCGTCTTCAGGTCTACCTTTACCTACAGGGAGCCTGGGTCATGGCCTCACACAGCTCCCCAGGAAAAGCAAAGCACAGTCAAGAGACTCCATCACGAAGCATTCCTGCTAATTAAGACTAATGGATTAATTAGACCAAATAAACCACTAACACCACTAACAACAAGCAAACACCAATTGGAAATGACAATATTGCTAGGAATTTCTGTAGGAAAGGAAAAAAAAAAAAACAAAAAGAAATCAATGATCTTTTCTTAAAATACAGTCAAAAACATTCACCAAGCCACTTGGAAGTCTAAATGCACAAGAAATTAATTTCTCATATTTGGTTTACTTTTAAGAGTTTAAAATTCAAAACTTCGTCTTTAACCAAACAGTTTATTATTGTTATGTTGGTTTTAAGTCTGGCCTGTATCTGACAAGTCACTGTCAAAGGACAGAGACAGAAATGTCTGTGCCAGCTTAAAAAAAAAAGGTATTTTTTAAAAAAAAAAAAAAAAAAAAAAAAGGTTGACCATGCAAGGGATAACTCAGTGCTTTTAATTTAATGGAATGCCTCTGAAACAGCACTTTACCCTCCCATCAAACTTGAAACAGTTGGACATAAGGACACTTGAAATGCTGAAGATCAAGCTTAAACTATGTCTCAAGTAGTGGAAATGGAGTCAGTCTCTGAACACAAATGTTTCTCTAGAAAAGAAATTAATGTTTTCATTAAAAAGTAACGCCCACATAATAAACCAGTGCTGAAATATTATACTTATTTCCTATACTTGCTGCATAGCTTTTTTAAAAAAAAAAAAATTTCCATTACATGTACTTTTGTGTTTCATCCCTTGACCTGGTTTAGAACATGTAAGAAAATTATAGTGTCACTGTTTGCTCAATGTACACCCCTGTCTGATTTAATCACCTTCTGCAAAACAAACCAAGAAAGACTATTATGAAAGACAGCAGGATCCAGTCACCTGGAGCTTCAAAACTAATAAGGAACAGTAAACATAACCTACTTAGAAGAGATACAGAAACAAGCACTACTCAGAGTGATTACATTTATCTTGCCTCCATACCTTTATTTTTAATTAAAAAGATAATACTTCTGGAAAGTCTCCTCAATCTTTCCAAAACATTTAAGTGTTACATTACCCGTTTAAAAACAGAACCGTAGAATTAATTTAAATTAATTGCTTACTAGGACTCATGGCTTTTTCTAGCTCACTAAATTGAGTTCAAAAAGCTCACAGGTTTACTACCAATATATAAAAGACAACCAGTAAAATTATCCCATACTGCACTAAACTTGCCAAGAACATAAAGGTTTTTGCTGAATGAGGTATCTTCCCCAGCAAATCAGGCTGATTTTTTGAAGCTTGTACCTGAGGTTAGCTTATGACCTGCCGTTTGGAGCTACGGCATTAGCTGAGGACTACCATGTGTATTATAAGCAGAACTAGCAAGGCAAAGAACTGTTACTGTTTCAGCTACACCTCACTAAAAACTGCTATTAATCTTTTTTCTCTTGGCACAATAAAAAACAAAGGCTCTAAACAAACGACCCAGCCTAATTATTTTACTGCAGATTTGCAAGCATTCTTTACCAAAGAAAAACAAGAAATCTCCCACACATAAGTAACTGTTTGTATTGTATTTCTTTTAGAGCATAGAAGGAGGCGGTTGAGAGAAACTAGCCACTAAGTAGACTGTATCTTCACAAAACGAAGACTGAGAAGGTCCACTTCTATCCACAGGAAAGGCAAAGTGCCAGGAAGCTCTCCACAGCGCTCCCAGCCTCGACTGACGGACCTGGTAGGGTTTATACAGTCACACTGCACTTAAATAGAGCTGCCATTCCCCTTCACCTCCTTCCCCTGCTCTCCCAACTCACCCGGCTCCAGCATTTTCGATGCACAATATGCCACAGACCCCTTCCAAACATGCTGGGGCAGATGCAGAATTGGTGTGCAAGAAAATGAGACTACGCTGTGTGCCGGTGAGGTAATATCACATCTACAGCTGTGGGGGAACGTTAACGTGCCCCACTGACACACTGGTCTGCCTTAACAAGGGACTGCTAAAACCAGGAGCAGGGAAGTAACTCAAGCAGCTGCACAACACAAATCCAGATTTTTGTTGTGGTCATGCACCACACGGACATCACGCTGCTCCTGCTCTCTGCTCCAGATTTTCAAATTTTCAACAAAGGGAGCAAAGAGACTTCTTCCAGGCTCTGGCCCCACCACCCATAGCTGGAAAGGCAGCTCAGAAGGTGTATTTATCACAGGTCTTCACAATAGAGTTGTGATCATACTGTCCTAGGGGAGAGCAAACAGATTTTGCAGGAAGGCATGAAAGCAACCAGGGCCTTCTACAGCTCCAGGGAAGAGCAGCCCCAGTGAAGGTTACATGAAGATCTAGAGCATTCATTGCTTTGTTTTAGGACTGAAACTAGAAAGGTTTGGGTTTCACAAAGTGTGCTACTTTGAGAAGTATAAGTGCGATAACCTAATATTCCTGAAAGTAACTTCCAGGAGGAAGTCCCAGGAACAAACCATGTTTAGTCTCTGCCAACTGTAACTCCAGGTTGAATGAGAGAGTCTTGAGACTCCATCAAAAAAGAAAGTACCTGGCGATCCCAGCAGCGATCAGAGAACCAGCCAGCCCCACAGCCGTAAGAGCGTGTCTCACGGATGAGCTAGGGCAGCTTATGCAGATACCCTTTCACTTTTCAGGCACACAGAGTACATAAAGTTTATGTACAGAGTGAGAACAGTTTATTGTAACATTTGGTGAAGCCTCTCAAATCATAGTATAGTACATCAAAGAAGGGAAGGAGGAAGGGAAGGAGGACAATTATTAACAGAAGAAAAAGTGTGGGTTTATGGCAGAGAAGGCAACTGAGAAAGGCATTTGGAGCTATGGCTAGTGCTCAGTTTTAGTTATTCTCCCTGTAAAACTTCAGAGTCATGCCAAAGATAGAGAAAACCTAAACATGATGGAGAAAAGTGCTGTTTTGTGTAAGCTTTCTACTCACATTTTCTTACCTTTCCAATAATGAAAATAAAGCAACAGGGACACAGCAGGGTATAGTGTTTTTAAGCTGATCTTGTAATTCTCCAAAACCAATACTGATCAACCTAGTAATGATCTTGGCACCTCTGAAAGTTTTGTTGTCAAGTTTATATTAACTCATTCAGCCACTTCACAGTCTTCCCACTCTCCAGGGATTTGTTACGCATTGAATGTATACTGTTCTTCTCTGGAAGCTGGTATTCATCAAAAAGATACAATAGTTTGTCCTCTTTTAACATCTTGTTTTTTCTCCTATTACAGCATTTTTCACTTCTTAAAAGTTACAAAAAAAGACGACCTACAGTTTTTACTTTTCAATTAATTTCACTAGGAACGTTTTTACTCTCTTACTTGAGGAGTTATAAGTAAGAAGTGGCTTTTCTCTATCAATCTGCCATTCAGTAAGAGTAAATGTCATCACTCTGCCACAGGACAGAAAGAAGCATCCTACTGAGGATGTTTCATATCCTCAACTTGCAAGGCTGAATAATTGTTTTTCTTTTATATTCAGAGATACAACCTGCCAGGAAAGCACCAAGAATACAGCACTAACAAAACCATATTCTCTCAAGAGTGACTATTAGCCAGCAGTCACACACAAAGTTAACAAGTTTGGGGGAAAAACACAAAATACAGAAAAAAATCAGTTTTGTTCAACTCCAGTAACAATCAGTTACTCTATTAGTCTGAGCTGACAGCAGCATCTAGACACAGACCACGATACATCTTCACTACTCTATCACATGTAGCCCTTTGTACGTAATTACTAAGCACATCACAAACCAAAACCAAATCAAATACACAAGCAGTAATCTGTGCAGGTGGATATTTAAAATAGGATCTTAAACTCCTACTAGCCTCTTTCTCACAGGTAGCCAGTCAATACTCAGTAGCATTTCTCACAAACAGAGAAATTTGGCTGTGATTTTAGACAATTTTTCTGGTTGTTGGGGTTTTTTTTGTTTGTTTTTCCATCTCCAGCAATGATGCTTTGCAATCCTCTAAGCAGAAATAATTTCATTTAAGCAACTATTTATTCTCATAAATGATGCCTGAACAAAAGAGTTGGGATGGTTTTCTGTGAGAAAGTGTCAGAATTATTCATGCAGGACAGGCAGAGGAAAAGCCTCCACACATTGCCTCAAAAAGTCAGGTCTTCTCAAGAATAATGGTTTCCTGGAAGAAATCTTCAAGAGCCAGGATGCCCTCACTTGGTAGTAATAATCCAACTTCTAAAATTACGTGGAAAATTCCTTACCCACAAAACGGAAGTCAGTGTTTGCACTGTACTGAAGTGTAATTTAAGACACTACCTGTAACATGGATCGATTCACGTTGTGACTTACTTCAAGGTACCTACCCACAGAAATGTAGCTGCCCCATGATGAAAGTTCAACAGCGTCTTTGTGATGAAAGTCTAGTAATTGTCAAAAAATACAGTCCACTTCAGCATGTTTTCAATGAATCTTGCGATTCTGTACACTAGGTAGTTGACCATGAAATCAAATCATCAGACAACCGAACACTTAAGCAAGTATCATCTCCAACATTTGTCAAGGGTTTGCCTTCTCAGTGAATTTCAGATCAGAGAAGAGTCTGTGATGCTGACACATTGCCCACAACTAAGAGGCCAAACGTCCTTACGGTGGAACTACCTGCCTCACTTACTGCAACCAGTGCATTCCGCTTTTCTGCAAAAAACCCCCACATGCTCAATTCACTAGGAAAGAACTGTTCTCTCAGGATATTTCCACTGGCAGTTGTTCCTCCATTTGCAAATTCTCAAAGAAACAACAGTCCTCGGCTGGTCAGCTTTGGCTGACAGAAAAAACACTTTATAGAAACTGCAGAATTTTAGCCTGTAGTGTCAGAAGTACACAGTCAGGACTTGCACATCTCTGGCTTCTAAGGCAATTAATACTTCATTGTCACACCAAGATCAGTCCCTGGGGTTAGGTAACCAAAGCTGAGCCTGGGAGAAAGATACTGATCAGAAGAAAAAAAAATAAAAAAAGCGGAGGGGGAGATTAAGCATCACATCACAGAGTCAACAGTTACATCCCTAACCTTTGGTCTCCTCCTGCAAGTGTCTCAACAGTGTATGGGAGAGGACTATTTTCCTATTATTCTAAAATTCTAAAAGCCCAGAGGTTCCCCTTTCCTGCCTGCACAAAAAGGACCACAACACTTATTTCATGTTAAAGTTGGAATGAAAGACAACTACAAATAGAACCACATGCTCCACAGAGACCCCTGGTTCAAATTCAGATCCTGCTTTAATTGTCACAGCCATCCCCATAACAGGTCTGCTCTTCTACCTCTTTCTCATAAAGGCTTGCCTCAGCAATGGCAAAATTCTGCAGCCGTCAGCTTCCAAAACTGGACTTTCAATACCAAAATGACCCATGGCTTTTGCACTCCTAACTGGAGCCGGTTTGGAATGACCTTGCAGACAGTCCTGAATAAAAGGAAAGATCTGTCTTTCAAGCATAATTTGAAAATATTAGAAGAAAGTCACAATAAAGAAGGACTAACAGGACATGAAGAGCAGTGGGGAAAAACGATGATGAAGAGAATTGCTAGGAAAGAGAGCATGAGTTAGTAGCGAAAAAACATATAAAACACAAACTTCCTTAAAATCTATAGTGCTTTGATCCTACAGCACCGGGTGAAGCTACAGAGCATCAGGACTGCTAGGAAAGTAGCGCGGGCGGTGTGCAGGCACCGCCGTGCCACAGCTCTGCCCTGCTCCGCCAGCCCTACCCCCGGACGGCACGGCACGGCACGGCACGGCGCACCTCCCTCCCTCCCTCCCTCCCTCCCGCCCCGCATGCCCCGGCGGCAGACGGGCAGAAGCGGGGGCCGCCCCTGTGTGTGCCCCCCCGCCCTCAAATCCCCGGGCAGGGCGAGCCCTTCATAAAGCGGCGCGGCGGCGGCAGCGCGCCCAGCCCGCTCCCCGGCTCGGCTCGGCGCGATGGAGACGGGCGGGTGCCGCATGGGCGGCGCGGAGCCGGGCGCCCCGGCGATGATCACGCTGGAGGACCTGGACGGGATGGCGGAGGAGAGCCCCGACTCGGCGTACCACAGCAACGGCAGCAGCCTGGAGGAGGAGGCCGAGCGCATGGAGGACGAGGAGCAGGAGCGGCTGCTGAGCTACTGGCAGAGCGTGGGCAGGGGGCACCAGGTGGACGTGCCCCGGGGTAAGAGCGGGCCGGGGCGGGCCGCAGGCGGGCAGCGCTCAGGCCGGGCTAAGCCGCTTACGCCCACAGCAGCCTGCTGGGCTTTAGGGGATTAGGGAGGCGGTATTTCTGAGCTCACCGGCCGGTGCCGTAACCTTCCCAGTTATTTCTGACCTTCAGTCGCAGGCTGTCCCTCCCGGCAGCTCCGTGCGCTATACCGATGCTGGTGACAAGTTCCCCAGCGGGAGCCCCCGCACGCCTTTCACGCGGGGCCCTGCGGTGCCACGGCAAGGCTCTAGCACCTGCAAACCTCTCCTGTCTCCAGAGAGCCCAGAGGGAGCCTGTCCTCGGGGCTGGGACCCGGCTGTCTCCCTAGAGGGTGTGGGGCCGGGGCCCCATCTGCCCCCCTTCACCTCCCCAGCCGCCCCCCAGCCGCGCCAGCAGCAAGGCTGCCGCTGGAGAAGGGGCTCAGGCTGGCGCTTCAGCGTTCTGAAGGAGATGGGTGGTGACACAGCACAGGCTGTTGCGATAAACACCCATCATAGTTCCATACACTTCCGACACACAAAGTCTGAGCTAAAGCTTTGCACAGGGCTATTAAAAAGATTTTTCTAACTTTGAGAAGCGGCKGTAGTAGTAGTGGATTGACCTATTTATACTAAAAAGGACTGTTGTGAGTTTTCAGTCTTAATTAAAAATTAAATYTGACTACCTGCAAAAGCATTTGTCTTAAGAATCTCTCCTCACTGTAGCTATTCAAGAGGTCAGTGCTTTACAGAAAGATGGTTGAATTGAACGATGACACAGTAGTCAAGTAAAAGGATCAACTTTGCTTTCTGACAGTAAGCCTCCCAGGCTTATCTTATTAAGAAATTGTTTATTTTCAATTTTAAGAAAGACCGAAGAATCTGAAAAACAGTAACGAGTCAGATAACTCATAACAAGCAGCAGAGAGCAACAGCAAACTTAGCTCATTCAGAAACTTTAACTCATCTGCACTGTCCTGCCTAGAGAAGCACAGAGATCTTTAGCATCTCTACTGCTGAGATAAATCACCTTCTAAGAGGACAGGAAGCAGCAAAACCTTAAACAATGCTAAACACTACCAAAATGAAACKACTGTTATTTAAAAACTTTTTATATATTCCAACATAGCAAAGAGGGTACAACCTCTTTTTCAAGTCATGCCTAGAAGTCATCTTATCTTTCTAATGTTTTAACAATGAAAACTAACGCCCCCTCAGGTACTAAAAGAAGGGCAAGGTCAGTCTGGACAGAGTTCTCTGGCTTGCCTTGCTCTCGCTGCCCCCTTAGGATGGGTCTTTGGATGCCCCGCGCCAGCAGTGCCATCCCATAGTTTAAATACGCGCTCCAGCAGCCACGGGTTTGCATCAAATCTGACGGCTTCTGACTCTACAGGGGCACTGAGGGAGGGCAAGAGGAGGGGGGCATGCACAAGTGAGGAGTGAACACATGGATGCCAAGTTGCTCCTTAAGAGTAGCTTTGTGTAGCGGAAAACAAGATTCCTTCCCACAAAATTATCTGGTATTCTGATACATAGTGAAACAAGGCATTGAAATTCTTATGATTTATGAGGCAGGATATCAAGTCTAGGAAATATGTCAAAAGTAGTAATTTAGCACATTTTAGTTACTGTATTATAAAAGGTTTACTTTGTAACACTAAGCAAACGTTGCAAAAATCTAAATAGAAGATACTTTTTTCAGATACTGTCCAGAGCTATATGTCAGGACTGGACTGCATCTCAACCAGAACAGCATAAGAGTTTGCCAGATTAGTTTACATGGTCCATTCAAAGTTCAAGCTAACTGTTAATATCCATGTTTAGCATCCAGTCAGCTAAAGCATACTTGAGCCTCAGGGAATACACAGAGGAAACACAGGATGACTTTCTAGGAGAAGTCCTCCCTGTCAATAGGGAGCAGACTGCCTCTCTTGACTAGCATGCCCCATCCCAGCAGCTGCCATCACTGAAGCCGTGATGTAGGAACACACAAGAACATTACTTGGCTGACTATTGACTGCCAGCCTGGTACTGTGCAGACAGAGCATTTGAGACCTTAACAACAGAATGTGTATTTCCTATAGTCTAGTGGTAAAGTCTGCAAAATAAGAACATTACCATCCCTCTCATCAATAGTTCTGGACTGCCACAAGCTCTGACACTTGTTCTGTTCTATGGGGACATAGAACAATATACTTCTCAAAAAGATGACTTGCTTTGTAGTTTTTGTTAGCACCTTTTAAGGGTAACAGGAACACTGTAAGCATTCTAAAAAAAAAATCTAACATTTTGTGAGATGTGAACAGCAGATATTTATATGACTGGCATTTCAATTTATCACTGTTAACAAGATCTTAATCCTATGGACTGACTGACTGACTGGCCTATGCCAAACCTTGCAAGAAGGTAAAAGAAAATTAAAGGTGCAGGAAGGTATAATCTAACTTTCTTGGCTTGAAAACTCCATTTTATCTACTCCCAGTGGAAGCAGAAAACATGCTACAGCAGTTACTTTAAATTTCTCAATTCTAATTTCAATATAAGAACATTCATTAACAGGCAAGCTCAGGAAAGTTGCTACCCATCAAAACCATCTACTTTCTAAAGCATAAACTTGTATAAAGATACTCAGTGTACAACGCAGCATGCTCTGAGGTGAAGTACCCAGGCTCCAGATCAAACTTTAGATCTGGAATTGCATGTGGTTTTCCATCAATTCCAATGTACCTCCCCTGCTGAGGTTACCTCAGGTAAGTGGCAGCAAGGCTCTGCTGGTACAGAGGCTGCTGGACAGCCGTCTCATCTGTTGGTTGAAGGAAGTGTGCAGGGAAGGACTACAGAGTCTCCATCACTGGGTCATGCCAGTGATGCAGCCTCACGCTGAAGCCCACCCCAGCCCAGCACTGGGCCTGCTTCCAAGATGGTGCTCGCAACCTGATTACTCTCTCCAAGGTGATGTCTAGCGGTTCGTTTCAGCATGAAGGTTTTGGTTCCCAGCATTACAAAGGCTGTCTCCTCTACTCTAGAATGACAAAGTTATGTGTGCGTGTACATTAAGGGCACAGCTGACAAGTACATCCCACTTCAGTGGGACTCCCAGCAGGTCTGATCAGACACAAATTAAGACATGCAACAATTTAAGTTCTGTTCAATCTTGCTGCTATGCACAAGTCTTGTCAAATCTGCCTTATCCGTATAAATCCCTTTGTAAAGATTTGCCTCTTTCACAATACCTACCTATAGTAGCAACTGTAATCACAATTTTGAAGTTTAATTAAACCACGCCTTTACCTAGCTACAGTGCTACAACTCATCTTGCCTTGTTTTGTCACACCAGTATTCAAGTTTGCAAGCTTGGACTGACAGATGACATGTCAAGCAACTCACTTTTGGGCAGTATAATCTAAGTATTGTCCAGGTTAAGGTATTTATAATCAAAATGTTATGCTGTCATGCCTGACAGGCATGGATTCATGACCTGAAGAATAAAACTCCTGAAAGGACTTTAATTAGTTGTAATCCCTACCCTATGCATTAATATGGAAGGAAAAAACCCACACAGTTATCAATAAAGGAATTGAAAAATAGAGTTAACATTTCTAGAGTCCTAAAATGTTTCCTAGTTCTTGAGTACTCTCTGGAAAATTCAGTGCTGAAGTCTAATCTACTTTTATTTTTCTTCTCAGCCTCCAAAGAGATCAATCTTACATGTCAGTTATTACTTAAATTTTGAATGTTTCCCAATGACATTTTTTAAAAAAATGTTTAAAATTAACTAAAGTGTAGCTTTCTCCCCTTTATTAAAAGGATCTTTACTATTCCAATTAGTCTTAAAAGCTAAAACCCCCACACTGGATGGCAGGAGATGCAGGTTCAATTCCCAGCCCAGCTGCAGATTTACTTAGTGACCTAGGCCAAGTTAATTCTCCTGCATCTTAATTCTCCTCTTCTTTGAAACATAGATAATACTCTCTTCCCCCATCATCTTGCCTTTTCCATTTAAGATACTGAGGCAGTTACAACACCCAAGAGAAGGGCTCTTATTTCAGTTGAAACTGAGTCCTTTTCATGCATGTCTGATATATACCATGAGGTACTATGGCAGAAATTCACATCCAGACTTTCAAACACTGTACATAAAAATTAAGCTTCTATTCCTCTATCAAAGTACATAAATGCCTGTATTACTTCAACTTTGAAAGGCAAGGGACTAACTCTTTTGGAAGAGAGGCTTTCCATTCCTAAGGCTAACCTTACATCCAGAATTTCCAAGCCTGCCTGTTAGGGATCAACTTCTAAGCAGAATTTATTTATGGACTGCAGCTAGAATTGATGTCAAGGCAACCGTAGTTGCAAATACACCTAATCCAACCATATTTAACTGACAAAACTGTAGGAAAACAGAAGTACTAGAATATGCTAGTATTATATATGCAAGTATAATATATTTGCTCCTTCTATCCATTTGAGCTTGGCTGGGAAGTGTAACAATTAATACAGACTGGATGATTGCTAGTGTCACTACATCTAGAAACAGAGGATAGGTTTGCTATTTAATTTCTTACAAAAATGTGAGACTCATTAAAAAAGTCACAGGGCATTTCAGTTCCATCTCAGTATTGGTTAGCGAGCATGCAGGTGCTTAGAGTTCTTCGACAACAGTCAAGTATTAACATTCTCCTTCACATAATGATCCGCCACCAAAATGTGAGAGCTCAGACCAGAAGTGATGACATGTTAGACTGTACTCCGAGCCCTTCTTGTTCCAAAGGGCAAGACAACAGACAATGGCAAACATAAGAAGCATGCAAAACACACAGTGTCCCTATTAGTCAAATAAAGTTGATATGTTCCATTTAATCTTTACTAGTGCTTTACGGTAACTATGACTATTTGAGAACATTGAACCACTGTATGTCTTTCTGCCAGGTGTAATGGAACCTGACAAACAGAACACAAATTACGAAGCTTGCTTTGCTCTACTCCCACCTTTATATAAAAGTTATGTTTCAATTTTGCTAGAATGTTAATATTCACTCTAAGTCAACAGTCTTCTGCCCCTTCCAAACTGAAATAAAACCTTTCATCTAATGTACTTGGTATCTAATCAGACAGCACATACCTATAAAACCACTACGCCACAAAAAGAAACTGACACAAATCTATGTTCCAGTTTCTTTGTTAAACAATCACATCTTCTTAAGATACAGGTCTTCAGTGAAGTATACATTGAGGAATTTTAAGTTAAAGAAATACAAGATGAGGAAACCTAACAGGACACTTTTCTCCTCCCTCATCTATAGTTTCAGCACTTTTCTTTTAAAGAAAGTATAAACACCTATTTACACTAAATAGGTATAATATGTAAAATTAAGTAATACACAGCCATGTAATAATTTAGGGTGTAAGGAGCCCCTGGAGAGCTGTAATCTAACCCCTTGTTAAAAGCAAGGCTAGTTTCAAAGTTAGGTTGCTAACTTTCAGGTTTCAGGTTGCTCAGGGCCTCATCCAGCTGACTTTTAAATTTTTCCAAGCACAGAGGCTCCATAACATCTCTGGGCCCCTGTCCCAGCGGTTGATCACTCACACTGTGATTTTTTTTAATTTTTTTTTTTTTTTTTTTTTTTTTTAATACCTTTTCAGAATTTTTTTTTTTGCAACTTATGTCTGCTGCCTCTCACCCTATCACTGTGTACCTCTAAAGAGTCTCAGTCTTCTCCACATCCTTCCACTAAGTAGTGGAGACTGCACTTTGATCCCACCTCCACACCCCACCTTCACTTCCTCCCCTCCAGCCTGAGCACACCAGGTTCTCCCAGCCCCTTCTGCACTTCATCCTGCCCTAAGCAGCCAGGTGGCCCTCCACTGAAGTATCTCGAGTTCATCAATGCCATTGCTGTACCATGAAGCCCCAAACCAGGCACAGCACGTGAAATGCAGCTTCACGAGCACCAAACAGAACAGTCACCTCCCTTGGCTGGCTGGCTGCAGTCTTGCTGATACAGCCCAGTGTCTGTCCTGTTCTGTGAAGTCTCCTTCTGAAGCTACAAACAAAAGCTCATGTTCTTTTCTACTTCTTAATGAAAACATTTGTTTGCCTTTTATTTTTAAATCCTCCCCTCCTGTGAGGTCTTACTAGAAGGGCTTGCATAAAAAAAAAAAAAAAAAAAAAAATGCAATTCACTTAAGACCCAGAACCCCACTTTACATATACAGAAGCTGGATCACCACAGTATCACAGCTGGAACATGCTCTCCATCAGTTTCCATTATAACACTCCCAGAGACTGCACCTAGCAGCGAATCACAGAGAAAAGTGGTGTGGTAGCTGGGCAGCAGTAACCGCAGGGCTAGCCAGGACACCCAGCTAACATCCCAGCCTGCCTGCCCTGCACCCGCAGCCCGGGCACTGTGGTTCTGAGTGACAACACGGGCCTCACACCCAACATATGTCCTGACTAATAAGTAGTGCTGAAATGTGCGTAATATCAAACAAACGCTAAAGTAAAATACGAGACATAAAACATCCTTTGGAAATGACAGAGCTTCCACAGTAGTATTCCCTTGAACAAGCACAGCCGACTCAATTTACTTCTTCATGTGGATACAAATTAATCCAACACCAAAAGAGTTGCTAGAATTGGCAACAGAGCCAGAAAACTGGGCACCGCCAAAAGCCTTCCATAGATGCTTGTATAATTGCAATATATGAGGAGTGGGAGAGTGAAATCTGTTCCTAACAGTACAGAGACAGAAGTCAGTTAACCTTTCCCATTAATATTGAAGAGCAAACTAAACTTGCTACAAAAACAAGGTCCCCAGACTTATTTCTACATCTTCGGGTCTAAAATGGGAAATGTGTTCTTTTGTTGCAGACATGGCAGAGCCAATTCAGCAGCTGACTAGAAATAACAGTCCCCAGGGGAGACAGAGCATCCCATTTACTCTGATCCAGCGCAAAGAAAAGGTATTGTTTCCCTTCCCAGTTGAGGTTTTAACAGTGTTTTCAGTATTCATACCTAGCTTCCAAAAATATGTTTCTTTACAAAATTATTTTAGCCATTTAGGATTTTTAACATCCTAAGTGCAAAGCATTATAACTGGATAACTACATTTCATTTTTAACATCTCACCACTTTTACATGTGTGAATTTTTCTTTTTTGTAAGGTAGAAACTGGCAGGAATGTCAGAAGATGGCCAGGAATTACAGTCTTTGTGATATTTTATAATGAATTTAACAAAAACCCCCCATATTTTGACATTTGAAATAAAAATGCCTATTTTCTTCATTTAAATCAACGCATTTGCTTCTTTACACAATCATGTTAATAAAACCTTAGCAAAGAATTCTTGAAAGAGATTAATATCTGAATTTAAAACCAAACATGTACTTTTGTATCATGGGTTATTATCAAACAAAGCAGCAGTTTGCAAATCCATCTTATCAAAACCATCTTATCCTCTAATGAAAAATTGAAATTGATGTCCAGCAAATTGTTTACAGCTCAGGAAATGTGCAAACAAGCGTCTAACCTTAAATACACGACAAATCAAGAAAATCTTTACTAACCATGTATGAAGAATTCTTGTCACATTTCTTTTAAATAGATCTATATAACTCAAATTTATAAATGTCACAATTTGATTGAGTATATTTCATCTAAACAGTTTGGGACTCCTGACTATTTCTGTTGTAATTAAATGCTTGAAAGCAGTTTCTCAGTACTACTGTAATAACTGCAGATAAAAAAATAAGGTTATTCAGTTTTAATTGCAACTAAATGCTTAATACTGCAAGTCCAAGAGATGACAGTTCCTTATTTTAAAGGACAACTACCTAGAAGTCTGCCGAAATAAACTTTGGTCCAAGATCAGCAGCATATCCCTTCTTGATTTATATGAGGAAGGACTGAAATTCACATGTTCCTTTCAAGATCATTTCACTGACAGTTGAAAAAAGATGCAGTTATTCTTGTACTCAAGATGCGTACACTGCATTGGTTTTGGATATCTACTTATTATATACCAGCGTGGACCTTGAAATGAAACGCGTGTGAACTAAGTATTAAACAGAATGCGCTTAAGGTATAGCTGACACTGAGACGTAAAATCATTCCTCATGCTTGTCATTCTCCTGGTCATACACCTAGAGAATTCAAGATTTCTTGATGCTGTAAGTAAAGCACTGAAACACTGTTTGACTTCTATTTGTTTGCTCAGGTTTTTTAGATGATTAACTTAAAATACAAAATTATTATCTTACTGTGTTTGCAGCTTGGAGATCTGCTTTATGAAAAACGTCAGTATGGAAAAGCCAAATGGGCTTGCATAAAAATGAAAGAAAAACAGTATGAACAGAGCATATGCCTTGGATTCATGAAGCTTATGAGGTACATTTGTGAACAGAATTCCTCAGGTAATTGGCACCACAATTCTACATTAAAGTTAAAACATTGTATTTATGCACTAGTTCTTCCTAACTGGGGAGATACTTCTATTAGCTTTTTCCAAATACACCACCCTGTCTATAGGGACATTTTCGTGTAATACAGCCTTTCCAGCAGAGTCTAAACCAAAATGCTGCTTCCTCTGCATACGTGCTAGAAGAGACCATCTGCGGGAAGACATCGCTGTTTCCAGGGGCACTGTGACCATTACAACTGCCTGGGAATTGACACTGGCTATTTTTGTAGGCTGTCAGCTATAAATTAGGCTTTTGCTATAGAATTTTAGTGGTTTAGTTTTCACAGCAGTACTGAGATCGCCTAATTTAAGAACCTATTCAGAGTGTAATGCCAAAAGAGACCATAATGTTTTGCCTCCTTTGTTTTAGTTTATGATACTTAAATTGTGCATGTCTGAATAGACACCAAAAATTTGTGTGGTTGAAGCCTATTTTCCAGAAAGATAATCCAGTTTTAACTCAAGTACTTTAAAACAATGGCAAGTCTACCATGTCCTTGATAGCTTGTGCCTGCATGAAAAATGTGCACCTAGTTTCCAATCCAATTTAATCTGGTTTCAACTTCCAGCCATCAGTTCTCGTTTTTTTCATTCTCCAGTTGATTAAAAAGTTTTGCAATGCCCACTGTTTTGTTCTGTAATAGTACATGTGTTGTAGTCAAGTCAACCCTTAATTTTCTTTCCAAGAAACTAAAAACATTGATCACAAAAGCTTTTCCCTAATCAGGTATTTTCCCCACTCTCCCCATTCTTTTAACACTTTAACATGGTTTAAAAGTAATTTTGGCTCCACAACAGTGCAGTTTTGTTTTCAAACTGTGTACAGAAGCAAAGTTCCCACTCCTAGTCATCACTGCTACCTGCACAGTCAAAACAGTCAACCTTTTCCTATAGCATTGCAAAAATATAGCAACATTTTTGATAATAGCAAATCCTAAATGAATTCACAATGCAGTCCCCTTATCTTGCCTACATTCTTTGTTCCCGAATGTTTAAAACATGACACAAAGTCAGTTTACAAGATAAACACAACCCTCGTAAGAGGGGGAAAGAAGTTAAGTCAAACTCCTTGCCCTACATGAAGATAGGAGAGCTCACCAAATACTACATTTTAGACACACATGCACACATATTTCCACATGTAGGCTTTAGATAGACATACACACACACAAACTATAAAGCATAATAAAATGCTACTTCCAACTTGGAATACACAACCCCATTTTCTAAAACATCCTACTGAATTCCTTTTAGTAATGAAACTCTGCTCTGTGGTACTCACTTTATATTATTTAGTATGAGTTCAGAAGTCAAGCACAGCATGTAGACCTTCTTTTGTGTTTTCTAAAAAGTCATGTATGTCTCCTCAGGACTGTACTTGGGGATAACAATACCCATTGTGACCATAGTCCATACAAATGAATCTCAATCGGAGATGACACAGTCAGTGACAGTAGCGTACTACCTGCCTGAAGTGCTACAGGATGAGCCACCTCATCCTTTTGACTCTGACATAATCATTGAAGAATGGCCTTCTACTATTGTTTATAGTAGGTAAGAAACATTTTAATTTTCTTCTAGTAAAAAGCGTAAAAAGATGCAGTTTTCAATTTGGGCATGTTACATCTTTTAAATCAAGTTCTAAAAGCTAACAGACAGTAAAACTTGATTTTTAGTAATTGTTAAAAGCTGCCTGCTTTATGAGACTGGGATATTCAGGAAATAATGGTTACCAACTTACTTGGGAAAGTGATGCATCTGTAAATGTGAGATACAATAGCATTTCAAAACACAGACTATTGTGTGTAGCTGGGAACAAAGCGTCTGACATATCACTGAAAATGTTAAGAAAAAGACTGTTACATGTTTAAGATCAATCACAGTCAGGTAGTATCATTTGCAAAACATGACTAAGTAATTTAGAAGGAGGCATTTCTAAAAACTGTGGATTTTAAAAAGAACTTGATACAAAGTTGGTTGTTACAGGAGCTTCAGAGGAATCACCAATGAAGACTCTATAATGAGAGAAATAAACCTGTTGGCGGAAATTCTGGAGAGTCCCGAGTTATGTTTGCAGGATACATTCATCATTGCAGGATATACAAACCCCGCTGCTGCCAATCGACACAATGAGATATGGTTCCTTCAAAGACCATAGCCTCCCATTTCTGATGCCTGTCAGTCACAAGAATCAGTTCTGATTTACTGGCAGAACCTTACAGGTGAATCACGTGAGACTAGATGTCAAACCCTCAAAGATTTTAGAAATGTGGCTTTGAGCCAGTTTAGCAAGGCAATCACTCCAACTTAACAATCAAACAGAGGTAACACCTGAAACGTACACACTTTCCTATGTCAACTTTTACAGCTTTTACACAATTTTTATAGAGATTTTTAGCACTTTAAAAGTTAGTTCACCTGATCTTTTTTTACAAGGTAAGGGAGTCAGAGACCTCTCTTCTCATCCACTTATTAGCATCTCTAGACTGCTTGTGGCTTGGAACAGTCCTAGGGGAGATCCTAGAGCCCCTGCCCTGGGCACCTAGTGCTGCACCAGCTGCACAAAGACCTGCTGGGGCATTCAGTGGGACATACATTAAAAACACGTCACACATGCAGGCAGTGCTTCAGAAGAATAATGTTCAGGTCTTAATTTCTGAAGAGAACTACCAGATTTAGACCACTGGGATTAAACCAAGGAGTGAGGCTAGGCCAATGCTGACTGCTTTTAATGTCATCATCTGTGGAGCAGAGATTCTTAATGCTTACCTCAAAAAGCATTCAACCAAAGTACTTTTAACCTTGAGAAGAGACCAAGAAGGCAGAACAGTCCTAATGCTCATTAAAGTCTTGATAGCAGAAGTTACAGGTTACCTTAATCACACACTCATAGTAATCCCATTACTATATGTGGCATTCCCAAATAGAAAGTGGTTATTCTTAACTCTTCAGTTTTCTGAACACTTTCATCTTACAACTTTGCTGAATGTTGAAACACTGCAGCTGAAGTAAGTAATTTGTTCAGTACTTTTTACATTCCTCTGGCAGGACCACACTATTAATGTTAGAAATGACACAAATATTTCACAGAATCACAGAAAAAAATTAAGCTAGAAGTGACCTCTGTCAGTCAGCTGGTCCAGCCCTCTGCTGAAAGAAGGGCCAGCGTTGCTGGCAGAGCAGGCTGCTCAGGGCCCCACACAGTTGGATTTTGAGCATCTCCAGGGATGAGGAGCCCGTAACCCCTCTGGGCCCTGTTTCAGTATTTGACCACCCTCACTGTGAGAATTTTTCTTCCTAATATCTAATTTTCCATGTTGCAGCTTGTTTCTTTTTACCCTTCATCCATATGATAATTCTTCAAGTAGACAAATGCTAGTCTAGCACGCTGTGACTGAAAGACAAGCTCACATAGTTCTACATGCATCAGAAAGTCTGAAAGCAGCACTCATGCTTTGCTACATACTACAGTTAAAGAGCACCTACTGCACTTTAGAATCAGGGTAGCAAACAGTTTTGCTCTCAAAAATCCCTTCTTAATGTCTCCCCTTACAGATACGATGGTAGAGTTTAATCTTAATACTTAATAGAAGTAAATGTCATCTTATATAAAATTTCATGAAGTATATCACCAACGTTATTTACTGATTACAGGATTTAGGCTTTAAACAGAGCTTCTTGTTCTTCAGCTACAACATACAAAACGGCAACCAGAGCCAGTGTCTGCTAGCTTACAGTAGTGCTAATTGGCAAACAGAATGGATTTACCTAATACTTCTGACTGAATAAACGTACAGGTCTCAAGAACTTTAAGCCTCCTGGTTCCACAAGGCTCTCTGCTGCACAAAACTGACTTTACGCTTAACCTAAAACCTCTTGCTGAGCAGCAGGATCAGAGAGTGCCGGCTGGCCCTGGCTGACCGTGCTTAAGCATGACCAAGGTGCTCTCTGGTGGTTGCTGCCCACAGAGATTACTGGGGGAGACAGCAAGGAGAAAGGGGAAAGTGAAAGAAGAAAAAGAAGAAGAAAAAAAAAAAAAAAAAGAGAGAGAGAGAAAAAAGCCTTAGTTTTAGTTTTAACGCAAACAAACTGATAGTCTTTGTGGAGGGAGAAAAAAAAAAAAAAAAAAAAAAAAAAAAAAAAAAAAACCACACAACAAAAAAGCAATCCTCACTTTCTTCTTCTGAGTGTCTGATATCCCTAGCTGTACAGATATCCTGCACTAGTCCAGCACAGACATTTGTATTGCCACAAATTAATTGGATGTTAAACTGATGGGGGGGAAATCTCAAAAAAGACTGTGGGTTTGGAGTCTTTCTTATTCCAACCAGAAAGCTATCAAATCTGGTTTGCCAGGTGACAGCACAAATGCTTGTGCCAGTTGTGGCCACAACTAGGAACCACTTTGTCTGATATGCCAATTTAAATGCATGTCAAAGTATTTCTTACTTAACAGAACAAGATGATGAAGATACCTGTCATGTCTTTTATTCCTCTCAATTTGTTCAAGATACAGAATCATAGCCAGGGAAAAAAATTCAGACTTCCTTTTCAATATGTTGAATTGTTTCCTGTTTGATTTTTATTTATTTTGTTTTTTATTTATTTTTAACATTTCCTCAGATTGTTGGAAATGCCAGCCAGTATTAAAGTGAAAGCTAACAAATTAATGGAAAATAATAAAAAGTTTTTAAAAACTGAGTAGAGGGCCCAGAGAGGCGTTAAATAACAGGTTTTGTTTTGCCCTCACCCCCGCCAAGATTTTTATAAGAGCAAATAAAAACAATTTTAACCTTTGACAAGATTTTATGGCAAATTAAAGAAGTTTCTACAATTTGATTGCTTTCGCCAGTTATAGAAATTATTGTAATGCTTTGGCACAACAAATGTCAAATAGCTATTGGAAGTAGTTAAATCCTCTCACCGTAAAGTACCAGTCTGGACATACTTTATATTTTAAACGTCTTTTGCAGAAAGCATTTGCTAATATCTTATGTCTCTTTCCATAGGCAATCTTCACCTAAATACTTCTGTGACTCAGCTACTTGTGGGTATGTTATAGAAACATTCTTGTTACTGAAACATAAAAATAAGGTATTTATCTGAATGTGCTGATATCCTAACTGCAGCAAAGTGTTCAGTGTTGTTTTATGTAAAACTGTGAATTCCAAGATAGTATTTATTTTGACTTATGTTAGATGGTTTCTGCTGCTGAGAAAGAACCAATTAATCTCGAGTTTGAAGATACACTTTATGGCTATGGAACATTGTACCAACTTCTGTAAATGGCTCTCACAAGCACAGGCACGAAGAATTGTGTTTTTTCACTGACACACAATAAAGTTTACTTAATAGTTACACCAGTGAATGCCAAGGAAATGTTACTATTTCTCAAATACATCATTTTAGAAAGTTTGAAAACCTCATGTCAAGCGTGATTACCTAACTCCTGTTATCAGAATAGGTATTTTATTATCCATCCTTGGCTCTACTTTGTAAGCCATTAATGAATTGATTTTCATTTTTAATTTGAAGTTATTAGATTTCCACTATTCAAAGGAGATAATAAAACAGAATTCACCCATATTGTTGGAAGATTAAATGATGTAGCCTTAACAGATAAATGTTGTCCTGCATACTGTGTATTTTTCGAACAAGCATTAGTGCCTAAAAAGTTTATTCCAGCTATTGTGATACTCAGGGCCTTGCTTATTGTACGTATACAAGTATAAACATAATTTTTCCGGCATTGTTGCGTTGTGCTGTTTTACACTGTCCTTCATTTTCACTGAAATGTCATCTTGTTTACTGTTACTGTTTGTCAAAATTAAAGATAATGATTCTATTGTGCAGAGTACACCTGGCTTTCCTTTTTTTAACAGACATACAAGTCCTTTTGCTATCTTTCCTTTGAATGGAAACAGCAGAAGTCACAAGTTACTATTCCAATTCTACAAAAGTCATTTAAGCCCCAAATTTGAAATGGTCGCTCTAAGACCCCCAAAACTTAAATAACTTTCAAAAAACATACATTCTTTGAAATAAAACACAGACATTTGGAGCTATGCGTCTCTGTGCTGCAGCCAGCAGGTCTGCTAGCAAACTCACTCCTCACTGCATAAGCCA
This sequence comes from Phoebastria nigripes, assembly GCA_035582835.1. NCBI lineage: Eukaryota > Metazoa > Chordata > Aves > Procellariiformes > Diomedeidae > Phoebastria > Phoebastria nigripes. The sequence continues at coordinate 315,910 of JAYKAV010002916.1, forward strand.
TCTGCAACCCCATTTTTGTCAAGCGTCCAGCACAGTCTCTCACAATTCCTACTGCAGCCCAAACTGGGGTAGGACTGGTTTCAGAATCAAACTGTAGAGAAGCAGTTCTTAACAAAGAGCAACATATGTATTGGATTTTTCTCCTAAATCCTGATGCCATTCAGAACACACTTCATGTCTGATTCTTTTGGCAGGGGACAAGGATAACACAACATGTGCTTGTTGTTTCTGTGGCTGCACTCACATACCTGTCCTGATCTCAAACCGCTCAGAAGCCAAAACACAGGAGCACGGTAAACAGGGTAATTTAACTTCAGGGCATGGCCAAGGTCCATCGCTGTGCTGCAGAAAACTGCATAACTACAGAAACACCTCTGCAGAAACTGAGGTACAGAAGCCACTTTTGAAAGTGCTGAGGTCTCCAGGACTAAGGCCTGGCTTGCCCGTGAACGCTGGAAAAGGCTGGGGCACCATCCTTGCACTCCCTCTGTGCTGTTACATTGGGTACAAGTCCTATTTTCTAAGTAAAGCAGTAGCAATACAAATGCAAATACCAGCTCAAAGAAAGGAAATAGAAACCAGTGAAGCCACAGTGACAATTTAGTCAAGGTTTGTCTATACTCCTCAATTACACCAGATTAGCGAAACCTACATGCTTATTTCAGCTTAAATCTCAAGCAGAACAACTCAAATTAAATGCCTGCACTCAATATGAGCATTCAGAGGCACCTGTAGTGATGCAGAACTACCTTTAAAGTTCTTGCTAGCTTATCAGTGGAACTTCCTCAATTAAATACACGCTCAGGTTACTGGTTTGAAAACAGCTGATCTAATTCAAGCTAGAAAATGAACGAACGAGTTTTCCTTCCAGTGGTCTTCACATACACTACACCAAAATCATTAAACTTTAACCAAAAGCATACTCTAAAGCATCAGTCTGATACTAACTTAATCCTAATTTTTTTTAATGTCTCTTACCAAACCTTTCAAAGTGGTATCTTAGGTAATACCATTTGTCTACTAGTACCTTACTAAGACACAGACCATTAAGTCATCATTGACTGGCTAACAGTTCTGGTCCCTGCTAACCTGTCCTATATTTGGGCATTACCTACTGGTAAAAAAAGAAAAGAAAAAAGCTCTCAAGAGAAAAATAAAAAAAAACCCAAACCCAAAAAACCAAACAAACAAAAAAATCAAGGAGAACTAAGTACACTTACAGATGACTTCAAGCTCTAAAGAATATTCTTACTCAGAGAAAATGTTTCAGTCAATATACAGTTTTCATAAGGCTGGCAATAACCTGGACAACACAAGCATGGCCATTCTCAACATCTTAATACTACTAAATTCAGAAGCTTTCAGTTTAGGTCTCATGTCAATTTTGCAAGGACTCTTGAAAGAGGATGAGAAAACTAATTCAATTGTAAGTTTTCCACCAGAGCTTTTTAAGTTATTGCAAGGTAACAGGTATCATTGGTGCAAAGTGAAACAGCAGCTGCTGTAGTTGAAACAGTTTTTTTCTTTGCCTTATACTCAAAGGCAAAGTTAATTGCATAGGAAAGTGTTACCTTTATAAGTTATTACTAGTCTAGATAGAGATGTTAAAATAGGAAGGGAGATTATGTATTTAGTGACACTGTCCATTTAAGAACAAAGAAATGCAACAACTCACCCGGATGTAAGCATTCTGAATTTCTACCAATTCTTCACCAAGTGGAACAACAATTTTTTCCACTTGTCGCTCATGAGAATAAGGCTGAATTTCCGGAGAATCTTCAGCACATAGCTCTATCTGAGCAATGAGTAAGTTGGAAATAACTTGCTGCACAGCCTGTTTGAGAAGCCACAAAAAAGACCGTATTTGCTTGTTAACACTCCAACAATGCAAGTCAATATCACATAAAAGTAACTATTTCCATATTTTAACAGGCCTTGAATATAATTGTAAGGTAAAGGTACCTACTACCTATAGATGAAAAATGAGAGACTCTCCACTTAAAGATCTCAAGTGGTACACAAAGAGCCAATACGGTAAGTTCATGAATGCAAAAAAGCATGTAATTGCACGAGGGCTGGAGTGACAAAACTCTCCCTTTGGCTTTGGGTGTACCACAAAATACCTGATGAGAAGTAACCTGGAGCTAGGAGCTTAAACTGAATTTAGAAGTCCATCTGCCATAGACTGAAAACCTAAGCCTTACTTACATTTACCCAACACGCTACACTGAACAGAATATGAAAGCCATTTTGCATTGAGAGTATATTCTTTTTGGTTCAAGTAGGTTTGTATTCTCAAAAACCAAAAGGTATTATTTTCTTTTAGAAAGGTCAGGAAATAAATAATACAAAGTCTGTAGCATGAAAAAGACAAACCCTCAACAACTAATGGACTGTAAAGAGATTCAGTTTTTATGTGGAATTCTAATAGACTTCAGTATCCTGCACGGTGTTCAAACTGTATCAAACGGTATTAAACATAGCTTCTACTGAAACTTTATTATTCCAACCATGCAAGTAGATTTGACTCACCTTTGTATCACTGCCTGGTGTCGCACTTAGGGCCAAGATCCGAAATTGATTTGTATATTTGCTTAGTTCCCTTACAACCTAAGAACAGGAAAGTTTACATTAATATCCTTAAAGGAGATTATTTGCTTATACAAACTATATTGATGAAAAAATCCACTAAGTAGAAAGAGCTTAACAAAATATTCTGAAAAGAGTATATCTAAATTCAAATGGGAACCAGGAAGTATTCCGTTTATAACCATTTTATCCAAGAACACTTTATCTTGATTAAGTACATTACCCCAGTCCCATTCAGCAGAACAACCTTGGTAAATTATGAAATGATTTTTCACTTGATTTAACAAAAAGATTAACAGCACACTAACTGAAGCGAGCTGCCAAAAAGTAAGATTGAAGAACCACTCTAAAAAAAGTAAATCACGGATGATTAGTCCCATGAAATCTGAACAGAAATTTGACGACAACCACCATGCCAACCAGCATTCAGTTAAGTCTCACTTAAAAATATTGCATTAGCAATTGGGAAAATGGCTGAATATTCCTTAGACCTCCCAGGTTCTCATTCTACAGCCCTCCTTAAGACCAAAACTGGGACAAGTAGAATAGTTGCTGAACATTCAAGCAACAACCAAATTGCCTCCCTACTTCCCTTTCCCACAGAGCCGAACTCTGCCAGTGCTGTCAGTGAACACCATGCCTTCTGATCAATGACCTTGCGCTGCACAGGGAGGGGAAAAAACAACAAAAATTACAAATAATATAACATAACATAAAAGCTACAGAGAATAAGTGAACAGAGACTAAAGAGGAATTCAATTTGTGTTGATAGTTCTACTGAAAATCATGCAAAGGTGTAGGTAAAACAGAGAACAAAGCCTGCCAGTTTCACAGCCATGGGGACTGACAAGGGGTGATGGAAGAGATTTTTCTCGGCTATAGCTAAGAGGACTCAAAAGCTAATGAATACAAGTCGTGGCTCTATGTTACAGAGCAATTCACATAATAGTAAAATATTTTAAGAAAAGATTTGTATACAGCATTTTGAAATAAAGTAACCTATAAGCTTAAATTCTTTGAGAATGAAGTTGCTATAGTTCTGAAAAATGATAGAAGAAGAAAACTGCAACACTGGCAAACCAACATGTACTGTTTTAACTTGGCAAGCTACCATCTCTTTTCCAGCATGCCAAGTTAGACAAGCACTAAAAAACACCTACTTTCCTCTAAAGAGGCCTAGTAAGCAACTAGACGCAACTCCATATACATTCAGTCAGTTTCTCCAGTATATAAAACTGTAACTTTCTTTCAGGTCACATACTGCTATGAGATTAACCCAAGATAACGCAACAAACTCGTTGTCAATCAAGACAAAACCCAATTTTAAAAAGAAATCTTGAACTCATTTTACTAAGATAAAGAGCTTTACAAAAAAAGCTCACACTTTTTTCTGGAAAAAAACACCTCCCCCCATTGAAGAGCTATTCCAACACAGCACAAACACACCAGAGTACACCTGCAAATACAAGCACATCTGAAAGAAACAGCATAGTGACTTTTTTTTTTAAAAATTGCCCCAGTCAAAAAAATATTTTGAAACAAAAATTATAATTTTACTCAGACATTAAAAAAAAAAAATCCCACCTCACCTTACCAAGTTTTATTAAAGGTTTTACTTAAAAACAAGGCACTGATGACGTAGAAGACTGTTTAATCTCTTTCAAACAAAGCTAAGGACCTAAAGGACAATCTCCCTACAGCAATGATGACAGTGACACTTTATGGAGATCCTGTAAGCGATTTTGGGGAGGTTTTTTGTAATCATGAGACAAGAGTAGGGTAACTCCAGCATTACCTGACAGTAGGCGTGATTTCCAAGGGCTTTGTGGGCTTCATCAACAACCAAACATTTAATCTCTACAGCAGGACATGTCCCACGAGAAAGATCATTCACCATTATTTGAGGTGTAAGGAAAAAGACTCTCTTGGTATTCCACAGTTCCCTCCGACTGAGGGCTTGGGTTCCCCCTGAAAATTAAAGAAATAACATTAGTAAACTGTTCTGCTGAGAACAAGCCACAACCCAAGACCTGAGAGCGACAGCAGAAGGCCAACGGGGCTGGTAGACACATGTCAGCTTTGGGAAGTGAGTGCCTTTTAAAATAGGACGCATATTGATGCTATTCCCATTTTCAGGAAAAACAGGTGAATGCAATGACTAGGAAGATTTTTTGCATTAAACCAGTAAATCCAGAATGACGGAAAACAAGGCTAGAAAGCTCGAGATGCCCCCTTGCTTCCCGCAGCCCTGTACCTAATCCACACCATCTCTGACAAAGGTTTGCGCTTAAAAACAGGTTATGGATTCAGTCATTACGGCTATTACTTCAGTAAGCAATAAACTGCAATTCGTGGGGTTTGCAAAAACTAAAAAAAAAAAAAAAAAAGAAAAGAAAAAAAGCCATTATTCTTTGGCTTAAGTTTCATACAGAGCGTATTTTCTGTGCAGACCTTTACACCTCTGTGTGGTGCAGAAACCCCAAGGCTCTGTGAACCACAGGGCTGCACCCCAGAGCTCCAGAAAACACGTTCCAGCGCTTCATCACCCTTATATTGGTGACCTGGGGTTTTAACTACTGCAAAACCTACAATTAACCCCTTAAAAATCTTCTTGTCCCCAAAAAAATGACGCTGCCTCGATGTTTGCGGTTCCTCCGAGGCCACCCCCGAGCACGACGCGCCCCGGAGCAGACCCGGCCCCGGCCCTGCCGCCGCCCTACCTGTCATCTCGGCCATGTGCCGGGCCGGGATCCCCATAACGCGGGCGCAGGCCTCCATCTGCTGAGCCACCAACGGCTTGGTAGGGGCGAGGAAGAGCACCTTGCCGGAGGGGAACCAGCGGTAGAAGTTGTACATGACGACGGCGGCCACGAAGGTCTTACCCAGCCCGGTGGGCAGACAGACCAGCGTGTTACCCAGCAAGGCGGCGCGGGCCATGCGCACCTGGTAACCGCGCACCGGGTAGTTAGTGGGGTAGATCCAAATGGACCCCGCTGCTGCACAGAAACCCGCCACCGGGCTTGGGTCCGCCGCTGCCGAGCTCGSGTCCTCCGCCGCTGCCGCGGCTGCCACCAACAGCAGGTCATCGTCTGCCGCCGCCGCCGCCGCCTCCTCCTCCTCCAGCGCCTTCTTACCCGCCACCCGCCAGGCCTGAGGTAAAGTGCGCTGCCGCCCGACGCTCATCCTCCCTCAGGGCGCCGCCGCGCCGCGCGGCTCCCGTCCACTCTGAGGTAACGCGCGCCAAGGCGCACCGCTCGCCATTTTCTCTCCGCGCCGTCGCTTGAAAACCCCGCGGGAGCCGCCGCAGGGACGAGGGGGTGGGACGGGGGGTGGCCCYGCCGCCCCCCGTCCCACCCCCTCGTCCCTGCGGCGGCTCCCGCGGGGCCGACGGGAAGGCTGGGTGGTGCGTGAGGAGGAGGCGGTGGCGGAGGAGGAGGCGGTGGCGGGCGGGAAAATGGCGGCGACGGCTGGTCCGGCGCAGCCCTGGAGCGCTGAGGAGCTGCGGAGCGAGGCGCTGCCCAAGAAGGATATTATCAAGTTCCTTCAGGAGCACGCAGCCCAGGCGGTAAGGGCGGGAAGGGGTGGGTGGTGTGTGTGTGTGTGTGTGTGTGTGTGTGTGTGTGTGTATATGTGGGTCCCTCCGCCGCTCACCGGCGTGTCTTGCAGTTCCTGGCCGAGCACAAGCTGCTGGGGCAGGTGAAGAACGTGGCCAAGACGGCGAATAAGGAGCAGCTCATCGCGGCCTACACGCAGCTCTTCCACACGCAGGTGCGGGGCCGGGGCGGCGGGGCCGGGGGCTGGGGGTCGGGCGGCGGCTGACGGCTGCCGCCCCTCTGCCTCTCCTCAGCGGTTTAAGGGCACGGACGGCGCGGAGAAGACGGTGGAGAAGGCGAAGCCCGCAAAGGCGGAGGAGGCCAAGGGGAAAGCGGCGAAGCCCGAGGAGGCCGCGGAGGAGGTCGGTGCGGCACCCCCGCTTCGCGTTGTTTGGGCGATCGCGTGGGGCAGCCACATTAACCAGGTCTTCATAAACCTGGTTACAGCAAGAAGTCTGGTGTTTGTACCGTGCCTTAACCTTACGCAGCTTCTGTAACTTGAATTAGTAGTGGTGGGTCCTGTGCATCTCTCCCAAAGCTTGTCTTTGCTGGAAACTGCCCCTACGCTGCTACATTTTCCCCAAATATTACAGCACTGCAATAGCACATAAACGTGCCATTCACTAACACTGCATGTGTTCATTCGGTGCCTTGAACTAAGTGGTTGTTCAGTCTTGAATGGAGTCGGTCTGAGACTAGTTAATGCTGCAGTCATAACTCTGTTTTTATAAACTTAGGGGCCGCCAAAGTATACAAAATCAATTTTAAAGAAGGGTGATAAAACCAACTTTCCGAAGAAAGGGGACACTGTTCATTGCTGGTATACAGGAAAATTACAGGATGGAACAGTCTTCGATACCAATATTCAAACAAGTAAGGTCATATATATACTGTTTGGCTTTTGTGGCAAATGTGCATAGAGGAAATTAGCTGGGCTCATTAAGCAGACTTGGGCAGGCGTTACCTTCTGGAAGGTGTGCATGGCGGGAGTCCTGACAAACTGCTTTTGCCATCGTGTTGTTGGGCTGACTGGGGGTGTCCCTGCAGCCCGCTCCTGGAGCCTGATTTTCCATGAGGGAATGCAGGGCAGTATTTTAGGACTGGCTGGTGTCAAGTGACACCCCTGCATCTTGCCAGACCTCACGTTTGGCATTCTCCAGGCCATAGATAATGTGAAATGTGGGGATTTAATCAGTACTGAAAGTACTTCGGAGGAAAGTGAGTTCTGCTCAGGGAGCTTCCCCTGTCTATGGAACTTGAGCACCAACAGTGGAGTTGGCTTCTCTAAATAGACACGTCTCGGTGTGCTTCTGTAATAAACCCTTAAACGTGGAGGCACTGGAACGAGAGTGATTTCAAGTAGTCTGGTGTACCATATCCACTGCGGAGAAGTATGCTAGTATTTTTGTGACAGTTTCTCGATCAGAGGATTTATGTATATGAAATTCTGCAATGCTAGAAACGCTTTTCCAGCAGTGATGTCCAACACTGAGAGGAACAGCAGGGCTGTCACTGGAATAGTGTCTGTGAGTCATCGTACTTGTTGTATGATGTTGTACGTTCCCTATTGACTCTTTTTGCTTCACTGATGTGTTCATGGCTTGTACCATCAACTTCAGTAATTCAGAAATTAGTCTTTGAGGTTCACGGGATCAGTATCTGAAAGATGCTCATCAACTTTAGCTCTTGGTGCAACTTGAACATTTAATAATGTTTTTAGTGCACAGCAGTACATTTTCCCCTAAAAATCTGACAGTGGGCTAAAAATAATATTACAAGAACAGGTATTTATATAAAGCATGATCGTAATAGTAATTTTAGACAGAAGTATGGTATGTGCTGGTGTGATGTTAAAGCAAATGAACATAAATCTGTCTTTCAGGTTCAAAGAAGAAAAAAGCAGCCAAACCTTTAAGTTTCAAAGTTGGCGTAGGAAAAGTAATCAGAGGTGTAAGTAAACCATTAACGACTCCCTCAGAATCCAAAAAGTTTTAATTCTGCAGGATTTATTGACTGGGGTGCAAATTTTGAGCTGCTGCTGTTGTTTCTTGTGGGGGTAAAAAGGCAAGTTGAAAGCATTTACATGCGCAGGATGTAATATTTACTCTTTACGGTTGCATTCATCCATCTGCAGTGTCATTCCTCTCATTAAGTAGTGTGTGGAAAACAGTGTAACAACAACGTGTTCCTCAGGACAAGCACAGCCTCCTTCGCCTGTCTGTCTAGTGCTTTGCACAACAGACAAGGTTATCAGGTTCCCGGGGCTGCATCAATCACTGTATGTGTTCGGTGTGCTTTAGTCTGTCAGAAGATTGTTTTCTCTCGGCATCTTTTTGCTATTTGCCTCAGTGCCTCTTCATGTGTAGTTCAGTTCATCCGTTAACCCTGAACTGGATGCTGAAACTCCAGGTTCTAGTTGCTGTCATGCACTGAAATGAGTTGCAGTTTTGATGTGGTAACTCCTCTGCTCTGCCCAGCACCGAGAGCTACAGTAGTGCAGGTGGAAGCTGTGTGAGGGGAATATCTAGGTAGACTAAAAGCACTCAGTAGAAGAATCGAGTGTTCTGCACGCCCATCTGCTTGCTTACATCTTGAAGTCACAGACAGTGGTGTGAACTTGGTGTGTCTGGGAGATACACGCTTATGTGCAAAGCAAATGAGGTGCTTAACTCTTGTCTTGCTGCTGCTGAGCCAGTGCTGAAATTGGTGGCTGTCTGCACAAGGTAAGAATGCAAGAAGGATCTTAACTTGCCTGACTTTAAAAACCAAAACAAACCCAACCCAACCCAGCATAATCTTCCTATGCAGGAAAAAGGCCTTTACGGGTGACGGGATTAGAGCTGGGAAGGGGAGAATGTCCCTGGGCTTGCGGCCAGCACTGCAGAAGCAGCCGTCGCCTGAGTTTTTCTTTAGTCTCTTGGCGTAGCGCTCCTGTGTGTGTGGGTGCCAGATATCTTCCTTAAGCAGTTACAAGGCATGAGCTGCAGCTGTTCATTGTGAAATGTCGATACAGTGCTAAGCTGAATGCCAGCTTTGGGCAGTGCGAGCCAGTCTTGAAGAGGGACAAGCACTGAAGTAAAATTAGTCTTAAACCAACACTAAAACATTGATACTGCAGATGGTAGGGAAACGTGAGGCAGAGAGAGACAAACCCCTTGGTACCATGGGTGTGATGGCCTGCTGTGAAATGCATTCTGAAACTGTGGATACCAATGTTGAAACAAGCGTGTTACTCCATTGGTTCGCTAATGTCTTCACAAGATAAAAGCACGAATCTGAACTGCGAAGTTCAGTACAGGCTTATGTGGGAGCAGGGAACATCAGCCAAGGGAGCCTTTCCACCAATAAAAAGAATGTGAAACTACTGCACAGCATACACTCGGGTGGGTGAGCGTGCTGGAGAGAATGATGTGGTGTTGCGCAGGTACTCATAGGAGCAAATTGGAAAAGCATACGAAATGCACTTTTTCTTAAGCTCTGTAAGACTGCTGTGTTCTTTTGTTGGTTGTTCAAGTTTGTTTGGTTTTTCATTTTTGGTTTGATTATTTATTGTTTTTTTTAGTGGGATGAAGCTCTCTTAACAATGAGTAAAGGAGAGAAGGCTCAACTGGAAATTGAACCTGAGTGGGCATATGGCAAGAAAGGGCAGCCTGATGCTAAGTATCCTTCTAGAGTCAGTTACTCATTAAGTAACTTGGAAATGCTTGGTGGAATGAAGTGCTTTATGGACAGGGATATAATGGGGGGGAGCATTCACTTGTTATTCAGCAGGCTTAGAATGTTAACAAATATAAAAAAATTCAGTTAACTTAATGGAGGGATGCAATTGCCCATTTGTTTTGAAGAAAAATTCCTTTAGGGAGTACTGCAGAGGAGAACTTGCTATAGTTTTCTGCCTGCTTTTTACTCTAGCTGCTTCCAAATGCGTATTCCCGCAGCACCGATGGGGATGCTGACCAGTGTATAAGGGAGGTGGGAGGAAGGAAAGAGGAAAGTCACCTGCTGCAGCTGTAGAGACAGCAGTTAAATCTTGGCTAGAACTGGTTCTGGGATACAGCTGCAGTGTGGGATTGAGCGAGGGATCCTGCAGAGTGCCTTATGCAGTCATGTTTCTTTTTTACCAGTGCTTCTGGAGGAAGGGAAGTGATTGTTCTCTCTTGCTCGAATCCTATGTCATGATGGACTGTCTAGAAATTCCTCTTCCCTCTGTAGCATAGCAGGACACTAACCTCCTCCCAGAGGAAGACCAGTGACTGCGTCCCAAAAATGGAGACAAGGCTTAGACAGTTCAGGTAGGACTCAGCTGCTCACCTTCAGAGGAATGGGAGTACCGAGAAGTACGTCTCAGTAAAGGTGCATCTGCAGAGCTGTACTGAATGTCTCATGACAGCTCATGTTAGACCGCAGCTGTGGTTCCATACTAAATCCAAGATGTTAAAATGGGTCAGTGAAATACGAAACTGACACATGAGGAACAGGACAACAGGTGGTGAATCACTTAACATTGATTGATAATGTTAACTGTGGGGGGGTTGTTTTGTGGTTTGGTTTTTTCTTTTTAAAGCTTCCTTAACTTGTGCAAACAGGATTCCACCAAACGCAAAACTTTTCTTTGAAGTGGAGTTGGTGGATATCGAATGAAATGAAGAGTTTCCTTTGCTGCTGGGAATCCATTTATGATCAAGAAAGCTTCTGGCAATTGCAGTTTTGCTCTTGTAACTTCAGGATATAGTTACAACTGTGGCCTTGTATTGAAATCAAGTTTGTTTTCCCTGCCCCTCCCAACTGCTGTACAGTAACATACCACTAAAGAAAACATAGTTTATACATGCACGTGACTCCGCTTTTTTGTGTATATGATCACCTTAAAACTTCTCTCTCTCACTGGGGGGGGAAATTGCATAGATCTCCTGCAAACTGTTAAAGGAGAAGTAGACCCATCTGGAACTGCCACAATTGTGTTTATTATCCCTTGCCGTACTGAGTGATCTGTAACTGAAAAGCATTGACTTCGATACCTAGCCCAAGTCTGCAGCAATGCATTTTCCTTTCAGCTATATCTTCTCTGTAGCTGCAGAGTTTCACAACAGCACTCACCCAACAATTTTAGTTAACCTAAGATAGTAGAAGAGGAAAACACACTTCTCTTCTAGACACTAAATTTCTCCTTTAGAGGTGTTTCATAGAAGTGTCAGGCGTGATGCCCACCCCCCTCTAGAAGAGAACAGTACATGCCACAAACGTTCCCAAGGTGTTCCTGTGCCGTAACCAGAGAAGTTTGAACAAAATAGGTGTTGAACTGGGACTCTGGCATCTTACTCCTGGCTCAAATCAGGCAATCCAAGAAAGCTCAGAGGACTACTGAATTCCTTGCTTTTATTACAAAAATGGGAATGATCACTTTGATCAAAATGAAAAAAGTTTGCTCACACTGTGTACATGAAAAACTCTAAATACAAAAATCATCCCAAACACAGTTTGTGCTTTTTAGAAAAGAATGCAACGTCATTTTGCACTGCATTTTAATTTTTGACCCCCACATAGAATAGAAAATACATATTGCAGCTTGCAAAGGCTGCCATCGTCATCTGAAGAGTTTCAATTGTAACAACATAAACAAAGCAGTCTGGGGTTTGCTCACCGGGGCATGGAAAAGATCTCGTGATGGAGCAGGTTGTGGCCTTTTGGTTGGAGAGCAGGAAAGGACAGCCTTCAGCCTTGCTCCTGAACTGGCAGCCATCCCAACCTGCTTGTTTCCTGCAGCAGCCGTGGTGGCCAATGCTGGTCAGCAGAACGGCTTTGGGAAAAAAAACCCCAAAAAACTACAGCTTTGCTGACTAAGTCTATGGAATCATTATGAAACTGAAAAAAATTCTTCAGATATTTCCATAAATTAGTGCAGGGAATTAAAAAAAAAAAAAAGCATTTATGGTAAACTAGAATTGTACAGAGATACCATTTATCAGTTACCAGCACACAAATCTTGCTTCACACATACCCTGTGAACATCAGCTCATTTCACATGCAAAAGACCAAAAAGCAGGTATTACAACAGTTCTTTCACATCCCTAATTTAGAAAAATATATTTTTTTTTTTCCATCTTTGTTGAAACTGCAGCACAGTGAACTTCACTCGCTCTTCGGATCAAGTTGGATGATAATACTGTCCATAATTCCATGCGTTCTGGTAATTGTACTAGGAAAAAAAAACCAAACATGATAACGTAAGTCAGACTGCCCGTGCTCCACGAAGGATACCTGGTAATAAGCTAGCTATCGTTCCAGAAGGGCACAGGTAAGTTCACCCTTTTGTAATTTTAACAGTTCTGAACAGAGTGGCTAGCGTGGCCATGCCAGTGTCGATGCGCCCGTGTCACACCCAGAAGGTTCAAGTCTCGGTACCTCTTTACCGAGGCTTTGGGTGCAGCCCGTACCTCAGTGTGGTACGCAGGGTGGAACAAGCGAGGGTGTTCCTCTGCAGTGCAAGGCCCATAGACTCCAAGCCTCCCTAAAGATCCACTGGAAGGCAGCTTGGTTACAGAGCTAAAACTGAAGCGTGGTTCAGTTGCGAGTCCAGGGTCAGATTTGTACCAAGGGTCAGTGCAGAGGCTGGTACTGTTGCCTGTAACGTTTTTAGTCGCTTAATAAACGCATGTGGTCGGTCTTCAAATACAGGACAGGTCAGAGGTTTGCTCTTGGCTCCTCAGAGCCCCTCTTTGGTACCTGCTCTATGGCTTCTCGTCACTTCCCTTTCAACAGAATCACGTAAGAGGGAGGAAAAAGGGAGGGAGCAGAAGGTAACAGAAGCATGAGTTGTGTGCGTTCTAGCTCCATGTCCACTACTGCAGCACACCCCACAAGATGAGAGAGCCAAGGCAGACAGCTCAAGGGCCCTAACACTGCTCCCTTCAAAGCCATCAGTTGCAGCTAGCAGAGACCATCACGGAGACTGCTCCCATGGTCTTGCTGCAATCAGCTGTACCCCAGCTGAGCCTAGGGAGGTATTCAGCAGCGTAATGTTCTTGGGGTAGCATGAACAAGTGTCTCCATTCCCTCAGAGGGTGTTTCTGTCTGCTATTCTCAAGCAGCTTGTGAAATGCGCAGAAGGCAGACAGTGATGGAATTACCATGTCAACTACAGGACCGAGATCTTCATCAACACTGTAAGCCTGCAATTCCCACGGTTCTGCATCTGAAAACTTGCGGCATTTTTCCTGGCCTCGGGCTGAGCAGAGTTTCCCCATGCTGGGTGGGACACCTTTCACCGCCTGACCGTGGAAAGAATTGACCTTGATGCGGGCAATTCTAAACCACAGTTACACAGCAGCTGGTTTGTGTCCCATCCACAAACACTGTTCTCACTGGCTTGGTAGGCTCCTTACAGTCTAAACAACAGTCTTCGTTAAACTACTTCATCAAAAGCCTCAGCTGGACCCTGGACAACTCACAACTTGGAAGAATAAGCATTCCAAGCCTGCAGTACACAACCCTCATCCCAACTGAGGCGGCACCAGCAGTACCCACCTTTACCAGTATTGATCTCTTACATAAAGGCAAGGGTTGAAGCTCTGACTTTACAGCCTGCCCCTTGGACAAGTCAGAACACAAAACGGACTATCAGTCTAAGAGCAAGCAGAGCATGTGCTGGAGGTTGCTGCTGCCACAAGCAAGAGGAGGAAACCAAGGTATGATATTACTGATTCACTCTTTAAGCCCCTATCAGGGACAAAATGAAATGCCATGCAAGAATAACCCCAAAAGACAAGTTATTGAACAGACTGGTTTTGCATGCACCACATACCATTGCAGTAGAACCCATATCAAGATGTTACAGGGACTACTAGGTGGAGAAAGTAACTATCAAAACGCACACTAAATTGGCATCCCAAGGTGACTCTCCTGGGCAAAACACTTCAGCACAGAACAGATCTATTGCCCTTAGCCAGCAATGTCCTCAACTGCTGTCACACTTCCCTTCACGCGAAGAGCCAGCCACCAAACTGCTCATCTTGCTCCACACTAAGAAATATTTTACACTTGCATAATAGCCCAAAGGCAAATCAACAAAAACAACAGCTAAATTTTTACTCCAAACTTTCCTCGCCAACCGACACTGGGCCATAGAGAAACATCACTGGGATAACCACAAGGTGCCTATGTTCAGAACGCGTGTGTTAAACGAAGGAACCAAAGCACACCCCTACCTGATACCAGGCATTGTAATTATACGCTGCCTGATTGACTTGCATGTCTCCATCCATCATCTGAGCTGACACCAAAGTTGGGTCATCTGTGAGCATTTTCTTTTCATCCGGCTCCTCTGATCTGTGAAGTTAATATTTGCTGGTAAATGGTATCCGAGATCAAATTCTGAGCATGTCTTCATGTGAGAAATGTTGTAACGGATAAGGTTAAGTAATATTTTCAAACTTGGTGCCCTGTCCAAACAGGGTAACAGAATTTGATTTAGAGAAAGACAGTAGTATATTGTGCTTCAGAACAATAGTCTGGTTTTTAAATTGTTCTGGTGCTCAAACTGAGACAGCAAAAGCATGCTTCTGCTTAGAGACCGAGTTATTTTTACCAGTAGTGTTTAATTTTTCTGTGATATGTAATTCAAAAAGTTATTTTCCAACAAATCTGTCTCCAAATATTTTAGCCAACAGCATAGACCTATTTAGTATATACTTTAAGTGATTAAAAAGTGATTTTGTTCTTGCAAGCAGTAGGTTTAAAGCTGAAAAACATATGTTTATATATTCATAGATTAAAGAAAAAAAATAGTCTCTGAGACTGTTCTCTGAACTATTTTTAAAGCATTTCCAAAGTGCTTTGTATCAGCTATAGTTCAGCGTAGTAAGTGTTCCAGCTACCCCACAGTGCATCATCTACCAAGTTAGTTTATACCCTCAGGTGGCAGACTTCCTACCCGTTCTCTGCTCTCCTTTTTAAAGAATCCTGCTCCTTCAGAAGTGCTTGGTGTTCATCATAGGCATCCAAAAGCCTGAAGGGCACAAAAAGAAAGAAAGCTTTGCTCACCATTTTCATGTAAACATTTTAAACACAGGAGCAACCATTTTAAAATGTCTACTTCAAACTGTGAAAATACAAAAACATTCTAAAACAAACTCAATCATAATCAAATTTTAATCAGTGATCCACCATGAAGATGGGAAAGCCAAAAAACTTAATTTGAAGGGGGATTCCACAAAGCATAGTGAAAAATTTTCTGGGAGCTCAGAAATTCCCAACTTGCTCAACTTTTATCACACTTCATGCAGTTCTTCTATAAAGTTTCTTTATAAAGAAGTTTTCTAAAACTTATTTGCGATACAGGTGCTCCTTCCAGTGACTGCATTCCCTCAGCTGCGTGTTGATGCCATCCATAGCAGCACTGATACTTAGGAATCAACATTTCTTTAAATACTGGAAATGAGCATTATACAAAATTATAACAATTCCAAAGTAGCATCTTACAGCCTTTTCCCAAACAACACAGGAAGAATAGGTATATTTAAGGCAGCACAAAAAAGTCCTAGCTAAAATTCCCTAGCTAAATATCATTTCATCTGCTGCATACCACAGTTTACAAGGTATCACATGAAAACTGCTTCTTCCGTCAATATTGCTCTTTGTGGAAACCATTTCTTGTACTTATTCTGTGCTCTACTATTATTTGGGAACTGAAAACTTCATTTTGTTTGGTCTATCTAGGATCCCAAACTTGCAATGCTTGGCTGCCACACAAGTTAGAATGGTCAGAGTCAGCAGAAATTAAGGACAGCTATTGTTAAAAAATACACAAAGCAGAAAAACTAACTCATGGTTAGTCCTTCCAAGTTATTTAGCTGCAAAATGTAAATAAAAACAAGAGCTTTTTTTACAATAGAGAATTAGGAGGAAAAAAGTGTATCTAGTATTTAATTAAACAGTTGCACTTCTAGTATCTGATCCTCCCGCATAAGTGTACAGCATTGTTAATACTTCTGAACACAGAAAAATCACATCAATGCGGTTTTGGAAGCCTCAAGCAACAGCTCACAGGGTATGGAATACCAAATTATACCTGTGTCACAAAACACTTCACGTTCTCTTTGAGGAACATCCTCCTTTATAAGACTTAGCAAGGGAAAACTACAGTATGAAGTTACAGGCAGCATAATTTTGCTCTATGAGGCGTTCGGTATTTCACAAAAAAAAAAGGATAGGAATATCTTTTCAGAAAACTATTTAAAAATAGGAATTTGGTTTAGAAAAGCAGCTATCCCTCAACAAAAACAGGTGGCACAAAAGAAACAATTCAATGGATGCCACTAACCCTACCCCTTCCCTACTACTTTTACAAGCACTCTTTTGGTGACTCTAATTTGGCCATTGCACAGATTACATCTTACTTGTTTACATCAGAACCAAAATCTTCAAGAAATTCCACTTTTCGCTGAGAAAACGTAATCCTCATTTTTATAGACAATGCGCCATTGACAGCTTTATCAAAACAGCTCAAGATGTTTTCTTCATTTTGCTTGAGATCGCCACTGTACTCCATTTCAAGTAAGTTGAGATACAGTTTCGTATTTTCCTGTTCAAAAGATGCATTAGAAGTTGTACATCTTAGGTCATGTTAGGTTTTTAACGCTGAATGTATGTCTACTGGATGCATACCAGAACATTTACATCATAAATACATGCTAGAATAGTCAATAGAAAGATTTTCTTTTTATACTGGACGTGTTTGACCTGGTTTGTTTCGCAAATAGATTAGAAGTGATCTAACACTACAAAACCAGATGTCACACTTTGCTAATAGTAAGCTAATAGTATTTGGAGTGCCAAATATTTCTTGTGGTTATACAAAACAATCTATGAGTACTGCCTACACGATCAATTTTGTTCACCTTGAGATGTGAACACACCTATAATATTTAAGATTCTAAAAAGGAAAAATGAAGGTATGAAGCACATTGTGCTTCTGATGAAAAAAATTGGCAAACTTCCAGTTTTGCAAGCTGCAAATATGGCAACATCAGTTTAGAGGGACTGCTGTCTCCATGTAGTAATGAAACACTACATACAGTTACAATTCCTGTCATCATTGTTGCCGTATTTTTAAAAAATGGTTCAGAAAGAGAGAAAAATACCAAGATTTTTTTTTTTTTTTAATACAGCAAAGAGGGAACACATACTTTGTCAATTTCTATGGCTTCTGACAGCACTTTTCTTGCCTTTGGAAGATTTTTCTGTACTTTGAAGAGGTGTCGAGCTAATTTGATGGCATAGAACGACGATTCACTAATTGATTTGGCATTCCTAACAGCATCTTCAAGCAGGTGTTCAGCTTCTTCCATGTTTCCATGTCTGCGTTCTAAGCTTACTCTTCGTAAGCGAATCATTGCTAGCCCTAGAATACACTCTTCAAATGTTTTCAAGATTCTTCTTGCTTCATCGATGTTGCCTAAAACACCGGTGAAGATGCTTTAAGATATGAGACATCCAACAGCCTCTTAAAAACAGAATCCCTCCCAGCAAAAACTAACGTTGCTCTTACCCTGCTGCTCCTCAAAGGCAGCCCACAGCATGTGAACCATTGGTTTCTTAGGAAGGTGTATTGTGCAAGCCCTGCTGTAGACATGCCTCACTCCTTCAATACTATGATTCTCCATGTATTTGGCATACTATAGTTGAAAACAGAGCAGAGATTGAAAAATTTAAAGCTTGTATTTGTCTTTAAAAACATGACAGAACGATAAAATTCTTTTGTTTAAACCCATTCAGCACCTTTATTGAACCACTAGACTAGTTTCTGTAAGGAAGGACGTAGAGAGGCAACGAAGTTGGCATATGCAGCAGTCAAATCTGGTTGCAAGCAGACCATCTCCTAATGCAACAGATATAGTTATATATGAACAACATTCCACAAGAGTACAAAAGGTTAGTCACTAGATCAATGTATGCAATCAGTAGGAGATAGGTGGTAAACCACTTCCCTTACCTTAATCCAGAAGTCCTCATAGAGGGCACATGAAATAACACATCTTTCAAAGAGGACCACAACTCGTTCATGAGTGCCATTTTCTATCTCAAATTCTAAGTACTCTTTCCAGTTTTTCAGCTGAATTTTCTCCAGAGGTTTGACATGAAAGTAAGGCCTCTTTATCTGCAAGAGTCACAGTATGGCAACTTCTGACTAAAAAGCACACCACCAAGGTGCTTAAAAAAAAAAAAACAACAAMAAAAAAACCACCACAAAAACAGCCACACACCATTCAAGTAATGCCATTTAAATAATCAGGACTTCAGGACGCCGTTATCTATTCAAATAGGTCTGCGGCCATTACCCAAGTGTTGATCAAGAGATTTTGCTGACAATTACATTCTAGGCTAGCACCTTGTTTTTCTAGAAAGCTTTTTCAGTGCAAGTTTTTACAGAAGCTGAGAAAGAACTCAGTGCAGTTACTCCCTTGCAAACCTGCGGTCACAACATAACAATGACATTATAAACAACAATGAATATTGCCCACATACATACATACAACTAAAGTACTTACTGTTGTACTAGCGCATATCCTACAAATTAAATTCATGTTTGAGAATCATGACAAGGAAAGACAGAGCATTGAATTGAACTTTATATTAAATATTTACATTAAGCTGATTATTCCAAGAGCTACCAAGATTGCATTTTTATTGATGAGTACAAGAAGAGCTGGGTGGGACAGAGTTCAGCACGGCAAATTCAAACATCGCTTTGAGCTAAACGTAGCAAAGCATCCTTCCAGAGATCTTTTGCTTTTTCTCTCCTTCATCTTTAATTTTACCCAATTATTTCTCTCCTGTACAGCAATTCCATCTCAGATACAAATGGATAAAGAACTTACAGCAATTAAGGAGCAACATTCAATTCTTCAAGGCCACCTGAAATTTAAAGCCAATGACCCCCTTCATGCTCCTCACTGAACTCTACTATGGAACCCAATACTCTTTTTCCAGTTTGACAAATTCACAGGTACTTTGTTCCAGCTAAAATAACAGTAAAACAGGTCTAAGCGGTCTCCTTCACTTATGTGACACCTGTTGCCTATCCACCTCATTTCTGTCTGTTATAAAGACACGTTTAACTATGTATTTCAAACTCCTCATAGGTCCAACATGTTGGTATCTACAGAGCAGAGTACTCTCTTGGTAGAAAAAGTATTGACTCTGGCCAGGAGCAAGAGAGAACACCCTGTTTCTTACACATTTTCTGCAGCATGTCCACTGTTCTAGCATTCTCCCAAGTTTCAGTAATTTGTAGCTTAAGGTTTCCTGAGCCAAGAATACCTATACTCACACAACCATTTTCCACAATACATCGGCACGTTTGAGCCTCACCTACTCCAGTGACATGCTTTGTATGCTCTCCTTCCTTCTGCGACAGGTTAACTGGTACAAAAGCAACCCTGCGACATGTAGGACTGGTACCAGCACTTCAGAAAGGGTAACCCACCTGAGTTAGACCATGTTCTAGTCTATGGCACTAGGACTGGCTATGTGCTATGTTTTCGAGCTCCTTTGGCTTACAAGGTATCTGGCCTAGTCCAACAAAGTCCAATAAGCAACATAACAGTTCTGACATCACGTAACCCATTAAGGAGTCTCTGAATACCTGTCCCAACTGTTTAATACACTGTACTTTATAAAAAGAAAGTAAATTTAAAACAAGAGCCATGTTATGCAATATGGTATTTGACAGGAAGAAAAAAATAAAAGACTGAAAATTAAAAACTCAGGTTGTTTTTTCAAAAGTAACCAAACTTAATGCTACATAGAAAAAGTTCTATATTTGCAGTGATCAAATGATTAGTTTAATTAATTACTTTTAATACGTTTTACATAGGAGCTGCATGTTATGATGGCTACTTTTGGAAAACAAACTGACTTCAGGTTTAAGAGTGTAATGTTAAAATACAAAACCATACAAATTTCATTCTCCTTTTAGGATAGACTTACCTTTTCAATTAGAATTACCTTCATTCCCTTATTATTTTGCAATGCCCCACATGCATAAGGCAGTACTAACTTACATAGCATTTCATGCATGTATATTTAAAGACTGCTTAGTAAACAATACACCATCTTGCCCCTCTCCAAATACTGCTTAAAGATTTTTAAATCGTCAGATGACAGAGTTGACCTCACAAGTTGCCTTTTCACAAGAAAAATAGCAGAGAAGTGAAACTTGATCTTTGTTCAAAGCCCTACAACAGTTTAAATTGTAAGGCCTGTTACTCAAAATTCCTAGCTCCCAGCCTTATGTTCAAAACTTGTGCATGCTGCCTTACATAGAAAAAACAAACTTACCGCTTCTTCAAACGTCCACCTCTTACTGACTTCATGTTCATTGTGGTTAAACATTTCTTGATGAATCTCAATGATTCTGTGCCTCATGTTTTCTATCTCAGTGATTAGCTAAAACATAGTTTAAAAAAATGTAACACAGGTAGACACCACATCACCTTTGTAAATGCATTTTATGACAACAGTAATATGCATAAATTGAAAGTATCACAGATGCATTAAATGTTAGCCTGAACAGCCAGGGGAAGGGATAGGATGCTGCCCTGATGGTGCCTTGGCCCTTAGTGCAACCCAACTGAATTGGTTTTTAACCTGAAGTTTTGCTCTTATGTTAAAGATGATTGAGATTAAAGATGAATTTGGATCCAAGTCAAACTTGGTTTCAGTACGTGCACATTTTCACAGTTAGCAACTCCTTTGGATGGCTCGAAGTTTTCGTATGCCGTTGAAGGCTATGAACCTGCACGGACCATTGCTGATGAAGAGCTTTCTTGGACTACAGTTCCTAACCTGTTAACTGGAATAATTAATATTCCTTCCTAAAGCTCTGTACATCACTTCTTTAATTTTTTAACTCCATTTCTTTAATGCCTATGAAAACACTGGAAAGGTATGTCCTGTAGACAAAAGCAGTTACGACATGAGCCAAAGAGCAATGATATGCAAGAGAACTATGGGAACACCTCAGCTACAGAAATACTAACTTGTCTGCAAATAAACTCGTCTTTCAGCCACAGGGCAAGGCAAGAAACGCCAACGAACACCCTCTGCGTATGTACCTTGGCAGGGTCAGTTATATCTTCAGTACCAGAGGGCAGGTCGTCTCCAGGTTGCGCATCCTCCCCACTGTGGCCGTTCACAGATGCTAGCTCCCTGCGCAGCTGAACAAACTGCTCAGTAGTCAGAAGGTCTCGAGGCAAGTTGTTCTGTATATGTTCTTTAAACCTAAGAATAGTTAGAAACAAGTCAACACAAATTTGATGTTTTATGTTGCAATACTCTGCATAACCAGAGCACAACTTTAAATCCTAGTGGGGTTCTGCGTTACTTTATCGATCTAGAGCAACACTGAGAATGCAACTTCCGACAACATACAGACAAAATGCAACTTCTACTATCTGACTTCAAAAGCTTCGCATTTCAAAGAGAAATGAAAGGATGATGAACTTCAGTGGCGAAGATAGACCACTTGCCATGTAAAATTGATGGCAAAGGACAAGATCAGTTTTAGAGGAAGATACTTTATTTTCAAAACCAAAAGATCTGTAGAAATTATAGGGAAGACTGGTGCATAATTTAACTAAGGTTTCTGGTTCCCTCTTAACCTCTCCATATTAATGCAGAATTCCACTACCTAAAACTTAACCAAGTATTTCTCTTCAGTCAATTAAATTAGTGTTTCACCACACGTGAGCATTGCATAAGGAATTGAAGTTCAAAACTGCTCATTCTGATTTTTCAAAGACATGCTCTCTTCTTCCTCACAATTCCAAGGCCTTCCTTTATTCCACAGCAGAATTTGTGAATTTATCTAAAACCAAATTCCTAAAATGTGTATCAGTACTTTAAAACAATCAGTCAAACTGTACAAGTACGTAAATAAGTAAATAAGTATATAAAACTCAGTAACTATTTCAAGCTCTTGTTCTGAGTGAACATTTTCACATTTACAGAAGTAGGTTAGCGTGTGCTTAAGAAACTCACAGCATTAACTAAATCTTTGTTTTCTCTTTACCTCTGGAAATGATGACTGTAAAGTTGTGTTGGAATTCCAAGGATGCGGTCATATATGGACGTAACTTCCCTTAGGTTTCCCTGTTCGTTTTCCCAGTTTATATACATTTCCCATAGTCTGTCAGAACGGAAATCTGTCCCAGCAGCTAAGACTGCATGTTCATAGGCTCTGAAAAATGAGATAATTTTACAGTTGTTTCTGGATGTGGTGACAGAACAAGGAAGAAAAGTTCTGGCTCTTGTTTATTTAAAGATTATGAACATCCTCATTTACTCGCAACCACACTTGTATTATTTAAATTCTTCAAAGTGTTTTCTAGATATCTGTAGCAAAATCTCTAGAATTTCAGAAAGTTCACACTCTTTTTTTTTTTTTTCCCCTCCAGCACTACCACAACAGAACAAATAAAGGCAACAGAAAAAGCCACTTGCAGGAACACAAGATACTAAGAAAATACAAAATCTTTACCACTTGTATCTTGTAAAGATTCTAAAACCATTACTTTAGCAGTTTAGCACACAAAAGCTATACATCAATCATGCAGCTAGAAGCTGCTTCAGTTTAAGTTCAATTAAGGTTTTGGGTCAAACTTTAGTCCAACCTCTTACTCTAACCAGGACCACTGCCAGCAACAGATGAGGTCAAATGCATTCTAGCCATACCCTGAAAACCTCCAAGGAATTAAATTCCAAAAATTCTATGGGGAACCTGTTGCAGTGCTGCACTAAGTATTTCCTAACGTCTACTCTGAAGCTCTCAAGTCACAACTTTTGACCCTTGTACCACATTATACTGTCTACCCCTTCTTATGGAAATTTGGCTCCATCATCTCTTAAAAATCCTTGAAGTAACTGCAGGCTGTTACTAGCTTGCCCCTTAGCTTAAACATATTAATCTGATTACACTGCTGTGTAACTGTATGTATGGGTTTCTCGTATCACTTAGTCTGCTTTCAACTTACCCTCGAATAGTACTGTTAGTTTCAGGATCAGCAGGGTCCAAGGTCTCCTTTAAGAAGTTTATATAATGTATCCAAAGATCAACACTAAGAGGAATTGCCTGAAGCCCTCTGCGATAAACCTATGAAGAGAACATGAACTGTACTTCAAATACTTAATGGCGTCCTAATAGAGAGGCAACACTGTGTTATCCGGTGAACCTTAGAAATACTAATTACTGGAATTTTGTTTAAATAATCTACCATTACCATTTGGGTGGAGGTTGGATAGAACATGGCAATGTTCTGATCTCCACGTGCAGAGTCTTGATCTTCAAAGCGCAGCGGTCCCTGCATTCTGACCAGGTTGTGTGGGCAGGCTTTGGGGTACAGACCATAGGGCACAGACCCATTAGAGCATCATTGACAGCGTCTGACCAAAAATGCAATAAGATGTAGCAATTGTGACCAGCAAACCAACTATATTGTTTTGAAAATGAGTAATAAATGTAAGTGACAGAAAAGCCCTGCCCTACTTGTTAAGCTGCAGTGTAATACAGAGGCTTGCACTGCAAAGCTTGACAAACTGTAGAGGTTTAACGCACCTGCCAACAAAGAGAAAAAACATTAGCTACAAATGCCACAGACGTGACAAGTGCAAACAAAATCCCTACAAACCTGACCATACATGGCAGGTACTGGCAGCCAAATGACTTGCGGTAGGTTAGTCATTATTTGGCTAACAGGACCAATGGCAATAGCTGCGCCCAGCTACCTACATACCTCATCAGACTGCTTAACGTTGTCATGTCGCTTTTCAAGGTCTGCATACTTTTTCCAATATCCATAGCAATATGGATAATGTGTGAAAAACCTGTCAAATGCTTTCCTGGCAGCTGGTAAGTGGTTCTGCAAGAAACACACAATAAAAGCAATGAATCCTTTCCTCAAAAAAAACTTCAAGTTATTTTAAAAACAACTACTGTTTTAACATTGTCTTAAAAACGATTTCATTTTGTGATCTCTGCTGACAACACTGGCAAGGGCAACTGTCTTAAAACAGTATCTATGAAAGCCTGATGTACAGTTCTAGATTTGTCACTGGAATATCCATGACCTGTGCTGGTTTTCTTTGTTTATTTCTGGAAGGCTAAGGGAAGAGGGGCCACGTACTAACCTCCTGCTCTACATACTGTAGTAGATATACCCATCCTGTGAAATCCTGGGGATTGTCCTCTACTACTTTCCAGAACTTGTCAAAATCTGGAGGGAAGCAAGCCTCAATGTCTGTTGTCTGTAAACTTTCAATATTTGGAATTTCACTCTCCTGTGTGTTCTCTTCATTCAAGTCAGGGGAACTATCAGGTGATTGTTCCATCTCAGTTACACTCATAATTTCTGTACTGAAGTCCATATGCACTTCTTCTGTTGCTGTTTCAGCGCCATTGTCTGTGCTGTCATTGCTTACAGTTGGCTTCTCCTCCTCTGTATTATCTGCGTTCTCCATAGCTGAGGCTACGGCTGTTTCGTAGTACTATGTCCTGTGGAAATAAAAAGATTCCTTATTCATGCAGTGAAGATTCAAGTAGAACCTGGGCATGAATTATCAGCTTAGAGTCTCCCAAGTGCTTCAGGCATCCATGTATTTCACCACAAACCTTCATCAATTAGATCTGCTTCACACATGAGCCTTATTCACAATTAAAAAAATGTTAATAGCAGTCAGACATTTTAACATCTGCACATGCAAATTGTGGTTTTTCTAAAAAACTATCACAAGTAGCTATCGAGGTATAAAAGTGAACCAATACAGTTTTCCTGTACAAGTCTAGCAGAAGCTTATTCCAAATAAAGAATTATGTTCAAATTTATTCAATTCTCCTACTTAGCACAAATCAGTAACTTCTCTGCAAAATAAATATGTTAAAATGTACCCCGAACGCTTAAGCAACAACTTTGCAAAGAAAAGAATTACTATCAGCACTAGACTCAGTCCATATTAACGATGCCTATATAAACTAACCAGCATCAGAGGGCTGCAAAAAACGTTCAGGCTAGCCCCCTACATGCAATCACTCACTCCCACACACAGCTCACACGTCAGGGATTCCTCCTGCCCCTCAGGACAGACTCCATCTTCCTCCCACTCTTCATTTTGATCTTCCTGCCAAAGGCTGCTGCCCAGCCCTGCCCTCCTCTGCCAACGCCAGTCCAGCCTATCCTGGCTGCATGCTGCTCTGCCAGACAGCACTCAGGCTCAGATGATCTCGGCCATCACCGCCTGAAGCCTGGGCATAAGGCACTCCACTGAACCTTCTCCACATTCAACCGAGATCCTAATGGCTAACGGACTCTAGGTAATACAATACCCATGTAGAATACAATAGCTCTTAGCTGTGAATATACTTTGGACGAAGAACAGTGTGAGACCATCATCCTCTAATGCACTCAAGTGCAACTGCCACTCCCTATTTCCCTTTGGTTCTCCTCAGAGGAGATGACAGCAAATAAGTTTCGCATTAAAAAAAAAAAAAAAAAAAAAAAAGAGGTCCCCACCCCACTCCGTATCTCCAGAATTCTTTCCCACTGAAAGCCTGAAAGGAGAACAAACAGACCACTTGCTTTCACTTCAACAAATACATCAATAAGCCATCAATAATGAAGTTGGGGAAAAAAACTGACAGAAAGGAAAAATATCTATACCCTATCTTCAGCAGCTTCAACACGTGAGATAACAGTTCATGTTTTCCTAGGAGTTCACCAAGCCAAATAACTTTGGCATAGTGTTAAAAGGTCCACATGGTCTACTCTGCACGTTTTCTAATAACTGTTTTTTAAAAGTAATTATTTCTATTCTCCATTGTATGCATCATCTGGCAATCATATACATACAATTTCTTTCCTTTAAGGTAAACAGTTCATAATTTTGTAACTTTATATGGTAACTGTTCATAAAAAATGAACAGTTCATGCCATTTAAAAGTCACATGAACACGATGTGACTAAACGGAGCATTACGCTGCTTTCGTTCTACAGGAAAAGAGGGTAAGATGAGCGGTTTATTTCGTTAATGACCAGTTCTTCCTCACATCCTGGGCCACTCTAGAAAGCCTGCATCAAAAACTGGTTTCTTTAGTGAGCATCGGAGACAATTTCAATATTGATTTTGAGAATAAACATAATTTATAAGTTAAGACATTAAATATCAAAGCAGTATCACTATGCCTTTACCAGTGCAACATACAGAAGAGATGTGCATTGTTAAAAACAGCTGCTACCATTCAGAGCTTACCTCTGTAAAGATTACAAAATCAAGGCATAAGAGGAGTGCGTTACGCAAACAGCAGCCCCAACACTTGAAAAAAATAGTTTAAAGGATGTTTACAGCTCTAAAATTTGAGAAAGCTAATACAATTGTTTTTAAACATGCAATAATTTATGACCTAAACTTATTCTGATACTTGACAGATGTTTTCCCCCTCTAGCTAATTCAGAAGATGTATTCCARCTTAAAAAACAACTCCCCCAAATCTAGCTGTCTTCAGATTAGGGGGAGAGAAAAAAAGAAAGAGGGAGAAGCGGTACTGGATCACCTCCGCACACAACGTTTCAAACAGAAACTAAGTCTGTTTCACAGTTCGCTTCCAACTGAAGGCGTTCTAGAACACCCCCAGGGAACCAAGGCACAACCCAAACTCTTACGGTAACTGAAGGTTACAGCTGGCTTTTTAAAAGAGCCGACGTGATTGACCCTGTCTGGTGCCAAACGAACGCCCATCGGTCCACGGAGCTGCGGAGGCAGCAGACGTGAAGCTGATGCACATCCAACCACATGACAGAGTAACTTAATTCCAGGAGTTTTTACATCACTCAGGCTAAATAGCTAAATAAGTATATCCGATAACTACACGCACCAGCTGTAAATAATTTACGTCAACATCTATTATTTAGCCTGTTTCAATTAAACGTTTACTGCATACAATACCGGCGTTTATAAATACGAATGAACTAATGGAAAACGTCTAGGAAAAGATACAAACGGGCAGCACCAAGGAATTTCAAGCCTCGTCTTACCTCCCTCCCTGCTCTACGAACAACACGTCACAGCCCCGATAAGCAGCTGCTTGAAACTTTCTGGGGCAGGGCTGCACGGCCGTTACTAGCCCGGCCCCTTCGCGGCTCCTGCCCAAAGATTAACGTTTCGGTGGCCAAAAAACAGTGATAATGTAATAAACCGTAACGCACTCAAAGACTTTGAGTTGGCCTATTATTTGTTCAGAGATGTAGCGGCTGCTATAGCATACAAAAGAAAGATAAGATTTATTCCAGTGAGTGAAACGCGCAGGCAGGCTGGCTTTGCCAAGCGCCCGCTAACTGCTGGCCGGGGGAAGGGCTGCAGGAGGCGGCGGGGTGACTGTCGCGGCATGGGGAGAGCCCCAGGCACGGCGCGTCCTTCCCTAAGGCACACCTCTCCCGCTCCGCCCGCTGCCGCGGCTCCCGGTCCGGCCCCCGCGGCGGCGCCTTCCCCGGCCCCGCCAGTGGCTGCGGGCGGCGCAGCCAACCCCGCCCGAGCCCCCCGCC